>CM077455.1:3257500-3822500 GCA_039654765.1 Mylopharyngodon piceus | reverse complement strand
AACTTCAATAGTGACTTTGGCAGTTTGATATGCGCTCCGAACCACTGATTCAAAACAAAAGATTCATAAAGCTTTGAAGCTTCATGAAGCAGTGTTTTGAAATCGCCCATCACTAGATATTGTTGAATAAAGTCACTATTTTGTTATTTTTGGCGCACAAAAAGTATTCTCTTCGCTTTATAATATTAAGGTTGAACCACTGTAGTCACATGAACTGTTTTAAATATGTTTTTAGTAGCTTTCTGGGCATTGAAAAAGGGAGTGTTATTGTTGGCGATGTAGGCCTTACTGAGCCATTGGATTTTATCAAAAATATCTTAATTTGTGTTCCGAAGATGAACGAAGGTCTTACGGGTGTGGAACAACACGAGGGTGAGTAATTAATGACAGAAATTTCATTTTTGGGTGAACTAACCCTTTAAAACCTTGTGAGCAGACTCTTCATCTAACCATTAAAAAAATACTTTCGTTGGTATAACCTAACAAATCCAGATTGATTAAAAAGGAATATTTGATATATATGATACACTCTAAAAATGCTGGGTTAAAAACAACCCAAGTTACGTTGAACATGGACAAACCCAGCGGTTGGGTTAAATGTTTGCCAAACATGCTGGGCAGTTTTATTTAAGCCAACTATTGTTTAAAAATTACTATATGGCTGGCTTAAAATGAACCCAAAATAAGTTGGAAATTAAAAATCAGACACATAATTACTAGAGGCAACAATAATAATCAAAAGATGAATATTTATTAATAAGCCATTTAATAAATGTTTATTTTTTAATTATTATTCATTAAACTTATTAATAAATGTTCATTTATTAAACATATTAATAAATGTTAATTTCCAACATACTTTGGGTTCATTTTTAAGCAAGAAATACAGTAATTTTTAAACAATAGTTGGGTTAAATAAAACTACCCAGCAGGTTGGGCAACATTTAGCCCAAGCATTGGGTTCAAACAACCCATTTGCTGGGTTAAAACAACCCAATTGCTGGGTTTGTCCATTTTCAACCCAACTTGGGTTGTTTTTAACCCAGCATTTTTTAGAGTGTACCTTAAAGACACCATGAAATCAAAAGTGCCAATTCTTATTTTGATTTATCCATGCACATTAATATTTATTTTAAATGAATGTCCCCTCATAATCTGTAATCAAAATAACTTTCCCTCTTTCTTGCAGCGACATCTCTTCTCTGATGACGTGTTTACTGGCGCGAGGGCGGGGCAACCTGTCACTCACATGAGATCGACCAATAGCAAACCACAACCATCCAACCATCCAATCAATTCCCCATGGAAAAAATTAAGTCCCGCCCTAATTTTTTCTTTTTTAAGAAACCGTTTCACATGGATATACGTCACAATAGGGAAGAAAAGTCTTCCATTTCATGCTGACTTTAAAGTACAGCCTATGAATCTCAGGTCAAATCTCTCATTTTGTCAGCACAAACTGCAGGAAATACAGAAGAAGGAGATCATCTCTCTGAATGACACTGGTTTACAGCAGCTGATTGGGGACGGCGTCCTCCAGCGAGTCAGACGTCGACCCCTGAGTTCATCAGTAGATCAGGAGCCGTGAGAGGCTTTCCAGAGTCATAAGACAGGACTCATGGGGTCATTAGACTGATTACAGAGTCAGACATACAGTGATGAAATTAAGAAATAACAGCATGATATTTCACTCCGACATAATTAGAACAGTTGTGACGTGTCCTTATTACATGGCTCTCTGGGAAACTTGATTCTGATTGGTCAAACGTGACATTCTGCACTGAAACATTTGTTTAATGGCTTCTAACTATATAATTGAAGGTAACCGTAGATAGCTGTGATAGACAGCAGAGTGATAGAACTGAAAGGAAATTCTTCTAACAAAATAAAGTAACAATAAAATAAACATGTCTGTTTAATTAGTCTGATCTTATTAGTGTTTGTAGCGTACACTATAGATAGATACACATACATGAATGCAAGAAGAAAGAAAGAAAGGATGAAAGAGAAAGGAAATCTTATTGGTGACCACAGTGGTATACTGTGATAGTTTTAGTAACAACACGGATGCTCTTCTCAGAATATTTCAAAACGAACAATGACCTTTTTCTGATCTGATCACCTAAAAGAAACCAATTAACATATTGTACTCAGGCCAGTTATTTTCTCCTTGTGTTTTTTTTTTTTTTTGTCTCTCGGGTAACTGCCGGGGAGAGCTGAGCTTCACAAATTAGTGGTGTGAGCTAGAAGACTCAATTACCTGGAAAAGGTCTTGTGTGGCGTTTTGCCCATGACACCACTGTTCACAGCCCACAGAGAACACGGCGTGGAGGGGAGGGGAAGATGCGGCGGGTGGGTGTGCGGTAGTGGAAGACAGTTGCTGGGAGGTAGAGAGAAAGTGAGAGGTAGTATGTAGAGAAGTGAAAACAGGTGATGACATGTAGAGGTTTAATGACTCCTCCATCAAACAAGTTTTCTGTTGTTACCAGAAATGCCTCACAGGGGACAGTGGCAGATTTTTTCCTCATTACGCCTAAAACTTCCAGCGCAGTCTTCACTGTCTGACATGGTACAGTCTGTCCTGCATGAGAATGGTCCATAATATCAAGGAGGCGGGGGTTGTCTCCCTGAAGGCTAGCTAGATCCTGATAGCCTGCTCGCGATGTTGCTTTTCTCTCTCTCGCACTCTGTCAGGAAGACTGGAGAGACATCAAGATGAGAGACTATATATATATATATATACTATATACAGTACTAATATCAGCTGATATTTGGCCATTCTGATGTTAAAAGAATTTTCTAGAATTAATAATGCATATTTTGTGTGAATTTTATGAATTTTGAGCAAAAGAAAATTACTACTTTTATTACTAATAATACTAATAGTAGAAATCAAGCGTAGCATCAGTTCTGGCAGGTCACATCAGTCAAGCTCGCATCAGCTGACTCCCAGGTGACTCACGTCTACCTATAGGAATACAACGCCTATCACAGCATCCGTATATAAGCTCCTCAGCATTATCAGCAGCTATCTCATTTCTCAGGAGCTAATTACCCTCCTCCATCCCCAGCTCCTCCTCTCGTCAGTCAGGATTGGCCTTATGATTCCCCTGAATCAGACTAATTCTTTAAATATGTGTACATGTTAAATTATTGACATTAATTATATCTGCATATATGTTGGTTCTGTTCTGTTTACCCTTATTGCTGCTCTCCCTGTTCTTATCCATGCTAGGCTGCATGGATGCACAGGGAGTTCTTGCCCAGAACAGAACCATACCGCCAATACAAACTCTATGCAATTATCAATCATATTTGATGATAGTGGTCCTGACAGAATTAAGAGTAAGATTTGTTTTGTTGTTGTTTTGAAAGAAACCAATACTTTTATTATAAGTATACGCTAAATTGCTCAAAAGTGACAGCAAAACATTTATAATGTTACAAAAGATTTCTATTTCAAATAAATGCTGTTCTTCATAACTTTCTATTTATTAAAGTATCTGGAAAAAAGTATCACAGTTTACACACACACACACACACACACACACACAAAAAAAAGCAGCACAACTGTTTTCAGCTTAATAAGAAATAATAATAATAATAATAATAATAATAAGAAGAAGAAGAAGAAATGTTTCTTGAGCAGCAAATAAGCATATTAAATTGATTTCTAAAGAATCATGTGACACTGAAGACTGGAGTAATGATGCTGAAAATTCAGCTTTGCATCACAGGAATGAATTACATTTTAAAATTTAATAAAATAGAAAACAGTTCTTTTAAATTGTAATAATATTTCACAATATTAATATAAAGTTCTGTCATGAAACTCTAGATGGCACAGGCTAATAGGTCCTCAACCTGCTTGTAATCGCATCATTATCTATAGGGCACAGCTGATTGGCTACTGATACAGCAGGAACCAATGAGCTTGAGTGCTCAACCTTCAAAATACTTTGGTAGCATTGCCTTAGCAGTGCAGCGTGTTTCAGAAACCCTCCACCTTCCCCAGCTCCACCTGTATAGATCTGCTACAGGTAATTCATGTACGCTATATTGTACAGCAGCAGCATGTCTTACTTGCTCACAGCAGCGTGTCGTGTACGTATTGGCAGTAGCAAGTCCCGTATTTGCTCTGCAGCAGCAGCAATAAAAGCAGCAGCAGCGTAGCAGATCTATTCCACCAAGACCAGACATACAACATCGTCATACCCATTACCATGCCAAACACTCCGAGAGTTGTCATGACAGAACTGTTTTTACTTATCGATTAAATGGAGCCTTGGTGAGCATAAGACACTTATTGTCATGTATAATTCTTATGCTCAGTGTCTTATGCTAATAAGGTCAAATACACATATAAAATGAATACATGTCATTTGATACAAAATGTCAAACCTAGTGGCCTCTGCAAACAAATTCTGCCTTTTCTCAGAACTGACAAAACTTTACTTATCATTTTTTGCAGTGACTTTTAACCAGCTGTTGTCAAGGTGATTTTTAGTGAATGTATTAAGTCTCAAGTTCACACAGGTGTCCTAGCAAAGCAAACAATGGTTATCGCATTAGCTATGGAAATGTTCAACTACTATTTGACAACCACAAAATCTAAATATTTTTCCTCTTCATTTTGTACAATATATCCATTTTTTATCATTTCAACAACAAACTTCTATTTGTAAAACGTTTTGCTTTTGATATCTTTCATTACAATAAAAACACTTGGTTTGTCATATATATGGCTTTATATCAGCCACCCGTCTTCCTGCATCAACAAAAAAAAACCCCACTTCATTCAACCACTAATAAAAAGCAACTTGTTTTTGCAAATATGTCATTATCTTAGCCTTTCAGAGCTTGTATTTTATGCAGACAGCTGCCACTGATCTTTACACTGAGAGTTGTGTTTTGTTCAGCAGAGCAGAACAGAAACACATGACTTCTGCAATCTTGAGATGCTCTGTGAATTGCCGGCTGTCTACGGTGGTGAAACGTTTGTTGTGTCTAGCAGGTGCAAGTGTCTACAATGATTAGAGGGCCATCTGTTCAGGGGTGGATGAATTATGACTGAAGAGGAAGCTCCCCTATATCGTTTAAGATGCATTGGTTGGTTCTATATTCACGGTTTTAGTGAAGTTCTAATGAATTCGTCATTGGCTCACCTAAATGTTCAGTGCCATGTTAATTTCTGTATCCAATGGATAATCATAGTTGTCCACATGCACACTCTTTCATTCATACACAACCAAATGAAGTCATGAACACATACAAGCGTGCACATACACAAGCCATTCTATTCAGTTGTGTCATATTAAGGTAATCATTTTTCCAGTGCTCTGTGTATCAGTGCAAAAGCAGTGTTAATGACATATCCAAAGTGAGCTGAAATGTCTGTCTGTGTCTGTATGTTTATGTGTGTGTGTGTGTGTGTGTCTGAGAGAGAGATTATGAGAAGATGTGGAAATGAATAGGTGTCATTGTGGCCATAAAGGGCTCTTCATTTCCCTGAATACAGATTCACAGTATCACTCAACGTCAAAAGCATAACCTTCCCATACATGCTTATACTGAGAGTAATAATCCACAGATTTTAAAAGGAGAGGCCATTCATTAGAGAACAAAACACACCACACTCAGTGTTGTGTTAAGTGCATTACAAGTGCTAGTGAACGAAACAGACCTACTGATTTCATGAAAACCACTGAATGCATGCTTTTAAAAAAATGAAGAAAAAAAAGAAAAAGAACCATTGATCATTTCTCGTTTTGTAAATGGACATGAAAGTGATCACATCACAATCATCTTATCCTTCATCTTTTGAGATAAAATAGTTCAATTAACTTTGAAAATATACTGTAACTTTCAGAAAATTCTCTGCCAGTCCAAAAATTATAATTTGTCGAAACTAAGCTGCAAAAAAGGCTCTTTTTTGTGCTTCTGCATTTGAACTCATGGCAGATAAGACCATTTCAATGGATAATTAAACCAGGAGAAAATAAATAAATAAATAAATAAATAAATAAATAAAATAAAATATATATATATATATATACACACACACACACACACACACATATTGGCATTATACCATTATGAATGATTGTCAGTGGAATTAATAATAATAATAATAATTTTCCTAAATCTAAAAATACAATATAAAAGTAAGACAGTTCATTCTAATTCATTTTCAACATGTCAGCACTCACTTTTCTATGAGTGAGCTTTTCTTTCTCCTGCCTCTTTTACTCTCTATCCATGTCTGACTTATTCAGCGTTATACTCTGAGTACCTACACCAGCAGTTTCAGTGGCCTACTCCCTCAACACTCCTGCCCATCAAAGAATTCTGTTTCATCTGAGAATTCTGATGCAGAAGGCGACATTATCACAATATGTGACTGACATCTCAGCAGCCGACAGATAGAGGCCTCAAATGACCTGGACTTCACTGGAGAGAGGAGGGGAAAAAAAGAAAAAAAAAGAAAAAAAAAAATCATGACAGTGCTGATCACAGGAGAGGTCTGGAGGTCACTACAAACATAACGGTACAGGACACAGGGGTACAGACATGTGTCAGGAATAGGGGGAGTAGTTCTCCTTTATTGAATGTTCTCATATATATATATATATATATATATATATACACACACATATAAGACATGGGTGTAACTACCTGTGAATGGTTAGTTATTGCAAATGAGCTTGCTCAAAGGCAAATAAGGTTATTACTAGGTGTGAGCAATAGAGCAATATTACAAATATGTTTTATATATAATTTTAGCAGTGCCGCAATTCCACAAAAGCACAGTGCTGTGTAAAAGCTGTGATGACCAAAAAAAAAAAAAAAAAGGCTTTCAAATGAATGTGATGATAGTTATGGAGGAGCTGAGGTTTCATTCATTAATAAGCAGGTAAACTCTACCTGTCGCTCAAAGGGTTCAAGAACTGAAACTATTTTAGTTTGGGAATGTCATTTTAACTGCAACACAAGGTGCTTTTTTTTGTGGTGGCAACAACAACAATATATTAAAAGACACCATTAATCAATAAATTGTAAAACATCAATAATCATAATTTCTTCCAACAAATAATAAAGTTCCATAACCTAACTGTTAATTTGTAGTTGCTAAGCAACATAAAAACATGGTGCATAGAATGTGTGGTGACAAGTGAGCATTTATCAGCCTTTTACACATTGAACAGTTCATCCAATTGGATTTTAGGGTCATGACTAACCATTTTATAGTTCATAATATCTATACTGGCATTGACTTCCTTTATTGTACAGTACAAAACTACAATATCCTCCATAATACACTTTCATTACATAACACCTTTTTTACACTATCACATAAAGCCATCAGACATCCAAGCAGACATATGAAGTGTTGCCTATAGGTCACATCCTATAGATTGTGTAGCAAGGTGTTGTCTATATTCTACATTTCCTATGCTTGTTATCTCTGCTTGTCTCCTGAGATTCAGGAAAGTTATAGTCTCCCACTGAGGATGAATTTTCCCATGTGATAGTGTTTTTCAGGCATTTTATGAAACATTAATCTCCTGTAGTAGCTGTTGGGGTGAATGGTGAACACACACAAGAATAAAGTAGAATCATAGGACAGCATGACTTAAGTCCCCCTGAAGTTAATAACTGTATACCTAAAACTCATGTTTGATCACCAAAACGACATATTTAAACGTTAAAATTTCTTCATACCTTAAAATAGCTTGAATGTAACTTTACACCCTTGCCTCATGTAGTATACGCGGTTCTATGAATATGTAAATTAGCCCCGCCTCCACTCACACCAGCTCAGAGATCCACTTGTTGACGATCACACGACGTGATTGGTTACAAGGCAGTTTGTGACGTCGGAAACACCATCAATTTCAAACCGCGTCTTGGTTCACTGTAGTTTTAAGTAAAAAATACTCAGCAATAGTGTTGACTCATGAATTTGCACATGGTTTGTCTTAAAGCACATTAAAAACACCACAGCAACATATAAACAACATTAAAGTTGCCTCAAAGGTTATAAGTAAAAATAACCCTAATTTACAACTTTTGACCAGTAGGTGGTGCTATAACCACACACTTATTGTACTCAAGGGTGTGGTCACAAGTTCACATACATTTCATTTAAATAAGCAAAATTATCCTGAAGATACCGATCAACCGTTTTCATGAACAATGTTTAAATGTTAAAAGAAAAAGAAAAAATCCAATAGAATATATAAAACTGTCAGTGGTGCTAAATGATTTGAGATAGAGACCCCAAATTTGGCATGGTGGAAGGTGAGACTCTTCTCTAAGAGTATGCCAAATTTCACAGGTTTTGAGCAATAAAAAGTTGTGAAAGTTGAAATACATTTACTGAAGAGTCAATCAGTTTTGTCTTTGAAGAGAAGTTCAAAGACAAAACTGTAAAGATGGCTACGCGCTTGTATCTCTGGCGTATAAAGTCTATACTATGAATAAAAAAGGTGAAAACCAAAACAGAAATACACAAGGCCCAACATAAAGTAAAATAAAGTCTATACAATCACATCCTATCCATACCCACCAAGCATCCAAATTGGGGTCTACAGTATAAGAAACATGCATACTACTTCTTGTTAAGAACACTAAAGAGGGAATATAGCCTGCTTCATATCAAATAAATAGCTTGAGAACGTTTCTTTAATTTCACCTTCACTGGTCATCTTCAAAGAGTTTCATTTTCCAATGTGGAAATGAAACACCTGGCATTAATCTCCATCTCAGTGGGGAGAGCCGTATATTTCTTTTATTTAAAGGCGGTTTGGACTTTTCAAGTGCTTTCTGACATATCTGTTCAGAGCACAAAACAAACACAATCAACAGAAGGTCCCGATAAAGAACATCTGAAGAATACGTGTATTTGAGTGAGAATGGTTATTGCATGCCAAACTTCAGGACAGTCACTATATCCAGAGGTAATTAACTCTGAAGCTGTTTGCGAGAACGGCCCCCTATTTCCACCCTCCTTATTTCTCCCCGAGTCCTGCTGATGGGTGATTATAACTCTGAAGAGCTGCAGGAGGCCTCACTCTCCCATTTACTCAGCCTGCAGCCGAGACCAAAACACTCTCTAATCACAGCTAAACTGTCGAACGTGTGCGTATGTGTGCGTGGAAATGTCCTTTCAAAATCCAATGACATTTCTCTATAATTTCCAAGGATGTCACGCCTTGTTTGTGTATGTAGCATTTTTTTTAACCGGCTTTTTCCTGCTTTTTCTCAACAAAAAGACAATTTTTAATGGATTGCCCTAATATGCTAGTGCAATTTCAATGTTTTTTTTTTTTTTTCAGCACGTCCCACGCCAAAGTCTTTAAGAAACTCTGATGGGGAGGGAATCCCACTGTTCAAACCCAATCTGTCATTTCCTGGCAGGCAAACAATCTAAAATGCTGCCAGGCGCCACACAAAAGACCCCTACACTCCGCGCCTTTTGACTGCCGGTATGGTCCGCATAATCTTCGGCGGTGAGCTTCATTTCACACGCTATTCTGGAACATTGAGTTGTAGATTGCCTTTAAAACGCACCAAAATTTCGCCCTGAAAAACACACTAGCTCAATAAAAACGCTGTGCGTTTGAACCAGTGACAGACTGTGGGGGGGAAAAGCTCAATAGAGCTGTAGAATATGAATGCAATAAAGTAGAGGCAAAAGAAGGCTTATGTGATGCTCATTTTGCACATCTTTTGATCCTGCTCTCCATCATTGCCTGTATTGCTTTCTCTGTATCCCATCAATACTTTGCAATTCGCTTCCCATGTTTTTTGCACATATGTCCGTGCAGCAGCTTAAATCTGAAGAGCCTTCGGAATCATGTATCACTCTGACTCGATATACTCAAAGCAGTTTTAGAAAAGAACAGGAGACATGATGGGTAAACACTGCTGAGAGTTTTTCCTGATCGATGGTTTTCAAACTGCACTTTGTTGACATGCACATAAGAGCCATTGCTGCTCACATGCTGTATTGTATATTTCTATTAAAAAAACAAAAAAAAAAAACAACTTATTGCACACAGATCCTTTCTTCAGTGTTTTAGAAATAACAGGAAGCTTTTCCAAGCTACTATATCGACAGACAAGGAAATGTGAGCATTTATATACAGGAGTACGTAATATGGACTACAGAATTTAATTAAAATACAGAATGAAAAAAAAAAAAAAAGAGGTAGGTCTGAGATGAACTATGCATTTACAGTATTCATATTAGGAATGCTAAACAATTAAAATATTTGTCACAATTGATCTATTCATTTGTTAATTGTTAACTCATTCAGTTCCCCACAAATCAATATCAAATACAATTTATGTATATGATACTAACAGCGAAAATGTATGCAACGCTATGATTCGTAGCATAAATTTTTGCTTTTTACTTGTCACACGCCTTCAATAACAACAAATCTATATTTTTATAACTGTCTGCATTAAAATGGACTGGAAATGCAACGACAGAACATTTTGCTTGTTAAGCTTTGGTGATAATTACCACCAAACAATGATAATTGCAAATGACTTTACAATCTGGGGCTTTATTTATAAATAAATTACCAGTAAAAAGTGTCTTTTATCACTTACTGATAGGCTTTTGTGTGTGACACACTTCTGCTAGGATAATTTCCAGTCATAAGAATGAAACATTTTGTAATGTCAAATTGAATTCACTTGAATTTACTTGTTAAAAATGAATGGTGTAAACCTGTTAAAGGGTTAGTTCACCCAAAAATGAAAATTCTGTCTTTATTTACTCACCCTCATGTCGTTCCACACCCGTAAGACCTTCGTTCATCTTCATAACACAATTCAAGATATTTTTCATAAAATCCGATGGCTCGTGAGGCCTCCATTGAGAGCAGGTTAACTTAGACTTTCAAACACCCCGAAAAAGGTACTAAAAACATATTTAAAACAGTTCATGTGACTATAATGGTTCAACCTTAATGTTATGAAGTGACAAGAATACTTTTTGCGCACCAAAAAAACTAAATAATGACTTTATTCAACAATATCTAGCACTCGTCACTGAACTGAACACTGCTTCATGAAGCTTCGAAGCTTTACGAATGTTTTGTTTCGAATTAGTGGTTCGGAGCATGTATCAAACGATCTCAAACTGCCAAAGTCACGTGATTTCAGTAAACAAGGCTTCGTTGCGTCATAAGTATTTCAAAATTTCAATGGTTCATGTGACTTTGGCAGTGCTCCGAACCACTGATTCAAAACAAAAGATTTGTAAAGCTTCGAAGCTTCATGAAGCAGTGTTTTGAAATCGCCCATCACTAGATATTGTTGAATAAAGTCATTATTATTTTTATTTTTTTGCCGCACAAAAAGTATTCTCATCACTTCATAACATTAAGGTTGAACCACCATATTAACTGTTTTAAATATGTCTTTAGTAGCTTTCTAGGCATCTGAAAGTGTTAATTATCTTGCTGGCAATGGAGGCCTCACTGAGCCATCGGATTTTATCAAAAACATCTTAATTTGTGTTCCGAAGATGAATGAAGGTCTTACGGGTGTGGAACGACATGAGGGTGAGTAATTAATGACAGAATTTTCATTTTTGGGTGAACTAACCCTTTAAGGTTAATTGTGCAAGTTAAATAGGATCTATTATGCTTTTTTACACACTAAACTTTCTTTAGTGTGTAATGTTGTTGTTCAAACATGAAAAGGGTCTGCAAAGTTACAAAGTAAGTCCACTCCAAAGGGAGCTGTTCTCTCTATATCATTTCTATACATAGCACTGTTTCTGAACTCATTGAAACACCTCGACTGTAGCCTTGAGTTTTCTTCCGGGAATGTGCACATCACAATATTCCTCATTTAAATAATTCCAGCCGAAAGCATACGCAAAAAAAAAAAAGAAAAAAAAAGGGGCGAGGCCTGGTTGAGTTGAATTAGTAGAGTATTGAAACTCGGTAATGGTAAGGGGCATGACATTTCCCAAACACGCTTGATTGACCAATCACAACACACTGGTTCAGCTGACCAATCAGAGCACACTGGAAGGAGGGGCTTCACAGAGACAGGAACTAAACAGAGCATTACTGACAGACTGAGAAGAGAGGTGCTGCAATAATCAAAAATAAGTGGAAAAATGTGTTTTTTAAATATTCAAACATGAAAACCCATTATAATACTCCCAAAACAAAATCAAGACTTTGTAAATATGGCCTCTTTAATGCACTAATTGTGACAGCCCTAATTTCTACACATTTGTGTTTACTGTTGAATTCATCAAAAAAGGTTTTAAGTTACAATTCCAGAACCTGCTGAGGTTGGTGAGCGCTATCCATCCAGTCTCCTCTGTGTCTTGTTGGCGTGCTGAGAAATGCAGCTGCACAGTCATGTGGGCAGGTAAATGTCTTTCGAGAGAAGAGGGCAGTGGGATGAACTGACCTGTGAACAGTGGCAGTCGTCAGCGTTGAGAGGGTCAGGGTGGAAAACAGAAGGGGAAGAGCCATTATTTTCCGCCTCATTTCCGCTGATGGCCTGCTCAGGAAGGGGGGATGAAAATAAGGAGGAGGAAAACGTGAAATCATTTCAGCCTCCATTTGTAACATGTCTCCTTACAGACTCACTGACAGGTAGAGGAGAACAGCAGAGGATTTTAATGGAGCCAATTCATCCACTATTAGCCAACACAGCACGGCCCTTCGCAGCTATACCGCCGCACCCTCCTGTAAGATTACACATCTATATCTATATAACTCTTCACCCACCATTGCTGTCTTCCTGAGAGCCCATGTGAGAATAGATTATGGTAAAGTGATATAAAATGGGCTTGCGAGCTTCTAGAATGCCTCTGTTTCGCATTACCAAATGGAGGTTTCCACAGCATGCTTTCGATTTTGTTGATGTTCTGAGCCATTTGCTGTGTTTTTAAACCATCTATTTTTATCACGCCTAATATGTTACCCTTTCCTTCCCATTACTGTAAATGACACCCTACAGGCTAACAAATATACAGAAGACTAATGGAGCGTCTTAAAGCTGTGTATTGGTTGGATAACCCTCCTTTAGACTGTAGAATTGCTTATAAATGGTAAGTTAAGAGCGTTCACTTGGATTTTGTTACATCCTGCGCTCACATGCCTTCGATCTGGGCCACCTAACATTAACTATATGACAGAATTTGATATGCAACAACAACAACAACAACAACAACAAAAAGCATACGTCAGATGAGTTATAGTGTTACAGGAAAACCCCTTTAAGGACAAAGATGGAAAGGAGATATGAAAGGAAATCCCAATAAAGAGTTTTAAGCAATGGCAATCCCATAAATCAATGCCATCTTCTTAAATTCACATTATCCCTGAGGGAAAGGAAAAAAACATCAAAATATGAAAAATATAAAAATATGAGGATATTTTAGGGGGGAAGTTTTCACACTCAAAACTTTTATTATTGCACCTCTTTTCCTGCTGCATTTGCATTTTATACACACACACACACACACACACACACACACACACACACACACACACACTCGAATCTGATTGGCTGAGAGCCGTGCGATATTCTCCCAGTATCAGCACTGGTACCATTTCACCGTTTGTGTGATTCCGTTTGTGACGACTGTCTGTCGAGCAAATTTACCATATTTTTATAAATACTACTGTTATGTCACAAAATGTATTTTTTTTTGGCAGGAATGTAGTTACTTAGACCTCAAATATGTGACTCGTACATAAACATAGTGCCTATTTTACTAGTTGTTTTGACTCTTCCGCACATGCGAGCTCCAGGCTTTCAGCTGCCGTTCAGTGCGCATTTACCCACAGAGAACAGCTTCATCTCGGCCAGTCCTTCAGGTATTTGCCGCTGACTCTTATGTAGATCGTGGTTAAAAATATAATTCATTTGGGGTATATATTAAACGGGCAATCTTTGGTCTTATTAATCTTTTACTTGTTCCAGAGCAAAACGATTTGGGTTAAGGGGGAAATTAAATTGAATAACTTTATATGTAGGCTATATTTTACTTAAATCCTGTACTGGAGTGCTACTTTTGTACGTTTGACTGAATTGTTTGCTTGTGTTCTTTATTTATTTGATTGTGTTTATTGTTTGCTTGTGTTTATGTCTTTTATAATGGCTATTGTTGTTAATTTAAATATTGTTGTTCAATAAATATTATTTTATATAAATAATATGCAGTATTTGGTATTGAGAAAGGGTCCGTCAATAGTATCAGTGAAAGTTACATTATTATGCCTACATTATTAGATGACGGCAAAGACTCTCTTTATGAGTGAGTCAGAACAAGGAAGTTGTTTTAGCGCTGTGGGAACTTTTAAAAGGACAAAGTCAAAGATGTCGCTTTCCTCTGCGGACATTCAAACTGATTTCTTTATGATGGATATAATATGGACATCGATCTCAAGAATGAATGCTATATCAGATGCAGGTAATACACCTGTTTAGTTGATCTCTCTCATACTCTACATAATACAAAAAGCTTCAATGAAGCGACTCAACGTTCCTTCGTTACTAGTTCTGAAGTGACGTTTTAGAATTGGTAACGGAGGCTTGGGCTCAACTGTTAAACTGTCAACTTGAGATTTGAATCCATGGTGGAAGGAAGTAGTTCCTCACAAAAGAGGGTTTTTAAAGACAATCCATTGTTGTTCTTATTTATTTACACACTCGTGCCGTCGAACTGTTGTATAAATGCAATATCACACTCATAGCTGTGTGATATTGCTGTATATCAGCACGCTGTGATTACCTACGGCCGAATCACAGCTGTGCTGATATACAGCAATATAGCACGGCTACTCATGTGATATTGCTCATATATATTTGCAAAAATAGGGTAAATGAGCATGCACAATTAAATATCCAATATCAACAGATAGCACAGTTAGCACTTCTAGTGGACATTTCCTTTGAAAACTTCAATGACCTGAGGTAAGATATTTTAAGTTTTGCAAAAAAAAAAAAAAAAGTCACATTTTCCCCATGAGACATGATGGTAATGGAGGTTGGCTGGCAGTTCATTAATTCCATACACACACACACACACACACACACACAAAACATCTTTTTTCTTAACAAGATGAGTTCCTTTTGAATGCTTTTGTATGGAGGTTTGTTGAGCAGCGTCTTCATCTTCTCTGGCTTTTTTCCACTCTCTCTGACAGGCCTGGAAGGATTATGGATGTGATCACGGTTCAGACTGTTTCTCTAACATTTGTCATTCAGTTATCAAACTGGCAATTCTGCTCCTGTCGGGTAAGTGTGTTTGGGAGACAAGAAAGCCAGGAGGGAGGTCCTTGCTGATCCAATTTTGGCCTGATTTTTATTGAATAGCCTATCAAATGCATGTGTGGAAAAAGTGTGTGTGTGTGTGTGATCATCATACTTGGATAAGGATGTTCTGTGTGTTTTCAGGGATGTAAATCCTTTCCTTGGCATGCCGTAGTCCCAAAGCACCCATCAAACTGTCCTTCAGCTGCCAGCCTACACACACACACACATCCTCAAACACACTTACACACACTCTCTGCAGGACATTTGTTTCTATTTCTGTCATATTATCTAAAATGAAGCATTCTGGCTTTGTGAAAAAGATGTAATACACCGATTTCTACAATAAAGTGCTAACAACAAAGGACATAACTGAGTGTAATGTTTTAAATGCTTCATGTTACATTTGTTTTGCATCCATCTGGGCTGAATGCTGGTATTACGTTAAAGTGAAGTGAGTCATTCTTGCACCACTAGTGGCACAAAATGAATGCAAACATAATGAACACTCTCGGAGAAATATATTTGTTAACATTTGCAATCATCTCAATGACAGCTGCTAAAGCAGGACGTGATTGCAGTTCCGTTTGGTGCCACTAGTGGCGCAGTAATTACATACTTCACCTTCAAACCCCTTATGCACTTTACCCTAAACCAATGTTCTTCTGCTAGAAGTGAATGACGGATTCTATATCAGGGAGGACAGGTAGTCTGCCTGTATTTTCACACTGTGGTTGCATGTCAGGAACTCTATCTAGAATACATCATGCTCTGTGCCTCTTCATATCCATCTCGCTGACAGCTTGCACCGATAAAAACAAGGTGCTTGAACATGAGATATTAATCATTGTTTGTGGAATGAGCAGATGTGGAGTTTCACGTCATCAAGTTTGAAAAGTAAAAATAAATAAATAAACCCAACACATTAAGACTAGCTGCGGTATACGCAAGCAATTAGTTATGGTTTATGTCAAAACCGCAAAAGGTTGAAAGAGGTGGACTGCAAGACAACAAGGTGGTTTTGAAATCCATAATGCTGTACTGAAATTATTAGCCTGTCTTTTCCTACGCCTTTGCCATTAAGCACCATTATTTGCTCTGCAGCATTGATGTGTTAAGCATACCGCAACTCTTGGTCCATTTATGACGTTGATAATTGACTCTAGAGAAATGTTTCAGATCTATGATTGACAACAAAAACTATATGGACAACAAAAGCTACCTGTGATTTACAGAAGTTTACAGAACTGTTTTTTTTAACATCAGATGTACACAAAAAGTTTAAAAGTTAATTAACCCTCTGGGGTCTGATGATTTTCGGGGCCCTGGAGAAGTTTTGACATGCCCTGACATTTGTGCTTTTTCAGTTGTTCATAAACATATTAATGGAAAAAGTGTCATTACACTGTATTCAGCACAAACTAGGCTACAATAATATGTGAGGAACATGTATGTACATGTTTGTGTTTTTGAAGGAATAACGTTTATGCGTGGTTATTGAAAAAACAAAAAACTTAAGTCACTGAAATAAAGCCAAAAAATATATATTAAATCTGTGTTCACAAGACTTCTGGGTATTGGAGGTTGTAGACTAGAGTTTTTGCTTCAAAATGATGTAAAAATTATCCTGCATACTCGTTCATATAAAACAATATATTGATTTAGTTTTTGTAAGACACTTTTTGTCAAGAAACACAGTATGCATGGAGGCGTGAATCATCATGAATAATGCTGTGATTCACACCTGAGAAGACAAAAGATTCGCATAATGACATTTCAACGTTTCTTTAGACATAAGTCTCATTTTTTTGTGAAGAGTTATAGTGATTGGACTTCGTTCAGAGGGAGACGAGAGATCACGCATCATGTTAGTTTTCTTTATTTTGCAAAAAGCACAACATTTTGTTTTTACTCTGTGTGTACACAAATAAAAGAAGATATTCCACAGATTAAAATGGTGTATAACTCTTAATTGTATGTGCAACATTGACAGAGTATTTTGAGTCTCTTTCACACTGGTAAGAAAAAAACCGAGGTGGTTTCGCCGGCGTGACCGCCGACCCGAGGGAGTTAACATGACTGCTATAACTGCTCTGGTCATTAGTTCTGCAATAGTGATGAAAAATGGTGAAAAATATGAAATCATTTACCCATCCGACCCTGTAATTTTTTTTTTTTTTTGATGATGATCACAAAATGAGATGTTCTTGTCTTCCATACAAGAAAAGTGGATGGTATTCACAGTATATCATGTATAGCATCATAAAAATAGCATCAAAAAATGCAACTTAAAAGTAAGGATGCACCGATAGATTTTTTTTTTGGGCCGATACCGATTTTAAACAATTATTGGCCGATTCCGATACCGATATTTGTCATATTTGAAGTTTTGTCATTAAAATAGATAGTGTTTTATCATGTTTTAAATTAGCAAAGTTCAAAAACACATCAATTAAGTTATACTCGCTAGTTTATTGCTGCATCATCAAATAATTTATAATGAGCATGGATTGGATCCATTTAACATTCAGCAGGCCAACATAAATACATAACTACAACAGAACAAAGATACATATGAAATAAAAAGTGCTTTTTAGGTTGGTTTAACAGCAGTTTTCAGGTACAGAAATAAAGTAAACAAATGTAAAATAACACTGCATATTCTTCACTGTATAAATTAAATACAAAAAAATTAATTGCAATGGTTATTTTGTCAAGAGTAGTGAACAATTTTTTTTGTCTTTTGTTGTTTGAATAACATTAAAACGCAGACAGCAGCGCAGCATGAATATTAGGCTGCTGTCACTTTAAGAGCTGCATGGATCCAATATACTGTTACACAAGCGTTTTATACAGCTGTTTACATTCATTTAAGACAAAACCGACTATATTTACAAGGATACTCACCAAGATGGTGACATTTTGATATAATTTTGTGTGAATTAGAAGCAGCGAAAAACAACTCCATTCAGTATTCACACGCTGTCTTGAGACGCTGCTAGTAGAATTGTGTTCTCTTTCACATCTTCTTGCGCAATTCACAAGGCTTAAACCACATGCCAAGGATAAACTTTCGCAAAGATGTAGCACTGGCCTGCTCGGGACAGTGACAGTGCTGCACAGTTCAGTTGTCCTGAGAGTTATTCCCGCTTACTCCGGGCGGTCCTTATTGACGAGCACTGCCAACGCTACCTCACGACCAATTCATACGTATTTTACGAGGTGGCTAATTCGAACAAATTCATACGACCTCACTCGTACAAATTCATACGATTTGTCTAAACCCCAGTAACGGGTAGGTTTAGGGGCGGGGTTAGGGGTACGAATTCATACGAATTTGGCAACTCGTAAAATACATATGATTAGCATAAAACGTACAAATTCGTATGAGGTTGTACAAATTTGTATGAATTAGCCACCTCGAAAAATACGTACGAATTGCAGTGAGATCGGGTTGGCACTGCTGTATTTTGTACAGATTTCATTTTGTTTGGGCAAGTATTTAATTATTTTACCCAGTGAAAAACGTTGGATTATGCAACAGACATTATACAGCTCAGTGCCTTCACGCAGTTAATTAATAAACCATCGGCTTGTTATATCACCTTTTAATACTATAGCCGATATGCCGATGGTTGTAAAATAATCAACAATCAGCCGATAAATATTGGCGGCCGATACATCGGTGCATCTCTAATTAAAAGTATCATAATAGCAGTCCACTTGACGTGTGTGCTATATTCCAAGTCTTTTATCCATCTACAAGAAACATCTAAATTTCAGCCAATCGATGATCACCTTAAATATAAATTGTCATTGTGTTCATTTAAAAATAGTATCTTTAGATCATATCTCACATCATGCCAAATGTCTTTGGTTCTCACACGATCATGATAAGCTTTAAAAATAAAGACTACAAATGTGATTTCAGAAAGCTGGAAGAGAGGAGGACTATCAGCATATAACAACATACATTTTGGTCTCTTTCTCACACAAAGCTATTGTTTGGCTGTCATATTGGAAGAGTTGGAAAATATTGAATGAGTCATACTGATTATGTATTTTTGGGGCTTTAACTTGGCAGTATAAATCATCATCCAATTTTCTTTTCAATAATAATACAGGTTTGGAACAACATGTGGTGAGTTAATGAGGACATCATTTCCATTTTGGGATGAACTCAGCATACTCATATACATGGGATAGGATTGGATTCCTTTTTATAAATTCAGTCATGTTGTATATGAAGATTTTTAAAGTTCTTTGAGATCATCAAACTCCAGACATCCGCTGTGAAATGTAAAGTAACATAAAACACATTTTCTTATTGATTTCTACAAAGATATAAAATATGGACAGAAATAATTCCATATAAAAGGACTGCAGAACTGATAACATATCACAGGAGAAAACTTTATCATCTAACAGAATAATTAAAATCATAACTATATAACTTTAAATTTAATGTTGGCCTAAGGCAAAACTGCATTAATCTGCTGAGCGAGACCCTGCAGAAAGCCAGCATTAGGTGAAACGGCATTCTCTCATTTGCACAACAGCAAAAACTGCTGCAGAATCCAAAATCATTGTTGACTTTTCCCAAATGTCACACTCAAATGTGCAACTCTAAACGAAGAGATTAGAGACACTTACAGATGAGCTGCTAAATGTCTGCAGATATTATACAGAATGTTTCCTTGGTGTCAGCTTGTCTGATTAAACAAATCAATTGTGTGATGGATTTAAAGTAACAGTACTTCAAAAAATATATTTCTGTCATTATTTACTCACCCTAATGTCATTCCAAACCCATGTGACCCTTCTCTAGAGCACAGAAGGATGAAATGTGAAGACTGAAGACATGATTTTAACTACAAATAAACTAGTTTTAGCTCTCCTTGGCACGTTCATGAGTTTAATGAATCATTCATTTGAGTTGGATCTTTTCAATGAATCAGTTAGCTTCAGAAGACATTTGGACTACTTTTTTGTCCTTTTTGGAAGATTCAGTCTCATTGATTGTAATTAAATACAAAAGAACTACTAGCACATTCTTCAGAATTTCTCCTCTTTTCTGGTTGATAATAAGTTGACATGAAAGTGAGTAAATAATGACAAAATTTTCATTTTTTGTTGAACTGTCCCTTTAAGGCAGTGAAACATTTAAAAACTCTCTCTTTCTTTCACTCTTATCAAAACATTAACGGTTGAAAGAATCTCATCTCACCTGCTATGTGACTCTTCAAGTAGCTGACTAATATGTTTTCGCTTCCTGTGTGAAGGAAACACCTCCCACCTCGCTCAAATTCCCATTCATTGCTATAGAGATTCCTGGGTAAACAAAGCCGCTTTAATCACTTTCATGTTTAGAGTGAACAGTTGCTTTATGGTTAGGACAAGAGGCAGGATTTTATGGATGACAAACCTTAGTGCTAAATAAGTGAAAAAAGACAAATCTTTAGTTCCAAGATTAAAAAAAAAAGAAAGAAAAAAAAACAGCACGTAATCATATTGTGACAGCACAAGATATGATTTTAGAGTCATAACCTCACTCTCAACCTGTAAACACACACACACATACATACATCTTTGTTATTACATCTTAACACGGTATCCAAATGATGATTCATCTGCCTTTCAGGTAGTAGGGAAAAATGGAGCATATGCTAGTCCTGACAGACTGATCCAGATATAATGTAAAATATCTCTCATTCCGTACTCTTCCAGCGGCAGACACACACACAGGTGTCCCTGCTGCATAATTCATGTGACTTTCACTCTCACACTGGCCTGGTTTCCTGTGAAGACCGAGCCACAGAAATTACTCCAGTGTTTCTGAAGAGAGCAGACGGACAACCCAGGGTTCATTTGTGAAAGACAAGAGTAAAAAAGCAGCGAAGAGCTGTACGGTATATCTAAAAGTTTTTTTTGTTCTTTCTTTCTTATGTTTAAAATGGCTATTATTCAAGAGTAATTTTTCATAAATTGGATTTGGAATTAATATTTATATTTTGGCATAATTAAATTGGCACTAATAATGCCAATTCAGTGTCATCATGACAATCACCCTTATATTGAGTGTTTTTATTTTAAAGGAGTAATATCATTAAAGACGGCATAAAACAGAAGTTGTGATAATCTTTTCTTCCCTATTGTCAAGTCAAGTCAAGTCACCTTTATTTATATAGCGCTTTTTACAATGTAGATTGTGTCAAAGCAGCTTTACATTGATAACTGGTACATTATTTGGCTGCACAGCAGCTCTTAAAGAATAGTGTCAATGCAGGTAGATCAAAGCACTGTTGAATATCAAATGTCAAGTCAAATGTCAAGTGTCCCCAACTAAGCAAGCCAAAAGGCGACAGCGGCAAGGAACCCAAACTCCATCAGGTGACATCAGGTGGCAGACAAGTGGCAAATAGGTGTTTAAATGGAGAAAAAAACCTTGGGAGAAACCAGGCTTAGTCGGGGGGCCAGTTCTCCTCTGGCCAACAGTGCTTTGTTACGATTCAGGTTGCCATCGTAAGTCCAATAGGATCGCAGCATTCAAAGTATTTATTCCAGTTCCATCCAATTGAGGATCGTATTCATCACGCCGGTATGGACGGTTGTTGAGGAACTGTGTCGTGGCTTTTGTGACGTATATCCGAGTGAAACGGCTTCTTGAACAAAAAAATGTCGGGCGGGTCTTGATTTTGTCCATGGGGTTGTGGTTTGCTATTGGTTGATCTCAAGTGACAGGTTGTCCCGCCGTCGCGCCAGTAAACGCGTCATCAGAGAACAGAAGAGATGTCGATGCAAGAGGGAGAAGTTATTTTGATTAAAGATTACAAGGGCACATGAATTAAAAGAAAAAAAAAAATGTGTGCATGGATAAATAATTTATAATAAATATGGAAAACTGTTTAATATGAAAAACTTTTATGGTGCTTTTGAAGCTTTAAAGGTCTAGACTAGTTCATATTTGTCCTGCATTTCAAAGAAAAACAAAAAGTTTGGAACTTCTGACATGACGTATGGGTTTTATGGTGCATCAATTTTTTTTTTGTTGTTGTTTACCTAAAAATGATTACAGGGGACACTTTTACAAGGTATTTGAACAAAGATGTGTGTCCATAGTGTGTAAACAACCAGCCTATAATGGTAAAAATCCACCCACTTCTTCTTTTTTTTTTTTATAATTCCCAAGCAATTACAAAAAGCTTTATGCAGTATAAACTTATGAACATCATCCAATATGAAACATCACCTACCCGCAATATTAAAAACAGCGCCGTTGCCGTCATGAGAGTTAGCTAATCAACATGTGTTAGATAGCAAAAAGTTCAGACGAAGAAGGTGGGGCCGGTTCAGAAATTAAAGGTCATTTTCAACATTCTTTGAAAAGCATCTCAGCAGTGCAGCAAATGTCAGCTCTGTTTTAGATACAGAGTCTCTTTGGCATAATGAGATTCAGCGAGCAACTTTAAAAGTGCCAAGCATCATCTGTGTGAACTTTCTTCATCAAACGCTGTGATTATTATTTTGTATTCCACGCTATATTTACACAATACCTTTCACGAAACACCTGATGCAGGGCTGTTATTTATTTATTTGTTCAAATTAAACGCCTCCCTAAAGGAATTACACTGGAATAGATGCTCCCTGCTCTCATTTCCATAATCTAATAGTGTGTTTATGAGGGAGAGTGTTTATGTTGCTGTCTGAATAGAAATGATGCTAGCAGACAAAAAGGGTGGCAGAGACACACATGGACGCACACACACGATTCCAAGGTTCCCCGCTGCCACATTGGACTGACAGCTTTGTGGTCTCAGCACAGCAGACACTAAGCACATTTACACGCGCACACACACACACACACACATTTAGCGAGTGTGAGTGTCCCTTTCATACTTCGTGGGAACTCTAAACACCTCCACATAATGCTCAACATACACACAATGAAATATTCATCAGCGCTATTGTAAGCCATAATGATATTGTCTATGAAACAAGCTTCCTCACTGTCTCTAAGGAGGGGTTTTAGGTGAGTGGAACTGAGAGATACAGGATATTTACTTGGCACAGTGTAGCCCCCAGTGGCTTGAACACAGTGGCTTTCATATAGAGGTCTGGAAGGGTACAGGGCAGACATGGAGAATGAAGATTCAGTAAGTAAAGACTAAACACAATGACAAACACTATCATCATGTTCTCATTGAGACCAGAGTACGAAGAGTTTAATTGTAATGATGAAAGGTCAGCGAGACAAAGAATAAGATCTAAGATATAATGTGGGAAAGTCTTAAAGGGGTGGTTGATTATGATTTCACTTTTTTAACTTTAGTTAGTGTGTAATGTTGCAGTTAGAGCATAAAAGTTCAAAGTTCAATGCAAAGGGAGATATTTTTTTTTAAAGAATTCTCTGTTTAAGGACTACAACAAACGGCTGGTAGGGACTACAACGAGCTTCTTCCCGGGTTAGTGACATCACTAACCCTAAAATTTACATAAACCCTGCCCCCGGGAACACACAACAAAGGGAGTGAGGCCATGTTGGGATGCTTTAGAGAAGAGGAAGAGTTGTTGTAGTAGAGTGTTGTTGACATGCCGTCATTTTACACCGGACTGCTTCACAAACGAGGGTCAATTCAACGCTGGATTTGCACAAAAGATTAACGTGACGGCACATGCTAGTTGATGAGTTGAATCAACTCCACAGCAACTACATAAATGTATCCACTAACCATTCAGAAACATCCAGTTGCATTCTTAAAGTTGTAACTTCTTCCTGAGTCTCTCCATCAGTGTCGACTCCGGTTTGAACAATGTAAGGCTGAACACCATTACTGACAATCGTCATTTTGCTGTGTGAGATTCTCCAGCTTTGTTGTTGTTGAGTAAGTGAAACGCAAGCTGTTAAAGCTCCGCCCTCTTTTGGAAAGCTGCTGGGAGCAGCAGCTCATTTGCATTTAAAGAGACACACACAAAAACAGTGTGTTTTTGCTCACACCCAAATAGGGACAAATTTGACAAGCTATAATAAATGATCTGTGGGGTATTTTGAGCTGAAACTTCACAGACACATTCTGGGGACACCAGAGACTTATATTACATCTTGTAAAAGGGGCATTATAGGTTCCCTTTAAAGAAGACCTATTATGCAAAGTCATGATTTTGTTTTATGGGTTTACTAGAATAGGTTTTCATGCTTGAATGTTCAAAAAACACATTATCTTTCATATATTTGACATTGTTGCAGCACCTCTCTTCTCAGTCTGTCAGTAACACTCTGTTTAGTTCCTGTCTCTATGAAGCCCCTCCTTCCGAAAAGCGCAGTGTGCTCTGATTGGTTGGCTGGACCAGTGTGTTGTGATTGGTCAACAGCTTCAAGTGTGTTTATCATAACCACAAGTTTTAACACACTACTATCTAACTCAACCAGGCCCCTTTATTTTATGCAAGCCTTGGGCGGGAATAATTTAAATGAGGAATATTGTGACCTGTAAGTTTCCGGAAGACTACAATGGGGCGTTTCAGGGAGTTCAGAAACAGTGCTTACTGATATAGAGAATAACTCCCTTTGAAGTGACTTTGTGCTTTGTAATTTTGCAGACCTTTTTCATGCTCAAACAGCAACATTATACTCTAAAGAAAGTTGAAAACGTAAAAAAGCATAATACAGTAGGTCCTCTTTAAACAACAGGCACATTCCATGAATAAGGTACTTGACTTACATTTTTATTGTATTGGAGGCAAAAATCCTATTATATGTTTCAAAATAGTTTCAAAAATAATTAAAATATTGTAATATTATTATAATATTCAAGTATTCATTAATTAAATCCAAAAATATAATGTTTTGCTTCACCCAAAGTGTAACCAGTACTGAATGATTTTCCTCCATTACAAAAATTTGGTAAAAATCTCCAATTTTCATTTTTTTAAACAAAAAATATGTAAAAATATTTATATAGACTGCATTCACCATTCAAACCAACATTTGCAAATAAGTTTGGGCAAATAAGTGTTCGGGCAAAACTCTCACTGACATTTTTTTTTTTTTTTAAATAATAGATATTCAGGCTCAGTTTTGTACCCTATTCATGGAAAGTGCTATTATGATATTTTAATTGAGGCCAGAGTTCCCAGGGTTTTATGTTCACTCACAATGACGGGTCAAGAAAGAAACTGAATTAGATCCAATATCGAATGCTGGAAAGCCTTAAATACAGTGATCTTATTCAAAAGACCACAATCTGCAGCTGTTTGCATCGAACATATGCGAGCGCACACACACACAAGAGTCTTTTCTTATGACATGAAAGTGTCTCTCTACCTTGGGAGTGATTGGTCCAGAAATAGAACAAGTATATAGACAGTGTTGTGACAGGTTTATTTATTGGAAGCATGCAAGCTGAAAATCAGGGTAGGGAGTGGGGACAGTATCCATATTTTAGAGTCATGTTGAGACAAAAATGAAGGCACTAGGTGTGTGTATGTGTGTGTAAAAGAGGGAGAAGGACAGAAGGAGAGAGATAGATTAATTCCCAGTAGAAGGTCCTGCCAAATACTCAATGTTACAGGAAGAAAAAATAGCCTCTTTTCAGGGCTCGGCGAGCTAAAGTTTTGAATCTGCTGTCATCTCGCCATAACTTTGGCCCCACAGTCACCCCCCACCCTAGGGGCAGTACATTTACTTTCACTGTTTTTCTGGAATAATTTTGACATGGTGGGTGTCATTGTGTTTTGGTAGATTTGTCAGCTGTGGCAGGCGGTCATTTAGTTAGTCACAGAGATGACATGCTGTCAGAAGTGAAATGATACAAAGGCTTCTGCGCACGGTCAAGGCCTCGGACAGACAAACTCCTTAGTTATCCACTCCAGAACAGAGAAGCAGGGCTAAAAATAATGACCGCAGACCAGCCAAAACACACAAAAAGAACAGGTTGTTTTCAACAGAATAACACCTTGTGATCTCTAACAAATGTGATCTGTGTGAAATTGAAAAGCGGTGTTCGCTAACTCAAGAAAATGACTGCTGCTGGTAGCGGATAACTTGAGAATATGAACACCCGTATCAGGGCTGAAGATCACAAGAAATGGTTATGTATGGTCACAAAACTATTTCCAGAGGTCATCACAATGCCGGGAAATGTCATGCACAAAATAACAACAAAAGCTCTCCCACACAGTACAGCTTGTTTTCTGGCTGAAACTTATTTTTTTGGTGGTAATTCTGTTGAATAACACTTCTACTTTGAGCTAAATTGTGATCTGTGTGATTTGAAGAACGCTGTTCACTAAATCAATCAAAATAATGACTGGTAGTGAATAACCTGAGAATATAAACACCTATATCAGGCTGACAGTCCTGAGAAACTTTTTTTTAAGGCTTATTAACTTAATTCTTTAAAAATGTCAGTCAACTAATACACATTTTCTGGTAACACTTTACAATAATGTTAGTTTATGCATTAAAGTGCCCCTATTATGCTATTTTAAAGGTTCCTAATTTTGTTTTTGGAGGTCTTCAATAGGTTTACATGCATTCAAGGTCAAAAAACACTCCGGGGGCTTCCTCTGTGCTTGATATAGTCATACGAACAGTAAAAATGGCAAGTGTATGCAAAGTAAATTGTCTTCTCGACACGAATCAAACTCTTCCAGGCCTTAGCTACAACTACAGTGTTAGAGGGCGGGTCAAAGTCGTTCGTGGGCAGCCAATGAAGACCATAGGCTGGCATTATGCAAATTTTTTACATTGTAGGTATGTAGCAGGAAGTGAGACTGGAATTGCTGACAACTTGTTTCAGCAGTTCAGAATCGATTCTTTCTTTTCGGAGACAATAACTTTATTTATTGTGCACTTTGATCTTTAAAACTTTGCACACCTTTTACATTTACTAACAGCTATATTACATATTGCGTGAAAGGTAATATTAAAAAAAAGCATAATAGGGGCACTTTAACTAACACGAACTAACAATAAGCAATATACTTTTACAGCATTTATTAACTCTTTCCCCGCCAGCATTTAAAAAAAAAAAAAGAAGAAGAAGCTAGAATAAAATTATTCTAGCGTCATGCATTATTTTTTATTAACACTTGATATCACGTTTTTATCAAAAACTGTTTAGATCGGATTCAGAATGATGATCAAAACATAGATGGAGTAGATCAAGTCCATCAACACCCCCAACGCTTGCACAGTCCTGTACCTCGTCCCGGGTCCACATTTAATTTGGTAATGTTAGGCAGTTTTGATTTATACACTTTTTAATGTTTGATGATTGCATTATTTTACATGTGCACAAACAATGCTTTTATCGCTTGTTTCTGCTTCTTTTTCGCCTGTGTTTTGATCCGGAGATTCTGTAATCTTTTATGCATAATAGCGCCCCCTACTGTATAAAAGTGAAAACATGGTTTGCTGGAAATGTCCGTCAGTAGCTGCGTTTCCATTACCCTTTAAATTGCGCAAACTGAAAATACGCTCAATAGGTCAATTTCGCAAAAACTCCCATATATCGCAAAAAAGTTTTCACGCTCGCATGAGGTGGTTTTTCAGGCAATTTGAAAAAGGAATATTTCGCAAAACTGCAATGGTTTTTTCACATTTGCAGGTCACCTGCCGTATGTAAAAGTTGATCATTCTTTAAAGAGGGCACGGTATGTTTAGACAGAAGACGAGAGTTCTTCATTAAACTCATAAAAGACAAAAGTATTATGGGACTACTGGATTCTAAACAACAAAAAAAGTGCCACAATTTGAATTTATCAAGACCTCGAAGCAGATAGGAGGGTGAAACACCCAGAAACACCTCATATGTGGCCGCTCTTGCAAGTATAAGGGGCTTTCCTTGCCATAAATGCTTGGATAACATGCCTACGTCTCCTTTGATTAAAAATAATGGCTAGTGCAGTGGCTGGGATATACGTAAACCTACCAACATCTGTTGCCATGATTTTTGGAATAACTTCTCGCGAGAAGAAAAAAAAAGACGTTTTAGTCACATAACATCGGTTAATGGAAACGCCGTCATTTTGCAATAGTTTTTAATCGATATTTAGAAAATATCACAAAAATTTTGCGCAAATTGCCATGGAAACGTGGCTAATGGCAGGGAAGCGCTGTGTCATAAATGACGGAAAATTCCATCAACGGCGGGGAAAGAGTTAACCTTTGTTAATGATAATTAATAAAACTGTTCATGTTAGTTCACAGTGCATTAACTAATGTTAATGGATACAACTATTAACCTTAAAAATGGCGCTCTAATAAACAAAACTGTATTCCTCTTGTGGAAGAACATTATAGTCTATGGCTATAGTTTATGTCTATGACGAGTCACGCAGGTACAGGGCTACTCCACAGCGGTCTAAAATAGTCAGAATATAAACACTTATTATAGGTATACTGTAGTGATTCAATTTTATAAATTTTGACAAAAAATAGCTAGAAAGTTTAAAAAAGAAAGAAGAAAAAAATAAAGTTTTTAAAACATTTTAAACAATTCTGCCTACTATAATTATGCATTTCAATGATTAAAGACACATTTTTGCATTTAAAATAGACTCAAAAATCTGAGGCATTACATGCCCCCTCTCCAGTCTATGTGTGTATGACACATCTGACAAGAAGTGGTTATGTAGAGCCACAAAACAATTACTGTACCAGAAGTCATCACAATGCTGGAACATGTCATACACACCTTGGCCAAGAGGGAAAGACTGTGATCTAGTTTACTGACTACATGAAAATAAACACAGCATCACAGGGATGACATGCTGTCAGGAGTGAAATGAGACAAAGGCTTTTGTGCTCGCTAAAGGTTTCAGACATACATCTCCTTAGTGGTCCGCTTCTGGACAGAGATGCAAGGCTAAAAATAAAAACCCCAAACCAACACAACACAACAAAACCCCACAAACTACAGGTTTTTAATGGATGAAAATTCTTTGTTTGTGGTAATTCTGTTGAATAGCTAAATGGTGATCTGTGTAAATTTGTACAGCGCTGTTCGCTAAGTCAAGACAACAACTGCAGCCACAGAAAGATTACCACACATTTGCCCAGGGCTCCAGATCAGCAGAGGAACCAAATGAGCTGTAAAAACACTGTATATTTACTAAAACATCATTGGCTGTTAAACTGTTCCCTCAACACACTATTTGAAAACATTTATACGGCTCTGCATGGTGCCCCCCTCAGACGTGGAGCCCCTGGGCACGTGCCCAATTGACCATATGGTGTATGCGGGCTGCTCAGTAGTGAGGAGCACCTAGTGGAAAAATGAATTGTGTGACATAAGCCAGAAAGCAACTTAAATTATTCACAATCGATAAAACAAATGCAACAACTTCAAATCAAGAGGATCTAGCAAAAAGAAGATAAAAGTTATTTTTTTAATGCCTAATAAATGTTTAAATTGATAGCTTTCAGTTATACTGTAATGTTGAATGTCTATATTTAATGGGTTTTTTTTGTTTGTTTGTTTTTTTTAATCAATTTCATAGAGACATCAGTACCAGTATTAGTATTAGTGATACTGGCCTTCATTCATAAAAAGATGCCATTTAAAAAAATATTTAAAACATATTGTCTTTAAGTTGTTTCTACATTAATTTGAAAGTGAAAGTGATGTGATATGTAGCCAAGTATGGTGTCCCATACTCGGAATTTGTGCTCTCCATTTCACCCATCCAAGTGCACACACACAGCAGTGAGTATTGAACACACACCGTGAACACACACCCGGAGCAGTGGGCAGCTGTTTTTGCTGCGGCGCCCAGGGAGCGATTGGGGGTTAGGTGCCTTGCTCAAGGGCACATAAGTTGTGGGTAACGGGAGTGGAAGAGAGCACTGTTCAATGTGGATGCAAAGGGGAGGAACATTTCCGGTAAATTTCCAGAAACTTTCCAAAATTTCCCGAAAGTTTCCAAAATTCTGGAAAGTTTCCGGAAATTTACCAGACATTTTCCACCCCTTTGCATCCCTACTTTTCATTCACTGCCCAAACCTACATTTCTTGCTGGTACTGAGACTCGAACCCACAACCTTCGGGTTACAAGTCTGACTATTAGTCTAACCATTAGGCCACAACTGCTCTTTTACTTTGAGAGTAACTGTGAAATTATTACAATATAAAAATATTAAAACCTCCAATGTTTTTAATTACAGATAAAATGTGTGATTAATTAGTTTTTTTTTTTTTAATCGATTGACAGCACCAAAAAAAAAAAAAAAAAAAAAAAAAAAAAAAAAAAATTATATATTATATATATATATATATATATATATATATATATATATATATATATATATATATATACACACCTTGGCCTTGGCTTTGCTAGCAACACACACACACACACACACACACATTTATTGTGATGCATCACAATAAAACTAGATTGCCGCCATTATAATCCATCCACGTTGAGAATGTGAACACCCATACAAGAGCTGAAGGTCACGAGAAATGGTTATGTATTAGTAAAACAATTACCAGAGGTCATCGCAATGCTGGACTATGTCATATAAGCCCTGTCCAAGAGAAAAAGGCTGTGGTCTAGTCTACTGTCTACATGAAAATGAACACAATACCTGATTTGCACAAGGTCAGAGTCTGTATGCAGCGATCAACATGCAGTTTATAGGGGATGATAAAAAGAACAAGGTCACCGTCCCGAGGTTAAGAGTGAAAGTTGAGCTGTTAGTCATCACAGCTGCTGTCTACTCCGTGTTGGAAAGAATGCGCCCTGCATGCAGAGAGATAAATCGTATCTCTCTTTCTTTGTCCGCATGTTTACGGAAACATATGGGGCTTGTGACATGCTTTTAGACTCCACTGACAATAGATTTTTAATAGAATACTTCACAGTTGATCTTACAAAATATTTCAATATGCATTTTATTTCCATTTAGAATTTCACTATATATAGTGAGAGTGAGAGACATGAGTTACTGCAGCATGGTGGTCATTACTGCATGCTAATTGCTTTGCTAAATGTAGAGTTACTGTCAATCTCCATTAGGCATTAAAGCCCATTAGACGTCATCAATCCTGCACTAGTGGATGAGACTTCACTCACAAATTGAGATATGCAAACAACAAATACACACACACACACACACACACACAGGTCATCACCTTGATTTAGCTTCTCTTTACTAAGAGCGTCAGAGAGCTCTAAAAAGCCCTTGATGAAAAACACACACAGCTATCCCTTCCGTGACTAACCTGATACTCATTAGCTTCATTTGCATTCGATCTGTGAATCACACCCTCACCCCTTCCATCTCATAAAGGCAGGATCAGTGTTACACACATGAATCGCACAGATCCGGAGCCGCTGAGAGCAAATGGAGCTTTTGAGCATTTCTTCTGAGGTACATTAGTGAGAAAAAAAACAGTGGGTTTATTTCTTGGAGCTTCATAAGCCTGATATTGTATTCACCTGGAAAATGTTTGAAGTGAGCTAATTTAAAAGATTTGCATTTCCAGGAAAAATAGCAGTGTTTGCAAAGCAACCAAATAATATTGCTAAAGTTTTAGGGGGTTTTTCTTAGCATCAGAACATCTGTTTTGCTGCTGTCATGACGCTCACTATGCGTCTTGTTTTCAGAGACTGAGAATCAACACACAATATGACACTGTCTTTGCAGTATAAATGCGACATTTGGATAAACAGATGAAAGAAAGAACAGACCACAATCACAATTTAGTATGCAAATACTACTTTAAACTCCATCAATGTAAAATGTTTATAAAATCTAGTTTTTATAAAATATATACATATAAAGAAATTTAAGATTGAAGTGTGAAAAGCTACCATTTTACGTAAACAGAATGAAATATATATAAAAAAAATATATATATTTGAAAATATATATATTTTTAATAAAACAGAGCCCAGAACATGACATGCAGACAAAAATATATGTATGCGTATCGTAAACAAGAGGCGGGATTTATCGCACAAACCGATCATATCCAATCATAGTGCGATGGAGGCACTGCCTCCTCTCACGTGACTTTCCCCCATTCATTCTCTATTACTCCCCACAAAACCCACCGCACTCTCTATGAGCTCAAGGGAGGCACGAGAGACGCAGACTCCCGCTGTATCGTGGCCAGAAATCGTTCCTGCAAGTTAAGAATTTGTTCTCGTTTTAGTAAATCGTGGCCACAAATTAACCATTTGTTCCCATGACTTATTAATTCATTCCCTCATTTTAGTAAATCCTGGTCAAATTAAACCAGTTGGTTTGCTCGTTTTGATTGAACTAAAACAAAGTAACAAATTATTACTATGTGGCCACGATTTACTAAATCAAGAGAACAAATTATTATATTGTGTGCATGATTTACTTAAAACGAGGGAACGAATTAGTAAAACGTGCTGACGTAAGTCGTGGGAATGAAATTTTCATTCGTGGCCACAATATAGATATTTTTCCCGCATGTCATTTGTGGGGCTCTGCAATTATTTATGCATATTATTAAAAATAATAATAATAAAAAAAAGTGTCTCTGTTCAGTTTCTCTATCCACCAAGGGGTCCACGCCAAGGTTGAAGACCTGCATTATATTCAGAAATGGCCTGTGCTCTTTCAACTGATCAAAGAAAATTGGTTCTCAGCAAACAGAAATGCGTTCCTTGAAACCACAGAGCTCTGCACAAAGTACGTGTCACTAAAAACAGCTTTAGTTACCTTCACAATCACATACACTGACTGAACTTTACTTTGAAAGGGCATTTCATGCTGGCTTTTCCTGAGAGAACGGGTCTTCTAACTTTCCAGAATCCAAAGCTCTATCATATTGATATGCCTCAATTGTGTGTGTGTGTGTGTGTGTGTGTGTGTTTGTGTGCACTTGTCATGGTTATCACAGCTTTAGATTGTGGCTTCAGGTGCTTGATGGATTCATTATCATTGAGCCCCTCATGACTGCAGCAGACAGAAGGAGGAGTCCAGGCTCAAGGTCACATGCACAGCTCGACGAGAAAAGAAGGGCAGGGGGAAATAAAGAAAGAAGAAGTGGATGAGTCGAAAATGAGGAATGGGACGCAGGAATCACTGCTCGTGTGTTAATTAAAATGAGAGATTTTTTATTCTATGAGCTGTAAATGCAGTGATGAAGGTAATATATGATTATGGGCTCATAGTAATTAGCTGACTTCTGCTTAAACTGTTTATTGATCCTCTTTAGTGCAATTTATAGTCCCTTGATTTCTAAACTGGATGACCTGCCTGCCTTTCTCCTGAAAAGATGCGTTCACAGGGGGCATGTCAGAAACTCTAATTTTCCTTGAACACACACACATACACATTCTGAATTTTTACGTTTTTAAAGCTATTTTAAATATAAGGACTCATGAAATGTCCTCATATTTCATGTTTACGTCGTAATACCAGTGTAATACCCATGTCATTATACAAATTTGTGTCCTCATAAATCACACACACACACACATATATATACACACACATATACATATACATATACATATCCCTTTCCAGCTCCTGGTCATGATAAACTGAACAACAACATACAGGTTTGAATCAACATGAGGCTGAGTAAATAAAATTACTGAATTTACATCTTGGATGAACTATTACTTTAAGAAATCAGGAAGATAGACAGACAAATTTATTCCTGTGAATCTTAATGAAGGCATTCCAAAGAGGCTGTTATTGAAGGACAGGACAACAGCAACTATATCAGACCTGAAAGAAAAACTTTGTCCTTCAAATAAAGCAATGCCACTCATTTCGCTTGGAAAGATGCTGGCCAATCAAAACAGAGGTCTTTTATATCAAAGTCAAATGTGCAACGACCATGTACTGTGAAATTAAAAAAAAAAAAAAAAACGCAAGAAACCTTGGCTAACAAGAAACTTTAAGAAACTCATAAATGAGTGGTGGTTTGCTGATTTGGTAGAAACAGTTTTTGTTAGTGTTGCATTTGACTTGCAGCAGAATTGTCTCTTTTCATGTTTTGGAAATTACATTTGGGATTTGAACATATGGACATTTTGGATGGAAATAAAATGCAAAGGAAATGGATTTCTACAAAGTTATGTTATTGTGAAACAGATTAACTTCCAAATACATCTACTCATCAAATCTACAGCAATGTATTTCCCTGTAGATAAACTTAACTAAACATCATAACCCCTGACGTAGTCAAATAAAACTCCAAATATATCGCAAACTTGGAGAAACTTCACTCAGACAACCCCAGGAGAGGAAAAATGCATGAAATCATATGAAATGGTGTTAAATTAAAACATAACATTTTCGTACTAGTCTGAATATGAATGTCTAGGATTCTGAAACATACATGTACAGCACTTTATACTGGGGAAATGTAATAATGATTGGCATATTCTACGGCCCCCTAGAAATTCTAATGAAATATTCATTCGAAAACTTTATCTCAGTTCAGTTTCTTGGTATCTAGACAAGATGGATTAGAAGGTCTTTCTGAGCAGAAGAACAGGCCCTGCACAAATATGCTGGGGTAATCATTAACATGAACATGGTGGAGATCACAGATTTTATCAGATACAGAACAAATCACTAGTTGCCTTTGAATGAAAGCACTGCTCCTGCAGTTACTCACCAGATCATCACGGTTCCTCAGCCCACTGAATGATGGTGAATTCACATTGAACATGTCAGCGATGGCCTTTGCCTTTTGAAAAATTCCATCTTCGGGCTATGATCGCTGTACATCGTGTCAGATACATCATTGAGAATATGACACATCCACTGTCGTCCACATATCTGAGGAATGAGAAATTAATGAGTATTAATTCTGTATCTGGTGCATTGTACTTTTAGGTTCAGTATTTTGACCACATGTCAGCACTCTGCATTGGTATTGTATTTATATTAATTGTAGACCTATATGTGTATGTTGTTTATGTGGATAACAGGATTGTGTGTCATTAGGGCCCAAGCACCGGTGGTGCGAGGACCCTGTTGTAATTGCTCAGTCAATTCTTCTTCTTCTCCGAAATGAATCGCATTTTTGAGGACCTAAACGTCCTCGAAAACTCATGAAACTTTGCACACGCATCAGAAGTGGTGAAAATTTACATCTGATATGGGTTTCAGAATTAGCGCCACCTACAAAATTTCAATTAAGCGCCATTCGCGCTACGTTTCACGTACAGGTATGAAATTCGGTAGACAGATGTAACAGCCCAATACCTACAAAAAAGTCCATGGGTGCAAACTCAGAAAACCCAACAGGAAGTGAGATATTTTGAATTTTCTCTGCAAAATTTTTGCAGTTTTTGCCATTTCCAGACGTTGTACTTTAACGAACTCCTCCTAGAGCTTTAATCAGAAAAAACGTCATATTTGGTCAGTCTAATCTAAAGGCCTTTGTGATGGTAAATTGCGAAGATCTTGACTTTTCACTGAAGGGCGTGTCCGTGGCAGCCTGACAAAGTTCGATGTTTCGCCATGAAACAGGAAGTTGTTGTAACTTGGGCATACAATGTCTGATCTGCCCCAAACTTAACATGATTCATTACAGTCTTGACCTGAAGACATCTACAATGCAATATTCAGTTATAGTCATAGCGCCACCTGCGGGCAACAGGAAATGACATGTTTTACACTGTGATTAACTCCTCGTAGAGATTTAATCAGATCAACATAATATTTGGTCAGTCTAATCTTAAGGCCTTAGCGATGTTACATTGCAAAGATCTTGAGTTTTCGTTGAAGGGCGTGTCTGTGGCGGCCTGACAAAATCTGATGTTTCGCCATGAAGGAGAAAGCTGTTGTAACTCAGGCATACAGTGTCTGATCTGCCTCAAATTTCACATGTTTGATATGAGTCATCTATATCTAATAGAGACATATAGAGACATCTATATGCCAATATTCAGTTAGTCATAGCGCCACCTGCTGACAACAGGAAATGGCATGCTTTGCACAATAATTCACTCCCAGAAACACATTTAAATGTGCCATGAAGTAACAAACATACTAGAAACACGTTAAATCATGCAACACTTGGCTAAGTGCTAATGTTTGCGATTAACGCCACGAAACAGGAAGTTGTTGTAACTCAGGCAAACAATGTCCGATCTGCTCCAAACTTCACATGATTGATAATAGTCTTAGCCTGAAGACATCTACATGGCAATATTCAGTAACAGTCAAAGTGCCACCTGTTGGCAGCAGGAGGTGTGACACGTCGAAATGACTTTGCCATATTTCAACTGTATTTACTCGCTTACATGCATGTCACCCACTATTCACTGTTTTCCTAAGGCCACCGGGTGGTGGTGGCCCCAGGTGCGAGGGCCCTTTCATCGCTGCTTGCAGCTTTATTTCAGAATGCATTTACAATTCCTTTAACTCTTTCCCCACCATTGATGAGTTTTTCCAGCAATCCATGTTTTTTTTGTTTTTTTTTCACTGTAGGGGGTGCTTTTTATGGATCTTCTGAAATAGAACAGCATCTCCAGATCCAAAAACAAGTGAAGAAGATGATCTGTGTAAACCAGAAGGTGCATAGAAGTTGCTTATGCACAAGCAAGCTAACGTGATCATCAAACATTTAACAGCATATAAATAAAAACTATCATAAAATATTCTAGGGGCCATGAAAGTTTTGTGGATATGATCAAAAATGCTGGCGGGCAATTTTTGTTGTTGTTTACTAAACACTGGCAGGGGAAGAGTTAAAAATCCAACTGTTTGACTGTAAACATGCAAACACATATGCTAAACCTTTTATTATTATTAATATTATTTTGGTATCAAATAAACAGTTGTCACTAGTGTTGGCAGTTTTTGTTTCTCTATGCTGTTGGACCTCACTATATTTGTAAATCAAGTTTTGCAAGATTTCTGATAAACAAAAAATGACAGCCCATCATTTACACTCTGCATTTAGAGAACAAATTCAGTCAAAATATATCTCAGTATGACAGTGTTGACTTTGTGGTTTGCCTCTACATACCACAGACTGAAAAAACACTCAGAAGGCAACAGACGTCTGACAGTTTGTGTTATGCATGAAAAGAAAAAAAAAAAAAAAACTCAAACCCTCACCAGAACATATACAAAAACATTCTGCTCTCTGTAACATCCAACAATACTGCTATCATTCCGATTTACCACTGTCCTTCTCTTTCATTCTTTCTTTCTTTATTTTTCTTTCTTTCTCCTGGAGTGTCTTTCAATCATAGTGGTAAAGGGAAAGAGTGGGAGAGACGAGCGAAGGCTCCTTGGAATGTCGATCCATCATCAGTAGGACGGGTCTCTACTGAGCTCAGTCACGCTGTAATTTCTCCGTTTCTATTGAGACGCTCAGCACTCCCCCTGTGTCCTATTGACAGCCGAAAATGGCTTTGCCAACCTGACTGACAACTTTGTCTACCTGACAGAAAGCATAAAGCAGAGGCACAGAGATTAGACCAATAGAGCTGTGGAGATTACGCTCTCCCATTATGGTACATCATATCAGATTGAGTCATTGTGATAATGCACAAGTGTGTGTGTGTGTGTGTGTGTGTGTGTGAGTTGTTTTCTCTTAAAGTAGCTTGTCGGTGCTGATTTCTTTTTCTCCATTCGCTGCTCTGTATTTATTTTCTCGACCAATCTGAAAACCAATTTGTCTGTAAAGAGACTCCATTCTGTGAATATTTCTTTTTCATATATGGAAACTTCTTTCATCTTTAAAATTAATGCCTACTAGATTATATGATAATTATCCTCATTTCACACATTTTTGGTTCAAAGATCCTCTATTCTCCCCGTCCTTTAAAATAAAAAGAAGACTGCAACTAATTGAAGAAAGAAGAAAGAAACAAAATTGAATCCATGCATATTCTGATGATAGATAGATAGATAGATAGATAGATAGATAGATAGATAGATAGATAGATAGATAGATAGATAGATAGATAGGAGCTAAATAAGTAATGTCTAAATGATGTCAGGATCATATGGACATCATGGCGATATCTCATGTAATTTGGATTAAGTGCCACTCTGTTCTTTCACAAAAGTCCCAGCAGTCCTACTTTTTTTTTTTTTTTTACTTAATAAAAGCTGAGAGCTGATAAAAAGTGTTATTTTGAGATTATCAATGAACCCTGAGGGGACCTCAGTCCATTGTGTTTCTGCATGTTTGTGCATGTGTTCCATATTCCTAAACCTAATTAACCCTAACCCTTTACTTAAAGGAACAGTTCACCAAAAATGAAAATTCAGTTATTACTTGCCTTCATGTTGTTCTGAACACCACATATGACTTTCTTTCTTCGGAACACATAAGGACATAAGGTGTATTAACTTTCATTTTTTTTTTTTTTTAAATTTTATTGAATATTAGGGGTGTAAAAAAATATTGATACACGTGAATATGTTTGCCTATACTGTATTGATTCTCAAAAGCACTGTATCGATATTTATTTATTTATTTGTTTGTTTACATCCAAGATTCGTGGCTTTGTGTTTGGTTTAAACCCGGCCGCTAGAAGGTAGTGTTATCTCAGATCGTAAGGGTGCATCACTAGCGTTACCATTAGCAAACTCAGCTCACAAGATGATAGAGTTACTCCGGCTCCTGCCGCGGTGTACAGAGCTGAAGTGTGGACTCATTTTGGCTTGCACTATAAAGAAACCACTGAGGAGATCAACAAGAGTCATGTTGTTTGCAAAATAGGCCATGTTAAAATCCAATACTCGGGAAAGGCATCGAATCTGAGAGCTCACTTAACATCCCGATGCCATCCGCACCGCTGAGAGTGGCGTTTCGATAGAATATGTAAATATGTACTACATGCTTTCCTCTCAATAACAAAATAAACACACAACAAAAATAACAGCGGTGGCAGCAGCAAGAAAGCATCTGATCATAGCGATGTGGATATGTTTGCACCAGCTCTGCAGTTCAGTGAAGGCACGTTTATTTAAATAGCACTTTATACAGTAGACTTCTTTAAAGCAAGCAGCTTTACATTATTAAATATAAAAGTCATGCAGTCATGGATTGGACTATGCACTTTCTGTTGTTAAATACTTTAGAATTTAAAAACTGCTATACTGTGAACCTTAAAACATATTTTCCCTTTACTTAGATTGCATAAAATAGTGATTAGTGATATAAATGCAAATTATACTGTCTTGATTAAATAAAATACCGTTTTGGCTCAGGTTTTATGCATATGTTGGTTTTTTATACAGTTTTTTTTTCTAAAATTAGATCCTCTTCCTTAAAAAAAAACAAGAAATATCGCAATATATGCGAATATATATACAGTGGGGATCGAAAGTTTGGGAACCCCTTTCAGAATCTGTGAAAATGTGAAAATTTTTAACAAAACAAGAGAGATCACACAAAATGCATGTTATTTTTTGTTTAGTACTGTCCTGAGTAAGATATTTTACATAAAAGATGTTTACATATAGTCCACAAGACAAAAAAATAGCTGAATTTATTAAAATAACCCCGTTCAAAAGTTTGGGAACCCTTGGATCTTAATACTGTGTGTGGTTACCTGGATGATCCATGACTGTTTTTATGTTTTGTGATGGTTGTTCATGAGTCTCTCGTTTGTTCTGAGCAGTTAAACTGAGCTCTGTTCTTCAGAAAAATCCTCCAGATCCTGCAAATTCTTCAGTTTTCCAGCATCTTTTGCATATTTGAACCCTTTCCAGCAGTGACTGTATGATTTTGAGATCCATCTTTTCACACTGAGGACAATTGAGGGACTCAAACACAACTGTTAAAAAAGCTGCAAACATTCACTGATGCTCCAGAAGGAAACACGATGCATTAAGAGCCGGGGGGTAAAAACTTTTTGAATTTGAAGATCAAGGTAAATTGTACTTAATTTTTCTTCTGGGAAACATGTAAGTATCTTCTGTTGCTTCCGATGGGCAGTACTAAATGAAAAAAAATTATATTTCAACAAAATAAGAAAAATGTGGACATCTTCATCCTGTTCAAAAGTTTTCACCCCCCAGATCTTATTGCATCTTGTTTCCTTCTGGAGCATCAGTGAACGTTTAAACCTTTTTTAACAGTTGTGTTTGAGTCCCTCAGTTGTCCTCAGTGTGAAAAGATGGATCTCAAAATCATACATTCACTGCTGGAAAGGGTTCAAATATGCAAAAGATGCTGGAAAACTGAAGAATTTGCAGGATCTGGAGGATTTTTCTGAAGAACAGAGCTCAGTTTAACTGCTCAGGACAAACGAGAGACTCATGAACAACCATCACAAAACATAAAAACAGTCGTAGATCATCCAGGTAACCACACACAGTATTAAGATCCAAGGGTTCCCAAACTTTTGAACGGGGTTATTTTAATAAATTCAGCTATTTTTTTGTCTTGTGGACTATATGTAAACATCTTTTATGTAAAATATCTTACTCAGGACAGTACTAAACAAAAACTAACATGCATTTTGTGTGATCTCTCTTGTTTTGTTAAAAATTTTCACAGATTCTGAAAGGGGTTCCCAAACTTTCGATCCCCACTGTATATATGTGTGTGTGTGTATGTGTATCATATCGCCAGATTCTTGGCGATACACAGCCCTATTGAATATATATATATATATAAGAATGTTCATTTTTAGGTGAAATGTGCCTCAAACCAAAATTAACCCATATCACTATTTGTGAAATATTATATTTGATATGAACTCACTACTTGCTGCATGCATCTTTTCTTTTCTTGCTTTAGGCCAGCTAGGGAATAGAAAGAGTGGCCCACTTTTTATTTCTTCGGCCACTCTTCAGTCCACGGGGGGGTTATTGCCACAGGAGCAGCAGAGGTGACTTGTGTAAAGCAGATGAAGGTAACTTGCTATTGGCTCATCCATCTGGAAACATGGCAATTAGTGTTTCTATTGTTGCCTGATATGCTCCTGGTTTTGCAGAGCTGTGAACCACGAAACGGTGAGTAGTAGACCACTACAAAACCTAATTGTCTGCAAAAAAAAAAAAAAAAAAAAAAAAGGACATATCTTTGAGTAAAACAACACAAATCAGATTTTGAGAGTTAACAGTGTCTGAGTTAATCACTCGCTGGTTAAAAATAGCTACTATTTTTTTTGTTCAGATGCATCATTCTTTACTAAGTTTTTCTTTTCTAACTAAAGCTGTAAAAAAAAAAAAAAAAAAGATAAGACATAGCTTAAGTGTCAAATATCTTTAGTCTGTCCATCCATAACTGTGACATCAACATTAACATTTTTCATATTAATTAAATGATGTCTGCCCTGCCTAGAAGCGATTTAACATTCAGTTAATTGCTTTCAGAGGCAGGGAGGAAGTCAGAGGACAGTATGAATTAGTTCAGTTTAATAGAAAGAGAGAATTCAAATTTCCATGTATTTTCCATAGTTGTACTGTTTTATGAAGTGGTTTACAGTTTCTTTATCAAACAAAACAAAACTGTTCTATGAACTCCTTTACATCATTTCTGAGATACTGCAACTATCCATCAAATAAATATAAAATTACATCCAATTAATTCAGCGATCCAAACCTTTTAAAAGTGATGATGATAATTCAGCATCAGACAAAGTTTCTTTTAGTTGCACTTGAGGCTTTATTCCTAACTAATACTACAGTGAATTCACAACAACAGCAAAAAATTTTCAGCATCTTGCCCTCTCGTCCAGACACAGGACCATTAGTGAAATCAAACCAAATGTCATTTTAATATTCTACTGCTTATAAGGTCCAGGCCAAGTCTTTGGTATGTTAAAAGAGTCCTGTTTTTTTATATTCTTTGTGATCAATATGATCAGAGGTAGAGATACATAAATTAATAAATAAACAACCAAACATGAAATAAAAGGAAAATAAAGAAAAGCATGGCATCAGACCCATGATGCAACAAGAAAGCAACTGAGACAGGCTATTTATGTGCTGTAGCACCTTTGTGGTTACAGAGAGTTCATCGACTGAAATACAAGAAAGTTAAAAAGGACCAGATTGTCATTGGTGCTCCTGATGAGACCTTTTCTGTACAATTTTAAATAATTACATTTTTTAAAATCATTTGTATTTATTTTTTTTTTTTCCAGAAGTTGAGTCTTAAAGTGCTGCAAGCATTTTTTAAGTCATCCTGATATTCAATTTTATCTCAAAAATAAAATGTATATCAAGGCCCTATAGGCTTTGTAAAGTGCAAACAAAAATGTTGCTGCGATCTCACACCAGTCTCCAGTTGAAGGGCGGAGTTTCGGGGAAAAGGGGCGTGTCTAATAGAGTGGCTAAATCTGAAGGAAGTTCCAGAATACTTACATAACTTAAACTTACATCACCTTTTTAACTAAAATTTCACAAAAACTTGAATGAACTACAGGCACATGTCAATAGTCTATATATACAGTAGTGTGTAGGGAAATATACCAGTCTAAAACTGGCTAAAAATGTACTTTGTTGTTTCAGGATCCTCTCAGCAGAACAACAGAAGCTCCTCTATGTTTTCTCCACTGTCACAGAGGCCATTTTTCAGGTGTACTGCTAATTCATTTAAGAGTTTGTTCTGAATCAGCTTCACTGACACTGAGTAAATGTCCATTGCTGAAAGTCTTTGGAATCAGGACATATTTATCTATTTCACAGTGGAAACAATGTGACAAGAGTAGGTTAGCAATTTGAAATTTGCTAGAGCTGCATGTGAAATGTAATCAGTCAGCGTTTACTGAGTAATGTGGCATGGCCGTCACGCTAGCATCGGCTTTTCCCCTCTGTCTCTGTTTTCCCTCAGAGGATACAATGTGAATACGTTTCTCTAAAAGAGGATGTTGACATGCATCAGGCGAACAGTGTCAGGATGTTCAACGCTTAGGTTTCTGAACAGCAGTCTGGGAGTTATTTGCAGTTTATGCAGTTTTGCCTTTTTTTGTCATCACAGTGCGATAATTAGAGGATAAATCCCACGGCTGCAATATTTGAAGCTCTCAGAATAAAGAATTTTCCACGTTCAAAAGGAGTACTGACTAGCATATTTAAGAATCTGAACGAAAGGTCGAAAGAAGAGAGATAGAGGTAGTTTAAGAATCCAAATGAGCAGCTCCATGTTTAAACTTTTCAAGCATAAAAGGGTCATTCTTTAACTTGATATTTCACTTTTGTTCTTAATTTTATTATTTAATTTCATGAATGAGGCAAGAGTTGTAACATAGGTTGCAATAACACCAGTGACAAATGTTTGCAAATCTTCCATTCGGACATTAAAACAATGCATCACTAATGACACATTTTAGTTGTGCCTTTAAAGGGTTAGTTCACCCAAAAATGAAAATAATGTCATTTATTACTCACCATCATGTTGTTCTACACTTGTAAGATCTTCGTTCATCTTCGGAACACAAATTAAGATATTTTTGATGAAATCCGATGGCTCAGTGAGGCCTCCATTGACAGCAATGTCACCAAACCTCTCAAGATCCAGAAAGGTACTCAAAACATATTTAAATCAGTTCATGTGAGTACAGTGGTTCTACCTTAATATTATAAAACGGCGAAGAACAAAATAAAGACTTTTCAACAATATCTAGTGATGGCTGATTTCAAAACACTGCTTCGAAGCTTTACAAATCTTTTGTTTCAAATCAGTTGTTCGGAGCACCAAAGTCACTGATTTCAGCAGTTTAGCAATTTTGATACACGATCCGAATTACTGATTCGAAACAAAAGATTCAAATTATCGGATTTCATCAAAATTATCTTAATTTGTGTTCCGAAGATGAACGAAGGTCTTACGGGTGTAGAACGACATGAGGGTGAGTAATAAATGACATTATTTTCATTTTTGGGTGAACTAACCCTTTAATATAGTGTGTAGTATATAATTATATATGTTTAAATGTTTTTAGGAACTAAAAACATATTTAAAACAGTTAATGTGAGTTCAGTCGTTCTATCTTATTATAAAGCAAAAAGAATACTTTTTGGGCGCCAAAAAAACTAAATAATGACTTTTCAACAATATCTAGTGATGGGCGATTTCAAAACACTGCTTCGAATCTTGGTTCGGATTGCGTTTCAAACTGCCAAACTGCTAAAATCTCATGACTTTGGCGCTCTGAACCGCTGGTTCAAAAACAAAAGATTTGAAGCAGTGTTATTTTTATATATAATATTAAAATAAATATATTAAATATTATAATATGAATTAGTGAATTTTACTAACCTCTACCTAAATTGGTATTAGATTTGATAGCCTAGAAATTATTAAAAAATTACAATAGTTATGGGGTAACTAGTCTAAGAAAGACACTAGGTTTGGCCCCTGATGTTGGTGCAGTCTAGTCACGCCGGTGGTCTTTAGGTCTAAATGTGTGCTTGCTTAATGAGACCCACTCTGCTGTGCTACTCAAATATTTGAACTAACCTTTAATCCTAGTAAGACAGGTGTTATCTTCACATTACTTGAACACTGCAACATACTTCTGAGGAGTCATATGCTTGTAGACTGTGTGACAGCCACTATGGTTTGAAGAACACAGGACACTGTGATTAATACCGCCTTAATTAAAATCAACTCACAGTCACTGAATCAGAATGCGAGCAAACAGACCTTGAAGTGAGAAAGACTAGCACAGATGGAGAAAAGAGGTAAAGCAAAGAAGAAACCATACAACAGTGTCTTGTTGGCCTGCTACAGACAGCCGGCGTTCTGTCAGTTCTTTAACCAACTTGCTGATTGTATTATAGGGCATGACATGTGAGAAGATTTTAAGAAGCAATGCTTAGACTCCGATATTGAAATTCTCTCCTTGTCATTCACTAATTTGGTTTGGCTCACATAAGCGGTAATGGTGAGGAACCCAAGGCCAACAGCTGCTGAAAGCAGTTGTTTAATGCTCACCTAACTGCATTACTGCAAAATAGATACACAAATATCCGCATATACTACAGCTGTTGTGTTACGACTGATTTGGTTGTGACTAGTTTTTAGTTAGAATGCGGCCAGTGAATTCAAATGAGATCTAGGACTCACGGTATGTATTGTAGCATTTGCATTACTGTCAATAAGCAACTGTTCTTGAGGTGGACTTGTCAGAAACTGTGGAGGACTCTAGAGATATGAAATATAAAAATGTTACGATGTTAATATTGGCTTCTGAAGGAGCATATAATAGATGTTCCTGTCAACAAAAGTAAAAACTAAACCATGTCCCAAATACCTGAAAAATAAATATAGATCATTATTCAAGAATGTCTCAAATGTGATGTGACAGGCTGTGTCCTGCAATAAAACACATTTTGCAATGAACACTATACAGACAGTGATGTGAACTAAAATTAAATATTATATGAATTTACAAATACATATAAAGCACTACCGTTCAAAAGTTTGAGTTCGGTAAGATTTTTTATTGTTTTTGGAAGAAGTGTCTTATGCTCACCAAGACTGCATTTATTTTATCAAAAATATAGAACATTAATATTGAAATATTATTGCAATAATACAATATTAAAATTGAGAACATACAGTTTAGGTTGCTAAGAGTGGTTGCTAAGGGTGTTGTGTAATGATACACAGAACCGTTGGGTGAAGCAATCATAGCCGTGTTTTATCGTGAATAAAACGGTTAGTTCCTGTTCTTGATTCTGATTGGTCAATAGCTGTGTTTTATTCACGATAAAACACAGCTATGACCGCTTCACCCAACGGTTCTGTGTATTACTACACAACACCCTTAGCAACCACTCTTAGCAATGTAAACTGTTTGTTCTCAATTAATATTGTTCATTGAAGCTTACTGTATTATGTAGAAGAGTGTTGTGATAAAGAGATCGAGTGTGTGCGTTTATTACCTGCATTCAGATTTAGCATTTTCCTTCAGGTCAGTCCTATGTTCATAATAAAACATCTGTTTAAATGTCCGATGTATTATCCTGTCCTTTTAACACTTAAGGGGTTTTCCCGTGACTGACACCGCTAGTCAAAGCATTTGTCAGTTGCGTCTTGTTCCGTGTTCACAACAATTCAGTCTTTTCAATGTAAAAGTCTTCACTACTGACTGACACACTCATAAAGAAGCTTCACGTCGTGCCTAACAACGCCCTTCAGCCGTGAGTTATTCACGATACAGTACAGCCTCTCGTACCTTATTGCTTACTCAAAATGTGTATTTCATAAATGTAAAATCTGTTTTACAAATTCACTACAATCTTTGAACAAACAAAAATCCAAAACTCACTCTGTTCCGATTTTGAGTCATGTGATTTTTATTCTCTGCTTCATCATCATATTCTCACAAAGGGGCTGAGCAATATCCTATTTTCCAGAAAAAGGTTCAATCACCACTTTAAATAGGATTTGCAACTGGGGAACTCAGGGGAAGTGCAACAACCCTGACTTAAGAATCCAATATGGCTGCTCAGTGCATCAACCGTGGTGAAACAGTAATAAAATAATGTTTATTAGCACTTCTGTTTGTCTGTGTCTCACACTCAGTGGTCCACACAGTACTATTCAACCTCTATTTGTGGACATGATCAGTGTTGTGGGTAACTCATTACAAGTAACTTGAGTTACGTAATCAGATTACTTTTTCAAGTAACTAGTAAAGTAATGCATTACTTATTTCAATTTACAACAAAATATGTTACTTTTTCACATTTATTGACTAACAGCTCTCCTGTCCCCATGTTGAGAGAAATAAAGTGCAGAGGAGTTACTTTTTAGTTAGTTACTTTTTTAGGGAATAACGCAATATTGTAATGCATTACTTTTAAAAGTAACTTTCCCCAACACTGGACATGATACTTAGCATTATCTGTGCAAAATTTTTAAGTGTTTGTATTCCGAAAGAGCAAGCACAACAAAGGTTTGCCTGGACAAGTCCATCTTAGTATTCTGACCGGTTTACTGTAACGCAGTAAACTCGGGTGTGACATCATTCCCAGCTCCTACATCCCTCTTCCCAGGTAAATGGAACGCGGCCTTACTCCCAATTACTCCACACAGAAAACCTAACGTTACTATTGCATCAGGGAATATACTATTTTGAGCCAAAACTGAGCGGCAAAGTTTATTAACAGAATATTAATTTATATCTGCGATTATCCATAAGAAAGAAATTGTAGGTGCTATGATACAAAAGCTGCTTCAAAATCAAGCTATCAAAAAATAAATAAAAAAATAAAAAAATAAATAAATAAACCTTTCTAGAACAACAAGAAGACAGATTTTATACAAAAAAAAAAAAAAAAGAGAACATAAATTAACATCCAGATGGGCAAAAGCATCATGGCAGTCTCATAGCATACATTTTACAATTCTTGTGATATTGTAAGGATGTGAAGAAGCTAAATAATAATGAGATGATTAAATTACTGTGCAGAAATTATTAAAATGCAGTGAAATGTAAGGCAAGGGCCAGCATCACTTGGTCGGTATCTTCTGCAAACAAAGAAAGAAATAGATAAAGGAGGCTTACGGACAGACTGCATAAGGGTCTTTTTTTCACTCTGTAGATTGGAAGCGACAGCTCAATACAGTAGCTCAAATATTTAGGTTTATCGGATTCCTATCAGTTCAAATAAGAGGGAAGATATGGTGGCATAAAACCAGTTTGTTTAGGATGTGGTCTCCTCACTCCAGCGCTGATCAGAACTCAGGTAATAACACGACAGCCAGAGACACAAGTAGAATTGGAATCGTGCCTCAAACCTTTTTGATCTGCTCCTTCATAAAACTTTTAGAAGTCTTTCTTTTAAATCTTGGCAGGAGGGGAGGAACGCAGCTTCAGCACAGCGCTCTCGTACCTCAGCCGCTTACACAGACAATTCAAAGCCTTGTCAATTTCATGTCTGTTCATGTAAAAGCACATAAATAAGATTTATTGCCTCATTAACAGTGAAGTGTGATGTACCTCTGAAATTACAGACCGCACATTACAATCGAGAACAAGAAGTCAACATTTGGCCCTGCTTAATGGGGGATAAGCAATTGTTTGCTAATGTAATGAATTGGATGACGGCCAAATGTGCACAGAATGACTCACATGATGGTGGCTGTAATCTTTCAGGATTAAGACAAACCTGCTAGCAGATATAAGTGCTATGTTTGAATATACCATTAACCTAGGAAGCAAAGGTAGGCCTATATAAATTATATGTCATGGATGCAAATCTGGAGTCTTCATTTTAAGCTGTGTATCATGGGCATTTGCATATGATACAATGTATGCGAAGCAATAGTTTATCTACACTCTAAAAAATGCTGGGTTAAAAACAACCCAAGTTGGGTTGAAAATTGACAAACCCCACGAATGGGTTGTTTTAACCCAACGGTTGGGATAAATGTTTGCCCAACCTGCTGGGTAGTTTTATTTAACTCAACTATTGTTGAAAAAAATTACTGTATTGCTTACTTTAAATGAACCCAAAGTATGTTGGAAATTAACATTTATTAATATGTTTAATAAATGAACATTTATTAATAAGTTTAATGAATGATAATTAAACAATAAACATTTATTAAATTGCTTATTAATAAATGTTCACCTTTTGATTATTATTGTTGCCTCTAGTAATTATGTCTGAATTTTAATTTCCAACCTATTTTGGGTTCATTTTAAGTCAGCCATATAGTAATTTTTAAACAATAGTTGAGTTAAATAAAACTGCCCAGAATGTTGGGTTAAAACAACCTAATTGCATGGTTTGTCCATTTTCAACCCAACTTTAAAGGGTTAGTTCACCCAAAAATGAAAATTCACTGACTTTATTCAACAATATCTAGTGATGGGCGATTTCAAAACACTGCTTCATGAAGCTTCGAAGCTTTACGAATCTTTTGTTTCGAATCACTGGTTCGAACTGTGTATCAAACTGCCAAAGTCACGCCCCCCAGTGGTGAACCATTGAAATTTCGAAACACTTATGACATAAAGAAGCCTCGTTTACTGAAATCACGTGACTTTGGCAGTTTGATACATGCTCCTAACCACTGATTCAAAACAAAAGATTCGTAAAGCTTTGAAACTTCATGAAGCAGTGTTTTGAAATCACCCATTACTAGATATTGTTGAATAAAGTCGTTATTTTGTTTTTTTGTCTTTAGTAGCTTTCTGGGCATTGAAAGTGTTAATTATCTTGCTGGCAATGCAGGCCTCACTGAGCCATCGGATTTTATCAAAAATATCTTAATTTGTGTTCCAAAGATGAATGAAGGTCTTACAGGTGTGGAACAACATAAGGGTGAGTAATGAATGACAGAATTTTCATTTTTGGTCGAACTAACCCTTTAATACAGCATTTTTTAAGAGCGCAGAAATACAAATTCTGTCATTATTAATTTATTTCCCAATTTTTGTAGAGTGTTCTCCAGTTCTTTTCTATTCAACCACAATGCATCCAAGGTCAATGTTGGACTGACAAACATTGTAGCATTGCATCACTTCTTTTCTCACAGTATCTAAAAATGTTCAATAAAGGATTTGGTCTCTCTAAAGCCTCCTTTTTTTTTTTTTCCTGAGAGCCTGCTCTGCTCTGATTGGTCAGTGATTTGTCAACCACTTTCAGCACATCACTTGTATACACAGTGATACGAATAGTAATGATGGCATTGGTTTTATCATATCAATTCCAACTACAGTGTTTGAGGGCGGATCAAAGTAGACATTGTTCGCAGACAGCAAATGAAGACCATAGGTGGGCGTTATGCAAATGTGTTACAAATCTACATAGGTTAGTGCAGGAAGTGAGACTGGAATTACTGATGATTCGTTTCAGGCAGTTCAGAATCAGTTCTTTCTTTTGGGAGACAATAACTTCAGTAGTTCACAATAGTCTATCTGTTTATTCTGTAAAAACAAGTACTAGAGTACAATGAAATGAAACCAATGATCGATTATGACGACAATAATCGGGAATGATTATGCGTGATGTGACTTTTTACTGAATTCGAAATTCTGTAACAACTCTACAAGAATGTGTCAAATATGGAACTTTTTGTAGAAAAGTTTTCCACTGCATGGTACAGTTCGGTACAGCACGGTACGCTAGCTTAAATAGTACCACCTTGGTGGAGGTTCCAAGCGTGCCGTACCTATACTAAATGTGACGTGTAATCACTGCAGATCACTGATTGGACAGAGAATCGTCACTACCAGCATCATTGGATTTGAAACACGAGACACCAAACCCAATTTAAATAGTCAGTAACAGCCACCGCAGTATCATTTGTTCACGCGACTTTTTAAAACAACTTGCTTTAAACGACTGTCGCACACAACTTGAAAAAAATAAATGGCTGTATCATGGTCAGCAGACGAGGTGCCACGGCAGTAGAGGCAGCGCAACTACACAACCAGTCTATAATCCCACCCACTTTGAAGCAGCACTAAACTGCAGTGGAAAAGCAAACCGAAAGTAAAGCGAGCCGAGTCGTACCACGCAGTGGAAAAGCGCCATTTGTGACTGTTGTGACAATTTTCAGAAATACTAGCACATAGGAGAGCATGTGCACTCATAAACACAGCATGTGTTCATTCTAGAACTAGTGAGGCACAAGACACAGGACACATTCACTCTAGAGAGAGTACAACCCAGAGGGAACGCAAATGAACAGGAACAGATTGAGACGGGCTCATTTAAAAATGACTATTTTAACGTGACAAGTGCTGAACTTCGGTCAAGCAAGCCAGTTGTGATGAAAGTAGTGTGCATGTTTATCATGACAATTATAACAATCTGCATACCGCATAAAAAGACACATTTCAGATGTGGAGGTGTTTTTACTCTAGTAGTCCAAATAATTAAAATGCACAATGAGTAAATCTAAAATCAGCAGCACAAACAATAAAACAGCCCAGCATGCAACAAAGTGCTGCAAACAAAGATGATTAGATGATCCAAATGGCCTCAGAGAAAATTCTTGAATATATTTCAAAGATTCTATGCCATGAAACTCTGAAACTTAAATCCAATGTCTCCAGTACAGGCCATATGACACAAGATCTGAGCAGATCCAGTCCATGCTGCTGCATCACAAATGTCCTGCTGATGATTAATTAATAGCTTAATTATAGCATATTTTTTATATTATAAATTTAAAAAAATAATAATATACAATGATGATGATACAATTTCTGTTGTATACTGCATGTCGCCATAATCAGATGGAACAATTTGTAATGCAAAAGGCATCAAAATATACAAACATGGGGCAGTCGTGGCCTAATGGTTAGAGAGTTGCAGGTTCAAGTCTCAATAAAAGCAGGAAATGACTGAGGTGCCCTTGAGCAAGACACCTAACCCCCAATCACTCCCCAGGCGCCACAGCAAAATGGCTGCCCACAGCTCCTGTGTGTGTGTTCACTACTCACTACTCCTAATATGTGTGCACTTGGATGGGTTAAATGCAGAGGCAAAATCCGAGTATGTGTTACCATACCTGGCCTTTACATGTCACTTTCACTTTCAAAATAAAAACAATTTATACACCAGTAAAATGAACTAAAACTAAATTAAAATGGAAAACCAAAACAGAAAGTGAAATAAAAATCTACTAAACTGAAAAATGTGTTTGTGTGTGTGTTTTCTCCACATGCGTGATAGTGACCACATCTGGCAAACTCCAAAAACACCATAAAAAAACTTTTTAAGGATGTTTGTGTGCTATATTCCAAGTCTCCTGAAGCTATACGATAGCTTTGTGTGAGGAAAAGACCCAGATTTAAGTCAGACTAGAGATTAATTGGTCAACACAAATCCTACACCAAGGTGATCTGAAAGTACTGGGGGAATTAGCAATGTCCCAGCACTGGCCACACACTGAGATGATATCTTACCGAACAGTGCTAATTAAGGCTCCTTCCTATCAAATGCAACAAGGCTCTGTGATATCTGTTCAGTCATTGGCTGTGTAGCATCTCTCACTTTCAGTTCATCTCTGGTGATTTCCCTCTCCTTTTCACCCCTCTTTACTCCATCACCAGTTTACTCTCTATCATTCCTATCCATACAATTAGAAAAAAAGGTAATAAAAAATGCCAATGCAAAAACTATAACAGGTCTATATGCCAGGAAGTCATATAGCATCAAATAAACATGAACATCAGAAGGAATGCTGTTTCAACCACGGAAAGACATCAGTACACACCATTTTTCAAGTTCAAGTCCATGACGTTAATCTACTAACTCCCCTGACTGCTTTGTCAGACATAACGGCGGATTCAGCGTTATGATTGGTTAGATTGCCTGTCAATCAAACTCCCAGCGAAGGGTCAATTATTACAAGTTGTGATCATAATGATTACAATACACAGAAAGTTTTGCAGTTTTGTATGTTGATTCAGAGTTGGAGTCAAATGTAAAGACCCTTTCACACCAAAAGTGAAATAAATAAGCCTCGGGCTGAAGGAAATGCAAATACATGTCTGTACAGTAGAGGGCGCAGCTCAAACAAACCTTTCAGCTGTGCTTCCATTCTGGATTGCGGAAGAATCGGATGCAAGAGAAAAAAGTTCAACATTCTTACTTTAGCAATAAAAACAAACAAAAATCTAAAATAAAAATAATCACAAATGTGATATTTATCTAAAGTAATTTTTGCTTATTAGTATGGTTGAACTGGATCATCAAAGGTCAGCAGCAAAGACATTGGTTAAAGACACTGCAGTCCGTAACTTTTGGCGCTGCATTGATCTGCATGTGTCTTGCGGAAGAACATTGTAGCCAGAGCTACTTTTCTCTGTTTATGTATATGAGGAGTCATGCCAGTACTGTGCTAATCCACAGTGGCGCCAACCCTACCCAGTCTAAAATAGTGCGAATATAAACACTTATTATAGGTGTACTGTAGTGATTCGGGATAAGACAGAAACACAGTTTGGAAAATGGATTCATGATGTACAAGCTCATTATATAATTTTTGTAAATTTTGAACACAAAAAAAAGTTACGGACAGCAGCTTTAATAAAGTGAGATTAAATGCATAAAGTATATTTGTGTTATTTAACATTTAATTACTGCAATTATTTAAAAGTAATGCATTACTAGTTACTTGAATATAGTTAATCTGATTACGTAACTTGCATTACTTGTAATGTGTTACCCCCAACACTGACTACAGTAATATGATACATTTTCCTTGTATTAAATATGAAAGGCAAAACAGCAATACATTTGGTGAACAAATTAGTGCACTTTTGTATATACATGTCATATTGAACAATCTCCTTTGTTTTTCAATAAATAAATATGAACATTTACATTAAGGCTACTGAAGTCAATGATTTATTTCATTCCTGGGATTTGTATTGCTTTTCAGCAAATAGATTTTTAACAAGGTAGCAAAACAAAACCTCTGCACAATAACATCTATGCAAAGATATCTCCCTAACACGGCTTATTGGGTTTCATTGCGACGAGTAAGTATCTTTTTCCTGTAATTGATTAGTTTGAACAGTGTTCTAGCAACATTTAAAGGCCACAAAGTCATGAGTTGTGTTCTGGTTATATTGACCTGCTGACATGAAAGGAAAGGAAACGTATGCACAGAGGCATCATGCCTATTTTCAAAAAAGATTTTTAATTTAATCCACAAAAAAATATGCATCTTTTATAATGTCAAATGATTGTTGTATGAGATAAAAAAAAAGTCTACATTGCTATGGTAAAATAAAAGTAATGTCTTAATTTGCTCAGTTCAATTGAGTTCCAACTTCTGCTGTAAATAGAAAACCATCATGTTAGACTTTTTGCTGTGGGAAAAAAAGAAAAGAAATTATACAAACTAAATTGTGCTTAATTTTAACAATTTATAAGTGTTTTTTCACGTTTTATATCATTCTTGTGCTACTGGTGCCCCCTTTGAAAAATGTGTACAGAATGCTGCTGTTGCACCTTTGCAGGCATTTAAACATCCTTTGAACATTTCCTCTGCATATAATGATAATATAAACAAGAGAAATTGGAGAACCATCCCTTCCAACATAAAGCCATTTTTATGCCACAAACATCTTGTTCGCTGTGTTTGACTACAAAACCGCTGCTTGTAAATAATACATCTCGCATCCTAGGTAACATCACAAGTTAAAAGCCTGCTAAATGAATGATTCAGAAAAAAATGTTGGGGTCAAAAAGCAGAGCATCTTGGAAGCCAGACATTTACCCTGAGGGAATACAAAGTGCTCCTTTAATAGGCTAGGTGAAATATGCTGCAACGCAGAGGACTTCTGTAATCGAACCAGCAATATACGTACAGGCCGCCCATTTTAAAACAACCTGCCTGTAGATACATTTGGATTATTTAATGACCCATATTGCTTTAATGTATGTATATTTTTAAGTTCCTTACGGCAAACTGGCTGACCTCTTTTTGATTCGCCTTTCCCTTTGGTCTGTCTGCGAGTCTTTGAGGTGAGTCTCTCTTTGTGTTTGGCCTTTGTGTAACATTTTCCCTCCTGACTTTGAAGCTTGGCTGAGCATTCCACAACCTGCCGTTCCTTCTCTCCCTCCTTAGTGTTTGTTTCTTTATAAAAATTACCTGCCTGTCCTACTTGGTTTCTCACCCTTGACCATAAGGCTTTTTTTCTGAGAGCATCTTTTCCACAGCTGGACTGGTTATAGAAGCCGTGCCACTTTTCTAGGTCAGCAACAGCTATAAGTGTTACAGAAGACCAGAACTGATCCACACCCTGGATACGTGACTGAGTCGACCTCCTGGGATTTGGTCTTTCTAAGAAGAAATTGTTCCGTTTCGGCATGAAAATCAACTGAGGATTCAGAAGAAAATAAAACTGGACCACTTATAAACTATATAACACTTATAAACTAGTCGACTTTATTGGTCTGCCATGACGCTTTAAGCATGACGTCGACTGTCATGGCCTATCGAGGGCGCAACAGGTAAGAAATCTTTAAAGTCCACATTTACGCTCTGTATCCAACAGTTAATGACAAATAAATGTATTCTCCAAGAGTGCTCCACAAGATATGTTTGATTATACCATCTGGATGCTCAACATTGATAGGATGAATGCACATTTTAACTCCCACGGGTCGGCGTTCACGCCAGCAGTTTTTTTCTTACCAGTGCGAAAGAGACTCAAAATACTCATTCGATTTTGGACATACATATAAGAGTTATACATCATTCAAAACTGTAAAATGTTGTCTTTTGTGTACATTCACAGTAAAAACAAAACGTTGTGCTTTTTGCAAAATAAAGAATTTTTTTGGTAATGTGTTATGTGTATGCCAGGTTAAAGAAACGCGTTTTTAGTCTAGATTTAAACTGACAGAGTGTGTCTGCTTCCCGAACAATGCTAGGAAGATTGTTCCAGAGTTTAGGTGCCAAATAGGAGAAGGATCTACCGCCTGCGGTTGATTTTGATATTCTAGGTATTATCAGCTGGCCTGAATTCTGAGATCGCAATAGACGTGAAGGACTATAATGAATTAGGAGCTCGCTCAGGTACTGGGGAGCTAAACCATTTAGTGCTTTGTAAGCAATTAGCAAGATTTTAAAATCTATACGATGTTTAACAGGAAGCCAATGCAGTGTTGACAGAACTGGGCTAATATGGTCATACTTCCTAGTTCTAGTAAGAACTCTAGCTGCTGCATTTTGTACGAGCTGTAGTTTATTTATCAGGCGAGCAGAACAACCACCCAGTAAAGCGTTACAGTAATCTAGCCTTGAGGTCATGAACGCATGAACTAACTGTTCTGCATTTTTCATTGAGAGCATATGTCGTAGTTTAGATATATTTTTAAGATGGAAGAATGCAGTTTTACAGATGCTAGTAACATGGCCTTCAAATGAAAGATTGGTATCAAAGAGCACACCCAGGTTCCTAACTGACGACGAAGACTTAACAGAGCAGCCATCAAGTGTTAGACAGTATTCTAGGTTATTACGTGAAGAAGTTTTTGGTCCAAAAATTAGAATCTCTGTTTTTTCTGAATTTAGTAGTAGCAAATTACTGGTCATCCAATTTTTTATATCAGCTATGCATTCCGTTAATTTTGTGAATTGGTAAGTTTCGTCAGGGCGCGAAGAAATATAGAGCTGAGTATCATCAGCGTAACAGTGAAAACTAACGCCATGCTTCCTAATGATATCTCCCAAGGGTAGCATGTACAGAGTGAACAACAACGGTCCTAGTACTGAGCCTTGCGGTACTCCATATTGAACTTGTGATCGATATGACATCTCTTCGTTTACTACTACAAACTGATAACGGTCAGATAAGTATGATTTGAACCATGACAATGCAATTCCACTAATGCCAACATAATTTTCGAGTCTATTTAAAAGAATATTGTGATCAATAGTGTCAAATGCAGCACTAAGATCCAGTAACACTAATAGAGAGATACAACCACGATCTGATGATAAGAGCAAATCATTAGTAACTCTAATGAGAGCAGTCTCAGTACTATGGTACGGTCTAAATCCTGACTGGAAATCCTCACAGATACTATTTCTTTCTAAAAAGGAACATAGTTGTGATGATACTGCCTTTTCTAGTATTTTTGACAGAAAAGTGAGATTTGAGATCGGCCTGTAATTGACTAATTCTCTAGGATCAAGTTGTGGTTTTTTAATAAGAGGTTTAATAATAGCCAGCTTAAAAGTTTTTGGTACGTGTCCTAGTGATAAAGATGAATTGACGATATTAAGAAGAGGATCTATAACCTCTGGAAGCATTTCTTTCAATAGCTTAGTCGGTATAGGGTCTAACATGCATGTTGTTGATTTTGATGATTTAACAAGTTTAGACAATTCTTCCTCTCCTAAAGCAGTAAATGAATTGAATTTTCTGACGCAATACTGTAGTAGACGGTTGCATGGTTATAATTTTTTCTCTAATATTATCAATCTTGCAAGTAAAGAAGTTCATAAAGTCATTACTGCTGTGCTCTTTGGAAACATCAGAAGTTGAAGCTTTATTTCTTGTTAATTTAGCCACTGTATCAAATAAATACCTAGGGTTGTGTTTATTTTCTTCTAAAAGTTTTGAAAAATAGGCAGATCTAGCAGATTTTAAGGCCTTTCTGTACTCAATCATTCTCTCTCTCCACGAAATGCGAAATACTTCTAGTTTTGTTTTCTTCCAGCTGCGCTCCATTTTTCTGGCTGCTAACTTTAAGGCCCGAGTGTGCTCATTATACCATGGCATTGGATTAATTTCCTTAATCTTTTTTTTAAGCGCAAAGGAGCAACTGAGTCTAATGTGCTGGAAAAGACAGAGGCAATAGTTTTAGTTGCAACATCGAGGTCTTCTAAGCTTTCTGGTATGCTAAGGCGATGAAACTGATCAGGAAGATTATTTATAAAGCGATCTTTAGTGGTAGAAGTGATGGTTCTACCATATTTATGGCATGGAGGCAGTTTAGCCGCCTTGACTAAATGTAGTATACACGAGACTAGATAATGATCTGAGATGTCGTCACTCTGCTGCAGAATTTCAACAGCATCAATATCGATTCCATGTGACAATATTAGATCTAAAGTATGATTACGACAATGAGTGGGTCCTGACACGTGTTGTCTAACACCAATAGAGTTTAGAATATCTGCAAATGCCAATCCTAATGCGTCTTTTTTATTATCTACATGGATATTAAAATCACCAACAACAAGGACTTTATCTGCAGCTAGTACTAACTCCGATAGAAAGTCAGCAAATTCTTTGATAAAGTCTGTATGGTGTCCTGGTGGCCTGTATACAGTAGCCAGCACAAATGTTAACTTACATAATGTTACGTAAAGTACCATCACTTCGAAGGAATTATATTTGAAAGACTTCTGACTAATACTGTAAGTACTTTAGCCATTAATATGTTTAAAAGCAACTGAAAAAAGCACAAATGTCAGCATATAGTATGTCAAAACTTCTCCAGGGCCCCAAAATACCCTCAGACCCCAGAGGGTTAAACAGCTTATTATACAGGCGAGATAGTTGCTGTTTTAAACTGCGCTATATAACACGCATACACACAGACATAGCGCCAGATCACGTGCAGATAGACTGCACGAATACAGAATCATTTTTGTCAAAACTGTTCTCTGATTTATTAATAAAATAGCTTAGAAACTGAAAAGTTCTAGCATATATTTCTTAGTAACTAAAACACTCAGCTTCACTATTTGTAGAGAGAAGCTGCCAGGTAGAATTAATTCACACGCAATCACTCTCTCACTAATGCATTCATATAAATGTAATCTTTACTGTGCTACTTTATCTGTATCTGATTTAGAATGAGCAGAAATCTGTGAGAAATATAACGACCTAAAGACAAAAGAACTGATAAAAGTAAACTTATGTAGGAGAAATAAGCTGTGGGCAGCGCTGTCATATGCCATAGCTGTGCACAAGCATTTGAAAGCAGTGCATTTTTGCTTTCAAAAACGTGGTCAGTGGAATAGAGAAAAACGCAAGGTTTTTAAAGTTGAACTGATTTGATCTTGAGCGCCATGTTTTCAGAAATTTGTGTCATGTGCGAGACGCTGCAAAAGATGCAAGACACGAGTGCAACGGTCATATACACGTCCATCTAGTGCCTATTTACATAGAAAAACAATGGAAAAGTATCACATTGGAATGGAAAAACGCGTTCTGTGTGAACTTATTTGTTTATTAATGACGTCATCAACGACTAGTCGACTCGACTTTAATCACATAAATGTCGACTTTAAAAAAATCTTAAGTTGTTCAACCCCTATCCCATAGGGATTTTTTTAAAGTCTTTGTTGAAGAGTTATAAACCATGAACCAAGACAATCAGCTAAGAGGTGAATCACATCACTACAAAAACAAGCAAAAACATTTTTTGAAAATCAGACAAAAAGACAAAGGTACAAGACTTACTACTTAAAGGGATATTTTACCCAAAAATAAAAATGTTGTCATTATTTACTTACCATCAAGCAGTTCTAAATCTGTATGCGTTTCTTTCTTCCGTTGAACACAAAATAAGATATTTTAAAGAACGTGGGTAACCAGACAGTTCATGGCACCCATTGACTTCCACTGTAGAAAAAAAAAAAAAAAGGTACTGAGGGAAAGAACTACAATCCCATGAAGCATTGTGAACAGCATAATCAAATTAAAAATGATGGGAGTATTTTGAGAGCGTAGAGAAATTGACTCAATTACGTCATTCGCAGTGTTTCATGGGAGTGGGCGGAGCTAAAGAGCTATTTTTGACACATGTTGCTTTTTCTACTCTCTGGCTTAATTTTCTCTTCAGCATCATGGGTAATGTAGTTTTCACCAGATATTCCATTGTTAAACAATTATTTTAAAAATAACCTGAAATAATGCAGGCTGACGGCTTTAGCAGAAGCAAATATCATCGATTAACGACCTTGTAGCTCACAGTAGGGCTGTCTTTAAACGTTTTTACATACATCATTCAAAATCAATTTCCCTATAGAGAACATGAATGGATTTCTTCACTTCCAGAACTTACTGTTTCACTCTATTAAATCTGATGTTTTAACAAGACATTTTGTTAAATTTGAACACCATTTAAAAAGAGCATTTGCAGAACTTGGGGGAAAAAAAAAAAAATTCAAGACCTTTACATACAATTATGAAAAGAAATCAACTTAAAAATGTCATACACCATTGAAATGCAAAACTTATTTACTTTATAATCTAATACCAATTTGGCAATTAACTAACAAATTATCCTGAACCACCACTGACAGACCTCAACACTCAAGTAGATGAACTCACACTTTCTGACATCACAAAACAATTAAAAAAAAACAAAAAAACAACGAGAATTAAACAAGCAAATGGTTAAACAATGGAATGATAATTATATATGCCCCAGTGCATGCTGGGAAAAGTCTGAATGAGCCTGAACCACACTTTTTTTTTTCTTCAGTGCAAAGCACTGTAAGCATCTACAAAAAAACATGTATAAAAAAATGGTGACACTACAATAAGTTAACTCATTAGTTAACATTAGTTAATGTATTAACATTAACAATGAGCAATACATTTGTTATAGTATTTACAGTATTCTGTTACAGTATTTATCAATCTTTGTTAGTGTAAACATACAGTCCTTCATTGTTTATTCATGTTTGTTCACAGTGCATTAACTAATGTTAACAAATAAAACTTTTGATATTAATAATGCATTAGTAAATGTTGAAGTTAACATGAAATAAGATTAATAAATGCTGTAGAATTCTTAGTTCATGTTAACTAATGTAGTTAATTTAAACAAATGAAACATTATTTGTAAAGTGTTATGGATAGCTAGTAAAACTACTCTACACTACACTGGTGGACATTTGATTTGACAGAAATCTTTGATCATCTGACTGAAATTAGATGTTCAGTTTTAACATTGAAAAGCTTTTTATAAATATCCAAGATCAAAGGTGTATTAAAATCAAAAAGCCTCAAGGGTGAGTTCACTAAACAGCTGCAGCCTGTTACAGCTGTGCGTCTTATCAGGCCCGCCAGAATAATGCTGTGCCATGCATATCTAAATTAAAGGTATTGTCCATCTTTTCGTGTAAATTTTGTTCATTTTTTAATATGGCTTTTCAGTGACCAATTCTGAAATACTTTACATTCTTAAATATTCGGTTACACTGCCTTGCCTGGTTTGCATAATTCCATTAGTGAATTGGGTGCTAAAACAACACAGGATTATTCATTCTTACTGAAATCCCCCTGAGTGTAATTCTAGCAATCTAACATTCCCCTTTACTGGCCTGTCTGGGAACAGAACACATTTCATTTCTGTGCTTAGCAGATTTTTCTTTTCTACCAAAGCAACTTTTTGTGACACCCACCCACTTCACAAATGCCTCTGACACACATATTGATGTTGTTTGAGGAAGAGAAGTTTTATTCACTTAGTCTTTTCTCTCTCTCTCTCCCATTAGCATGAGATCACAGCCAGGTCTTTGCTGTTCTACATCTGCTCTGTACGTGTACGTGTGTGTGTGTGTGTGTTTGTGTGTGTGTTTGTGTGTGTGTGTGTGAGTGTGTACACACGCTTTGGGTTCTGAGGGAATTCACTACGATCCCTGAACCCTGTGTAGATGCTGTCACACTTAGATATGCCTAATTCATAACAGCAATTTTCAAAAAAGTTGTCCTAACAAAAGTGTCAGCTTTTCAGAGACGTTCGAGATGAAGCAGGAGGAGATGCTTCATCTGTGCATCTAATTTAGAGGCTTTTAAGTCTTGCCTCCTGGAGGCAACTGATTTGAGCTTCTAAACACCATTCTGTCAGAATCTAACACACGAGATCTAACAGTGTCAGACCTCATGTTGGACAAGAATAACATCAAGTCAACACAAGATGAACTGAAGATAAAGATTCAGTGATCAGTACATATGCCATCTTTCTGACTTCTGAAAACAATACTACAGTATCAAAATAAGCATCTAAAGTTTATTTTATTTATTTTATTTTTTTGTTCTAACAACCCATTTTATAATTAAATGGCCATATAAACATAATAAACATAATTATTCTTAGAAGTATATAAAGTATCAAATCACCTATTGCAAGCATCTACAAAAACAAAACAAAACAAAAAAAAAAGCCTCATTTACAGACGCCAGTTTCTACCTCAAGATAGAAAAAAAAAAAAAAACAGAACATTTTCAAAAGTATTTGCAACTATTTCACATAAATGTGACTTTATATCTTACAATTTGATTTTATATCTTTATATCTTTGACTTTGTTTTTCATAATTTGTAATGTATATCACAAATTGTGACTTTGGTATAATGTATCTTTGTATCTCACAGTTTGGCAAGAGTTTTATTTTAAACTTTTTTTTCACAATTACCTTTTTTTTGTTTTTAGGCGTCAATAAACATATGGGTCAATGACAGGACGGGTCATTTTTTTGTCCAAAGGCCTTAATAATAATAATAAAAAAACAAAAATATGACATCCAAAATATGTAAGGTAGTACAACTAGATCTCTTTTATTGAATTCAAAAGGTTTTAATTATGTTTTGCTACATATAAAGGTATTTTAAAGATTTTGAAGTGTCAAAGGTCATTCGGTTTAACCGTTCAAAGGCCAATACAGTCATTTTATTTGTGATTAAAATTACTTAAAATGTAATAAATGTGTATATTTTTTATTCTGGCATGAGTTTATAACATAATATATCAACATAGTCCAAAATGGTATTAAAATTATTTGTAGAAGTCGTTGCTTTGTTATGAAAAAAACTGTCCGGAAAAATGAATTTCATTGTTGTCATTCGGAGTAACCAATATAAAATGACCATTTCAGATCAAGTCATGTGGTCAATATCATGTGACAGGATGTGACATCATTCAGACCTGCAAAGGACCACATGGTCATGAAGCAAAGTAACTAACTCTCTTTTAACTATTTGAAAAATTCATGTTTTCACTTGCTCATACGCATGTGCCGAAACATCAGGTCATTCGGTACAACCGCTAAAAAACATGGAAAATATTGTAATATTTTAAAAACTTGTACTAAATATAAAATGTTTGATTGTCCTTTTGCTAGCTAGTTAGCTAGATATCAGCCTGTTAGCATTGTTTGAAAATATCGTCATTCAAGATAACCAAAAGTGTCATTCGGTAAAACCAAAATTTTGGTTTTGGTTAAACCGAATGACTTTTTTGGTGACAAATTTTGTCCATCTTGTAAAAAATGACAAAAGCAGTGTTAATTGATTATAAAAAACCACATAATCTCATTGTTAACACTTAATAAAACTTCAAAATTAATTATATTTCCATTATGTTTTTATACACTTTTAAAAACCTTATTCGCCAATGACCCATATACGTTAATATTTATATGCAAGCAAACGTATGAATCAAAGTTTTGCAACATTCCTAATGTTTTAATTGCACATTAAAGGAACAGTTCATGCAAATTATGATAATTGTCATTTTTTACTCAACCTCACATCATTCGAAATCCATATGCTGTTACTTTTTGCAACCATTATGACTTTTTGTTCTTGTAAGAGACCTGTTTGAAACAACATGAGGTTCTTATTCAAGGTGAATTGTTCATTTAAGTAGGCCTAATGATCTGTTTGGTATTATATAACATAATAATGTTTGTTAAGATTACTAATGAGTTGTACTAATGACACGTCTAACCGACATAGCTAACACTCATCTTGACTTTAATCCTTCAGGATTTCCATGCCAGAACTCCCTCTTCATTACTATTCTGGTGTTCCGCTATCATTTAAATGAACTCATTCCCCACCTGACATTAACAGACGAGAAAGAGTCTCCTTCGCTGACTGCATCATATGTAGACCTGTCAATGTCAGCCATATCATTCTTCAGGCTCTGTTTGTCCCAGGGAGAGAGAAAAAAGAATTCACGTTATCAGTGGCTTATTTGAGAGCCAATGTCGGTGTCTAAATGAGGAATTAGAACAGACATCCAATCATAATGGTCTCGTGTCTAGGGAAAAAACTCTCTCTGGGCCTCGTAAATGAAGTTGTCACACACATGGGCAAATTTGCATCTACTGGCATAGCCCGAATTAATTGAACTCTTACAGAACGCCTGAGGTGAATTTGTCTCGTCATTTTGAAGCCGCTTGGAGTGAACTGTGGAACAGGTGAAACCCAGGGCAACAGAGACTGCATGTTTCAGACCGCATGCAGGGAAATCTGTAAGGAAAGTTTCACACGATTTTAGGAGAGCTTGACAGTTCGGCTTTTACAGCATGGTGCTTAGTCTTGAGGGCGATAACATAATGAGATAATGAAGGGAAGATCATTTGGTGAATGGGAATAAAGACTGATGCTACACCACTAATAGGTTTTAGCCTGCAGACTGAAAAGTTGAGCGTCCGCCTCACCAATGTCTTTCCTAATTACAATCCTTTCAATCTTTAAGGCCCTGTTTGCATCAAGGGTGTTGCTCACATGATTATGAGCCAACTGCTAAATATTATACGGTTAAATTTGCCTATTTAGAGCAATTTTACTGAACACAAAAGTGGCAAATACTGTGTGTTTACACAGTAAACCACACAGAGTCAACATAAATGTATTTACTTTGTACACAAAGTAATCACAATCACATGGAAAAAAAAAAAAAAAAAGTTTGATATGCTCTCAAATGTTGATTATTGATTTGCGTGCACAGAGAACAAAATGCATGCTGCATGCTGATTGACATGAAAGAGGAGCAGCAACGTTAAGATGCTGCAGGAGCTTTTACAAGCCCAACTTTAATTTTATGCACTTAAACTGAACTCTCCAGTGCTAATAACCCCATTTGCCCAACAAGATTTACACTTTCTAAAGGAAAGAAATAAAGATGAAAAGAAAAACACAGAAAAGAATAAATAAAGAGAAACGTAATAGACTAAGGTGGATAAATTGCCCAAAATAACATAATTGTCTTCATCAGTGACACTAACCCAATACAAAGGCATTATGGCACCGCTAGTCTCAGCCTTAGACGTCACGGACCGTTGGCTGAACGTCTGATGCATAAGGCACACAAAATGGGAAACACTACAGGAGTTTTGAAGTTGTCATCTGATCAATCAACTTTATCAATGTCTTTAGTACCTTTCTGGACCTTAAAAGGTGCAATGTCGTTGCTGCCTATGTGTGGATCAGATACCCTCGGATTTCATCAAAAATATCTTAATTTGTATTCCGAAGATGAATGATGGTCTTACGGGTTTGGGACGATATGAGGGTGATTACTTAATGACAGAATTTTCATTTTTGGGTGATCTAACCCTTTAATAATTTATTAGATGCACGCTAGTCTGTTATCATATTGACAATGACATTTTCACACCCCTAAACATGACGCAAAACAAAACGTGTCAGTCTTGGCCACTGAAAGCTGTGTCCAGACCTTCTGCCGTTAGTATGAAGGTCTGGCTACGTGAGACTATATAGAGTGGTGGAACTATGGCACATTTTTGTAGGCCAAAACCCGGAAGCGAGTTAGCATTTTAGCACTTCCGGTTGCATCGTCCCAAAGTCAATGGGTTTTTGAACGGGCTTTTGGTTAAATGGCTGAAATAAGGTCCATGGTTAACACAAGCTCAAGAAACGTTTTATTCTAAGACATAAAATACATCAGTATTAACCTACCCATGATTTTTTTAAGCTGTTACATGTCTTGAAAATGACGTTGCTAACAAGTGGCTAAATCGGACTACAGAGGCTGTCGGCGACATTAAACATCATCACGCCGAACAGGTAAGCTCAGTCCGCTTTTACAGCCTAGTTATGCTTATAACTGCGCTCTTACAAACTATTCTAATTCAAACTTTCAGGGAAAATGTTTTTAGATAGAGACTAAAAGAGTTGTCAGAAGCTTAGTGGTGGTGACGTTTAAATTGTGGGACCGTGGTGTAGTTCGCTTATAGCCTTAGGCTTCAAAATTCATAAAAGTTGTATTCGTCTGTGAAAGTTATCTTGATGGACAAAACATTTAAGTGTCATAAACTTTTGCTGATCACAGAGCTTATTTTTTTGTGATAATCCAAAAGTCTAAAGGAAAATCCTATTGGGGTTTGTCGAGGGAACCAGCGTGATGCTAACTGCCGACTGGCCTACAAAGTGACGCCATAGTTCCACCACTCTATTGTGGGTTGTTTGTATCTAACTTTAATAGATGAATGGTCACCTGCAAACAAATGCAATAGTATGAATGCAGTTCTGCTATGTGTAGAAAGTAAACTAAATGGTTTCCATGATCAGAAGAAAAAGCTTCTAAATTACACTACCATTTTAGGGTCAGTGGAAGAAGAAGTGCTCACCAAACCTGCATTTATTTAATCCAAAACACAGTAAAAACAGTAATACTGTGAAATATTATTACAATTTAGTCTTCAGTGTTACATGATCCTTCAGAAATCATTCTAATATGCTAATTTGATGCTGATCAGGACTCTGATTAATAAAGTTCAAAAGCATTATACATGTCTTTACTGTCACTTTTGATCAATTTCATTGGTCTTTGATGATAAAGTATTAATTTCTTTACTGAACTTGGATCATCTGTTGCCCATATTTGGACAATAATAAATGAAAAGCACCCAAGAAAATGCATCAGTGTTGCTCCCAAAGTCACCGGCCTGGTGCAGATTTTGAAGCAAACATCTCCCAGGGGACTGAGACCAAATAAAGGTACAATTATTGACTTGATGAGGAGCATGTGCCCCTGTACTGATGAAAGACTAGAAACGCCCCTGCACCTGGTATTAGCATCTGTCTTGAGTGATAACTGGCACATTTTAAAACGTTTGTTTTAGCACAAAGTTGACTGACAGGTTTAGACCGCCTACACCTGTCAGTTCATGCTGTTCAGAATGCAGAGGACGGATTAGTCTACAGTACAAATGCAATATGGTCCCATTCGTTTTTGACTACTACTGATCATAAGATGTTTTGGAAGTTGTTTACTGGCAGTATTTAGTTTTGTGCACTTGTGGTCAAATACCCCAAAACTTGGGGGTTTTAATATCATTAAACAGTGTGTAGAGTTCCAGCTGAAGCCCAGCACAGGTTCTCCCACATAAAAAAAACCTACAGCAGCCACCAGAGCAGCACTAAAAAGAGATTCATGTGAAAAGGAAAAAGAAATCCCACCTTGGATTCCCAGGAGAATTTGGAAAAAGTGGCTACACTTAAATTTATAAAACATCAGAAAATATATCACTCCTCTGTTCCAGAACAGATCCATCAGACAACCACCTGTCAATCATATACTGTACTCTTGGATCACATTTAGGTATGCAACTGGCAATGCCAATGCCGTTTTCAGTCCCAGTGAACCCTGTATATAATACAGTATATAGTAATTAACTTTCATATTCATGCTGCAGTACTGTTTATCTAGTACACTATTTCTAGTGTATATGTCATGGGGGATACATGCTATATCATTTATTTTTAGCACATAATTCAGATTTTTTTTCCATACATTTTTTTTAGCCCAATTTTTATAGCCCATTGTGTGTTATGGCCTTCAGGTAGCCCAAGGCTCGAATGGGAATCTGTAATCGGCACCACAGGAGATCATGCGATGCCATTTCACCTCAACTTGTGGGAATTAATGACTGACGTGCGGAAGATGCTTTTTCAATAATGCAGATTCCATTTTCAATTACAATAATCACATTTTAAGAGTATATATATATTTTTTATTCTTTAGTTTAAGTTAAATTGGTTATTAGCTGAAAAGGAGAGTCATTTAAAATGAGAAGAAAGTTCATTGATGAATGTTTTTCTTGGAATAAAGTGCACTAATAAAAGGCCAAGGACACGTATTGAAGGTCAATTCTGAATTTACGCTGAAATTAACTGAAAACATTTGTACTGAAATAAAAATAAATAAATACAATCAGACAACATAATTGATCTCATAAATGTTTGAAATGGTCCTTCATGCCCAATTGAATCAAGTTCATTTAAGACAGTTAAAGCTTTACTTCAGACTTTAAGCTGTATAATGCTGCCATACAAAAATAAAAAATACAAAAAACAGCATGTACAAATGTAAAATAAAATAATATAAAATAAAATGACTGCTAGCATAATTCAACTCACTGAGTTCACTGGAAATTTATACATATATTATGCTGATTTTTTCATGCTGATTTTTTTTTTTTTTTATGCTGAATGTGTTGTTGGAAAAATAATTAAAAAAAAAAAAGATTTCTTGGATGGACATTATCAAGCAAATTTCTGCATGTAAACGTGTTGAGATCTCTTCTAGAGGAAATGTGAGATTACTTCAGCAATGCTTTTAAGGCTCTTCTATGGATCAATTATTATTTTTAATGTCGTTCAAACCAAATGAGCGACAGAATATCGCTATCAAGCTAATTAAAACACTCTGAAAATGATACTCTCTAAGGTTTCCCTAACTTGACCAGAAGTGAATATTTATCTTTAAAAGGCACAGCAAAGTTTATTTTTGAACATAATTGTAGTTTTACCAGAAAATAAAATGGGTAAAGGCGAACTTTCTAGATCTCAAGAGAAAAAATTTATCCCAGATTTTATATTTTAAAGGACGAGTACAACACCCCAGATGGGATATAATACTCATGTGAAGTGTTCCCGAAAGGTCTGTGCTACAAAAACATCTCAGCCTTTACAGCTGTTACAATTTACAGTGACTCGAGCCTTCTGTGGTGCAGCAGATTTCAACAAATGAGAAGAGGCTTCTGTACAAGAAAAATCTGTTTCTCTCTCTCTCTCTCTGTCTCTCTGTCTCTCTCTCTCATATACCCTAATATTAACAATGTCACTATGACTACGTGGAACATTTCAAAAAGGTTTATCACATCATTTGACAGCTGGCAAAGCACTGCACCTCGAATAAACTATAAAAAATACAGCCATAAAAAAGGTAGCTGGCTCTTACCAGCCGTCTCACTCAACCAAAAAAATATCTGTAACCATCAGGAAAACACAATCATGGCAAATCTGAACAAGTTCTCTCGCCTTCTCTGAGGAGTCTTCACACCTGGAGAAACAATAATAAAGAGGTTATCAGGGTTGTGTGGCATTCAGAAATTAAATGAGAATGGTTTGAAATTCCTAATTGAGGTAGAAAACAGGATGTAGTAATTTAAATAAAACTGTGTTATAAATTTAACTAGAAAAGTAAACTTTGTCCAGACAGATAGACAGACAGACAGATAGACAGATAGATAGATAGATAGATAGATAGATAGATAGATAGATAGATAGATAGACAGATAGATAGATAGATAGATAGATAGAAAAAAAGATAGAATCACCAGACTAAGAAACACAGGAGCATAAAAGTTTGCAAGGTTTGCATAAAGGCCAATATGTCGGGCTTGTGAACTTGAGACTAGATGTACTGAATTTTGATGAAGTGGGAGAAGCTGAAGGCAGATAAAAACAGGAATATCTAATGACTGAAGGAAAGGTCTGAATACTGAACATATATATTTTAATTAGAGCCTACTTTGGGCTTCCAATCACCAATTTCATGTTCAATTTATATAATCTTTATTGTGTGTGCTGGCTGGTACATATTTGAAGAATGTCAGGTTGGTAATTAGCTGTGAGGGCAGCTCGGTATGAATGATTTTATTAAAAATTATTTTTAATTGTACCGAGCAGAGATGAAGAAGAAGAGATGTATGGATTTGAGATTTTATGTCCTCATTTAATTCCTGAAATGCTGTTCAGCTCTCAAGGCTCAAATGAACTCTTAATAATGAATAAACTCCATGACCTTTCTAATAAATGCTCAGTGGACCATCATTTTAAAAATAAATATTATCCTGTGCTGTATGCATGCTGTATATTCCTTTTCTCAAAGGTTTTCTAAGACCGAATTAAATACTGTAAGGTTTTTAACATTTAAAGGGTTAGTTCACCCAAAAATGAAAATAATGTCATTTATTACTCACCCTCATGTTGTTCCACACCCGTAAGACCTTCGTTCATCTTCAGAACACAAATTAAGATATTTTTGATTAAATCCAATGGCTCAGTGAGGCCTGCATTCAAAGCAATGACATTTTCTCTCTCAAGATCCTTAAAGGTACTAAAAACATATTTAAAACAGTTCATGCGAGTTCAATAGTTCTACCTTAATATTATAAAGCGATGAGAACATTTTTGTGCACCAAAAAAACAAAATAACGACTTTTCAACAATATAGTGATGGACCGATTTCAAAACACTGCTTCGGAGCTTTGCGAATTGAATCAGTGACTCGGAGCCAAGGTCACGTGATTTCAGCAGTTTGATAGGAGATCCGAGTTACTGATTCGATTCGTAAAGCTCCGAAGCAGTGTTTTGAAATCGGCCAATCACTATATTGTTGAAAAGTCGTTATTTTGTTTTTTGGCGCACAAAAAGTATTCTCGTCGTTTTATAATATTAAGGTAGAACTATTGAACTCGCATGAACTGTTTTAAATATGTTTTTAGTACCTTTATGGATCTTGAGAGAGGAAATGTCATTGCTTTGAATGCAGGTCTCACTGAGCCATCGGATTTAATAAAAAATATCTTAATTTGTGTTCCGAAGATGAATGAAGGTCTTACGGGTGTAGAACGACATGAGGGTGAGTAATAAATGACATTATTTTCATTTTTGGGTGAACTAACCCTTTAACTGCTGTTTAAAACATTAATCTATGTTTCTACAAACTTACATCCATCATTTAAAATCCTTATATTTTTGTATAAATATCACATTTCCATGTACACAGTTCCATATTTTCCCTCCAAGTATGTATGTACTTTGGTGATACTTTTTCAATTCAACCCTCAATTTATGCATTTAACCTGCTTCAAGTTGTTGCCTACTTATTTCAATACTTCACTTTAGACATTCTAGCTATAAGTAACTTTGCAACTACATGTCAACCAACTGTCATCAGAGTATTAGTAGACTGTTAGTGTTAGGTTAGGGTTAGAAAAATAAGTTGACATGTACTTGCAAAGGTTTTTATGGTCAGTAGAATGTCTGTTAGGGGAACCCATCCTGCTTTACAGAAGAGGGTGGAGCCTGTACAACACATGCCTCAGATACTCTGCCAAAAAAACATCTGTTTGGTTTTGATTATCATCTCACAGTCACACTCACATGACATTGCAGTCCTTCATTATCATGAAAGTTAATTATTTGCATGTGTTTTAAAGCCATAACACTTTTAAACTTCTGATATATGGTTTTCTGAGCACACACATCCGAAGCACGTGTCCTGTGAGTGTTAAACTGATTTCTCTTACACGTCTTATTGCACTTAAACTGTCAAATACAAACTTATGTCAAAGTTCACAAACACAGTCGGTTATGTCTGTGAACAGAAACAGCAGGGAAAGAAATCGCATGTGTATATTTGATCTGTGTATTAAAGTGACAGCAGCATAATGTATAGTAAGCTACCTACTGTTGTATATTCAATATACAATTATGTGGAGCAACATTTTTTTTTCTTGAATTTTGCAATATTTTCAAAAATTTTGCACATATTCTTTAGCATGTTTATGTTACTGCTGTGTAAAATCTCACATTGTCCCAACCATATCCTTTTCTTTTTTAAAACATTTTGTTCTAATTTGGTTCAAATTTACTTAAAATTAAAATATGAAAAACATAAGAGCGAGACTGAAATCTAAAAGGTGAGTCATGAAAAGGCCAAATTTTTTTAGCTGTGCTTCACAGCATTTTTTTTTTTCTTTCTTACTGCAAAATGGTGATTATATAGGATAGTCATGTCTCAGTGGTATAAATAACATTGGCTAACATTAAGCATAACTGAGATGAAGTTCTGCAAGAGGCAGTTGTGTGATAAATGAGGGCTTGCAGTGAATAACGACACTTCATATGTAGTAAGACCTAAAGTTCAAGCTCCTCATATCAGAGTCCTGCACGCGGGGGGTGACCCGCCAAATTTTATGTAACAGGTGAAATAATATTTACGTGTCGGGTGCGGTGCGGGTCGGACGCGCGGTAGGCACGGGCGGACTGCGGGTCCAATAGCCAAGACTATTCCAACTCAATTCGGTGCACTTGACATCTGCTTTCAAATGGTCCCGTGCTTGTGTTCACGCTCTGTCTGAAGACCGTTAAAGGCTTACAGCACGATTTGCAGCGCTGAGCATTGTAGCCAATCACGCTGCATCTGATTGAAAGCTATGATTAGATTAAAGGGAGTGCATTTTGCTCGCTTTATGTGTTTAATATAGGCTATTCACAATTTGAATAAAAGTTTTAGAATATTTTTCGCGCTGCTACAAAGAGGACCAGCGGCCAGGTAAACACTGCTTAGTTTCAGAAGAGACAACCGTGTTTAAATGCCGAGTGAATCTGCTAAAATATTTACTAGCTTTAAGCTTACAGTTAAATAACCCTATAAACATTCTTTGTTCTATTATTTTACTTGTGTTGTTTAATGCAATGTTTAATTAAATGCAGCGACATATAGAATGCCTAATGTTGGTTTTATTGCTTGTGTTAGGCTACATGAGAAAATGATTTTTGTCTACCTCATGTCATGAAGGATATTTAATGCGGGTGCGGGTCGGGTCGCGGTTTTTATGTCAAACGGGTCTGGTCGGGTACGGGCTAAAATTAGTGTTTCTGTCGGATATCGGGTCGGGTGTGCTGTTAATAACTGCGGGTGCGGGGCGGGTTTATCAAACAGGACCCGTGCAGGACTCTGCCTCATATGCTGAAATTATTCTCGCTAATAGTTAGACATTCATTTTCGCACAGCACTACAAGAACTGAGTGGCGAAATGACACTTTTGCCCCAACAAATTACATGTTTGCAATGCCAGAGAGGAAAAAAAAAAAAAAATCAAAAGTCTGATAAGGAGATTTGTAAATTCCATTTTTGAAATAGGCTATACTACATACGATTGAGTGAGCTGAGGCTGAGTGGGTGTCAAAGATGTTTCTTGTATTGTCTTTGGGAAAGCCACGATTGTGTGTTCAGCTGAACTCTGTTGAACAATGATGGTGGTTCCTGAAACAATTCTGAGGCCCTGTCTGGAGAAACATGGCAGTGCAGGATGTTTGAAGCTTTGCGGTGGAACGTGTTGGATTTGAGAGGGATATTAGAGGGATTGGGTACTAATGGGAGGGCAGAGTTAGGGAGCGTTCAACAATCCCACAGGATTCCGATTGATGGGGCCGGATTTGATTCATCTGCCCCAAGTATCGATTTGTTTCTGCTGTACAATTTTACAGCTCTCATCATGTTCTATCTGGTTCCTTCTGTATTTCATTTTCACTGATTCTATAAGACATTCCTCTGCTGTGCACAATTTCATCTCCACCATTTTCTGACATCTAAAACTAGTTCTTTCTTTGATCAATTCACTGTGGTGGGAATATATATCCTCCCACTCCAGCAAACAACAGAAAGGGGACATTTATTTCTAAACAGTGACAAAGGAAAGGAAAGGATTTATCTGCCAAATATCATTTGTCTTTTCCGTTGCTTCGGCACCTAGGTGTTAAGAGAGGTACATTTATCAAAACCCAAAAGTAGCTTTGCTGGGTTTTTACTTTAAAATTGGGATTTAAAATAGTTGTGCTGCAGCCAACAACAAAAATCCACAAAACACTAATGTATCATACACAAACTTACAAGTGGTTGAGACATTAATGGGCATGACCTTTTTACTTTTATTTGTAACAATATTGTAAGGGAGACTGGGGCTAGTTGTCCCAATTTACTCCAGGTAAATTTCTTGATGAAAAAGTTTGTTACACCATCACTGCCCAGAAAAATTGTAAAGACAATAGTTGGGCATGCTGTCACACTGTACAGTCATACTCTTTTGAGCATAATAATAATAAATGATATTCAAGAGGAGGGGTGAGGGGTTGGGGGGGTGGGGGTCAGCATCTAAAGTATGAAATGTCTAAGGTTTCTTTGAATGTTTACGGATGTTTCTTGTAACATTATACCAAACAAGACCAAGCTAAACAGAAATATGCTTTTGATATATAAAATATAACATATGAGTCATTGGCGAATAAGGTTTTTAAAAGTGTAAAAAAAAAAAAAAAAAAATAATGGAAATATAATTAATTTTGAAGTTTTATTAAGTGTTAACAATGAGATTATGTGGTTTTTATAATCAATTAACACAGCTTTCGTCATTTGTCACCAAAAAAGTCGTTTGGTTTAAGCAAAATTTTGGTTTTATCAAATGACAGTTTTGGTTATACCGAATGACGATATTTTCAAACAATGCTAAAAGGCTGATATCTAGCTAACTAGCTAGTTAGCTAAAGGACAAACATTTTATATTTAGTACAAGTTTTTAAAATATTACAACATTTTCCATGTTTTATAGCGGTTCTACCGAATGACCTGATGTTTCGGGACATGTGTATGAGCAAGTGAAAACGTGAATTTTTCAAATAGTTAAAAGAGAGTTATTTACATTGCTTCACAATTGCACTATTGCACTATGTTGATATATGATGTTATAAACTCATGCCAGAATAAAAAATATATACATTCATTACATTTTAAGATGTTTTAATTACAAATGAAATGGCTGTATTGGCCTTTGGACGGTTAAACCGAATGATCTTTTGACACTTCAAAATCTTTAAAATACCTTTATATGTAGCAAAATATAACTAAAACCTTTTGGATTCAATAAAAGAGATCTAGTTGTACTACCTTACATACTTTGGATGTCATATCTTTGTTTTTCATTATTATCAAGTTCTTTGGACAAAAAAAATGACCCGTCACGTCATTGAACCATATATATAAAATTATACGTTATAAGTACAAATAAATGTATAAATAAATGCAGTGTATTTCTATATATAGTTTATTCTTATAGAAAGCCTGTATTTAGCCTGTATGGCCTTACAGAATCAGCGTTCATAGTAAGAACTAAGCTAATACATAATTTGCTGTTTATTTCTCTTTCGGATCAATAAAGAAAGGCGCCAGTTGGTAAATGAGGCTACAGTTGTTAGAGGTTTTGAAGGGTGTGAGGATTACAGCAGTAAGAAAAAAGACGAGTGCTCGACAAGTGCTTATGTTTCAAGAGGTAAGCTATCAATATTTTCCCCTTCTAACTTGGTCATGGCACAGAGAACTTGCGGGTTTAGAGTTGCAGATGAAGCCATTATTGAAAAAGATCCAGACCAGCTTCGGAATGTCAGAATGTCCTATCCGAGTTGTTAGCATATTCCCTAGTGGGGTTGGCAGGGATCAGTTAATGAACAGGCTACCGCGGCAGCATAGGGCCAGTCTAAGTATTGACAACCTCCGGTCCAGCGGGGAAACTCTCGGTTGTTAGTCTGTGTGTGTGTTGTTGATGTTTTGCTTGAACACAGTGTAAAAAAAAAAAGTGCAGATGGTCCTGAGCCGAGGGTTAAATAGGATTTCAGCAAAGCTTGAGACGCAGATTGGAGTTATGGCTCCTTTTCTGAGATGAGCTACACGGCTGAGAGGAGGTGTGAGGTAATGTTCTATTCATCAACTATGTTATTTGCTTTTAGATGCATTATTTACTTGAAGGTCAAGACATTTACAACTGTTGCCCTACATTGAACACTGCGCTGTTTTTGAAGGATGAATAACAAAATCTCCACTGGAAATCTTTGTGGTAATATGCTCAGTGATGGTATTCCTTGGTCATCATTAAAACAATGAATAGTAAGACAAAGCATGAAGAAAACATAGCTAGAATGTGAAATTATAATGGTTCTTTCAAAATCTGGTGGGCTAGGAAGTATTTCCAGACAACCTAGGTACTCTCCTGACAACGCGGCAGTTTCAAATTGCAGAGAGCAGATTATGCACATTATCTATGGAGTTCATTACCTCTCCTGCTATAGGTCATGCCTTTTTTTTTTTTTTTTTTTTTTTTTAAGTAAGGATACTTCTACTTCGATTCTACAAATCGATTGGAATCTGACATGAATTTCTGCATCCTAATGATTGCAAATTAGCTTAAGAAAGTGTTTTCTTGATTAAAGATTCAGCCTGTAAACTCCCAAATAGCGCCACATGCATTTTTAGAATTAGCTTCAATCTCTCTCCTTTGACACAAATTGTGCTCCTGCGGTAAAATTGGCCATTTTTGCATGTAAACGCTATTTGAACAAGTGTCATACTGTTCAGTAGATTGTAAACAATTTGAATTTTTTTTTTTTTCCCCAAACACATTTGTTGCATTACTGAGGGGTATTATAATGTCTCACACATTAGCAGACTGAATTAGTTATTCTGAAACCTCAGGCATAGTGATTTGCAATGAGATTTATTAACTAGATATTCCAGGTTAAATAAGAAAAGCTGTATGGACAGTATGCAAGGTATACTTCTATATAGCTCTAAAAATCTTTCTAAATATAAAAGAATAGCACTGTCCACACCACAGCTATAACAATAACGATATAGTTGGGATCACTTTCAGAATGTTTTTTTTTCTTTTTCCAACTGTTGAATGATAAAACACTGACAGCCAATCAGAATCCATTCTAATTTAAGAGCTCGCTCATTTAAAATGGCAGACGACACTGCGGAGAAGTTAATCGCCGAGGTCCAGAAAAAGCCACCACTGTTTGACAAGTTAAACCCCCTTTTCAAGGATACTTTAAAGAAAATGGATATATAGAAAACAATAAGTCATACCCTTGGAATAAATGGTGAGAAGTATTAACGATAAGATCATTATGCCAGACTAGTGTAAAATAAAATTACCTCAGGTATCCAGCGCTAGTTTCGACAACATTGTCTAGCTTCCGTTGCAGCTGCAGTGAAAAGGACTAGGCGTTATTTTTATTCCACTATATTGACTTCGTCAGCTAAATTCACTGTTAGATTAGATCGATCGTGCTAGCTATTCACTCGAAACAGCACACTGAGGACATCTGCTGGTTAAAGCCATGTAAATGCAACAAGAACAGCAAAAAATGTTGTCCACACTTTGAAACCACAGCGTGTGAGCTTAGAATAAACAGACCGTTATTGTTCGTTGGTGCGGACGCAAATATAGTTATCATTATAGTCATTGTTCTTGGTGTGAACGGGCCTTAAGACTGGTGAAAAATCGCTTAACAACACTGTTTTGGCAGTTATATTTAATTTTTAAAAATAAACCATTGACTTTCATTCTGCAAGAGATACCAGAAAAGGGGCACTGGATTAAAGTGACGTAACTAGTTGAAAAGCAGAAAATTTACTAGAAACACAACTGAAAAACATAAACAACATAAAACTTTCAAAAACATAAACATTTTTGATGTAGAATGTAGAATCCTTTACAAAAACAGAAGCTTCTTATTTCTGGCCCACAGTGTGCTAACTGTTGTTGTTTTTTTACAAACTGAGGGACAAGTCAAAGTTATTTTCGAGCCTTGGGGGTAAATCGAAGCGGTCAATTTTTAACCAGGATATTTCTTTGAATGCCACTAAATTAGACCATCCCAGTCTTGTAAACCACATGCCTTAATAATAATAATAATAATAATAATAATAATAATAATATATTTTATTTATTTAGCACCTTTCAAGAACCCAAGGACGCTTTACATGAAGTTGCTAGATAACATGAATATATATACAAGTATACAGTCAGTATACAACACGTAATCGACCAGATGGAACAGACAAAGAAAGTTAATCTACATTAAACTTACAAAAACAAGCATAGAGCTGGAAAATTGAGACAAACTATCAATTAACAAAGCATAATGTGAATAAGTGAGTTTTGAGAGCAGTTTTAAAGGTCTGAAGAGAAGAGACATCACGAAGGTCTTGTGGTAGTTTGTTCCAGAGCTTAGAAGCTGATATGCTGAAAGCCCTACCACCCACACTAGATAGGTGGAACTTGGTACTGCAAGCAAATTTTCAGAGCTCGAGCTCAGAGAACGGGCAGGGACATAGGGGATAATCAATTCGGAGAGATAAGAAGGTGCTAAACCATGACAAGCTTTGAAAACTAGAGCAAGAATCTTAAACTGGATGCGGTAACTAACAGGAAGCCAATGTAGTTGCTGTAAGACAGGGGTGATGTGAGCTGATTTTTTGGTAAAAGTGAGGGCCCGAGCAGCTGAATTCTGAATGAACTGCAAGCGCTTTATGACTTTTTTGGGTAGACCATAAAACAAGGAGTTGCAATAATCAAGACGTGAAGTTATAAAAGCATGAACAACAGTTTCCGCATCTTTGAAAATTAGTGAGGTCTTAAACGGACAGTGTTGTGAAGATGGAAGAAACAGGACCTGACAAGCTGATTGATATGGGGTTCAAAACAGCCTAGAATCAAACACTGAGGTTTCGTATAATGGAAGAGGGTTGAACCAGAACACCGTCAATGTTAATAGAAAAGTCATGTTGGGAGAGATCAAGGGATTTAGGGCCTACTAGCAGAATTTCAGTTTTTTCCATATTCAACTTTAAGTAGTTTTGAGCCATCCATATTTTGAGATTGTGTAAGCAAGATGTTAAAGAAAAGGGAGGAAAAACAGAATTAGGCTGTACAGTAAAATAAATTTGTGTGTCGTCAGCATAACTCTGGAAATTAAAGCCATGGCGCCGGATGATCTGACCTAGGGGAAGTGTGCAGATTAAAAATAAAAGTGGACCAAGGACAGATCCTTGAGGCACTCCACGGGAAAAGGTGACAGAATGAGAATTGAATTTGTCAATGCTAATGAACTGCTGCCTGTCTGTGAGATATGAACTTAGCCATTGTAAAACTGTTTCTGAAATGCCAATCGCAGACAAACGGGACAGAAGTATAGAGTGGCAGACGGTATCAAAAGCTGAACTCAGGTCCAAAAGGACCAGAAGGCTGAGGACACCAGAATCAGAGGCGAGGAGGAGGTCGTTCACTACTTTCAGAAGAGCAGTCTCTGTACTGTGGAGGGGGTGAAAACCAGACTGAAATGGTTCCTGCAGATTATTTTTGTCCAAGTGAGTCTGCAGTTGTGTGGCGACCACCTTTTCTAGGAATTTAGTTTGAGGAAGGTTGGAAATTGGTCTAAAGTTACTCAGTACTGTGTCATCAAGGCCAGGTTTTTTAAGTATAGGGGTGATCATGGCTATTTTCAGTCCAGGTGGTACATAACCAGTCATAAGGGAACTATTTATCATGTGAGTAATAGGTATAATGAGGGAAGGGAGAAAGTTTTTGAGTAGATGTGTTGGTAAAGGATCTAACTGGCAGGTGGAGGAGTTAGAGCTCATAATCAGCTGTTCAACCACAGATGTATTGGTGAGTAAAGTTAGAGAGTGGGTAGGGTATCTGGAAAGTAGAAGTTTCTGAAGGAATAAAAGAAGAAAAAGATTGATAGAGATTGTCAATTTTGTGTGTAAAAAATGTCAGAAAATTTTTACAAAGGTCAGAAGAATCGTTAAGAAGTGGAGATGGTGGTTTAACAAGTTTGTTGATCTCAGAAAATAGGGTCCTGGGTTTACACTTTGCTCTGTTTATAATATTGTAATGTTACACATTACGTTCCATAAAAAGTAACACAATTAGTTACTTTTTTTAGGGAGTAACGCAATATTGTAACGCATTACTTTTAAAAGTAACTTTCCCCAACACTGGTAACTTCGATGCCACTGAATCTCTTTAAACTCTCCGGCATCTGTCATTGGTTGCTCAAACTGATAGTCCTATCCCCAAATTCACATTATTGGTTGAACCAATGTTGCTGCATTGGGCCAGTAGGGATGTTCAGAAAGGCTACTTTCAAGTCAAGCAGCACAAGCACTTACTAAAGTAAAGACTAGTCATCAAACTAGAAGTAAACTCCTGCATTAGCTTCAAGACCTTCTGCCCTTGTTTCTTTTGTTCTTTCCACCCTTTCTGCTCTCGTTCCTTCATTCCTTGTGCCTATCTTCCTTCCCTCTCTCCTCTCTGAAGTCTTAAAGCTGAAGCCGCAGCTTGATGAATGAGGCTGTAGAAGCCGCATACGTCTCCAGACAGCCTCCAATCTGCACCGTGCGACAGTGAGAGAAAGCGCTGGCTCTTCCACACGGTGAGCGATTCAAGCTGCCACAGCTCAAAAGTGATGAGAGCTTTTAAGAGTTATGACTCACATTAAATATAGACCCATAACATTCGCTAGAAGCCTCTTTGAAAGTGTAATTTTGCAGGAAAGTTGCGAATGAAGGGTTATGACGAAACTGGCAGGTGAGTACAGTGCTCCATCAAGTCTCGGACCCAGGGACGACTGATAGAGCAGTTCCCAGGCTCGCTGCCCTCCATTAAAATTCATTACGTATTCGCCTATAAGTGACGAGAGGAGCGCAACTCAAGGTCACTTTTATAAAACAGCGATTAACAATATGACAAGACACGTCTTTATCTGCTAAAACACATCCAAACCACCACATACTTTACCGTCCACATCTCTCCACATCTTCCTTGTACAGCTTGAATATTAATAACAATTAATGCCAACATGTCTAAAAATCACAAAAACAAAATTAATTTACTTGGCAAGCAAAACTGCAAGATATCGAGTCAGTTTTCAGAGAATATTACATATAATATATACAGTAAAATAAATAAACACACACACACACACACACAGACACACGAGTGTTGTTATTGTTAACTAAAACTATTAAAAATCATTTTTGGCAATTGAAATAAGGTTGAAATAAATAATAGATGAAAAAAATTAGAAATATTTGGAAACTAACTGAAAAAAAAATGAAAAACTTGAAAACAAGTCTCATTATTTTGTGGAATTTAAAATGAAGTAAAATGAAACTCAAGCATATTGTGTTCAGAGAGTGACCCCTGAGATCCCTCAAACAAAGAAAGGCATGGCCAGAGACTGACAGAAACTATAAATGAGTTTGTGAAAGCAGCACGAATCTGTCAATGTACATTTGCAAGCTTTCATTTCTCACCCACGTCGTCAAACCGCTGATGTGGCACGACATGGGTCATTTACATAAGGCAAACAGTAAAAACAAGTACTCGTGCAAGCCATAATTTGTTCAGTGTTCTAACGTTTGGTCTTATACTACAGTACACAATGTGCATATTCAGATATTTACTGCGATAACTGTCACCTGGGTAAAAACAACATGTCTACTTTCTCGCGTGTCACTTTATCTAGAAAGCATCTGCCAAGAACATCAATATAATGTAAATGTGATGTTAAACCCACAGTTCACATCAATCCACTTAGCAGCACTACTAGTAGCTTTGAGGGAGAGGCCAGTGAATTAACATGCTGTGCGAATCAGGTGGAAATTCACTTTCAGTGTCCAGAGTGACGGCTTTTATGTTAGCACCAAGACCAGCTTTTTCTCACATTCCTTGACAATGACGTTTTAAATATGCACTCTGTCATTCAGGAACCATTAGCATTCATTAAAGAGAGGGAGAGAGACCACGACAAGGCCTGAATGTAATGTTCTTTGCAGCACTGTGGACTATTATTTCTAACCCTGGTCATCTGCTGCATGCTACCATACGCATATGCTTGTATACAGCGTCATCACTCAACCTGCCTGATGCAGGACGATGATAAAGAAGGCACTTGTGACTGTAGCGCTGAAAGAAACAGATAACGTTGTAGGATACGGACATAAATTTATGCCCTAATCTGCCTCCGCTTTTTTTCCTCAGTGGTATATGATTTTTCATGCCAGCATTTAAGAGCTGCCCATCAATCCTGGTTGCCCCTCCTCTTGTTTTATAAGGAATAACAACTTATTTGAGGCAGACTTATAATGTACTCACTGTTCTGTGGTGTCAGCTGGAGAATAAAGCTGTCTCTGTGATTTGCAGTGTTTCTGTCAGGAGAGAGAATGAGTGAGAGAGAGAAAAAGGCTGATAAAAGTAGGTTGAAGTATACTGTACTGTGGGAACAAAAAGTATTTAGACACTTATGTTAAACTTAAAAATGTATGAATGTCAATGCATTAGATCAGGGGTGTCCAATCCGGCTCCTGGAGGGCCACTGTCCTGTAAAGTTTAGCTTCAACCCCAATTAAACACACCTGAACCAGCTAATCAAGGTCTTATAGAAACTTCCAGGCAGGCGTGTTGAGGCAAATTGCAGGACACTGACCCTCCAGGAGCGAGTTTGGACACTTCTGCATTAGATAGATCAAGTGGAATCTGAAAGTAAATGATCTTGGAGATTTTCTCAGAACTAACTTTTCTTTTCAGAGAAACCGTGTGAGCAATCTGGCTGTGTAAGCCAGCTCAAAATACCCCACAGATCATTTATTATAGCTTGTCAAATTTGTCCCTATTTGTATGTAAGCAAAAACACAGTTTTTGTGTGTCCCTTTTTATGCAAATGAGCTGCTGAGGGCCTAGCTTTAACAGCTCGTGCTTCGGTTGCTCAACAACAACAAAGCTGGAGAATCTCACGCAGCCAAAATGAGGATTGTCAGTAACAGTGTTCAGCGTTACATTGTTCAAACCAGAGTCGGACACTGATGGAGAGACTTATTGAATGCATCTGGACATTTCTGAACGGTTAGTAGATAAATGTAGTTGATGTGGAGTTGATTCAACTCATCGACTACCATGTGTCGTCATGTTAATCTTTTGTGCAAATCCAGCGTTGAATTGACCCTCGTTTGTGAAGCAGTCCGGCGTAAAATAACGGCATGGTAACAACACTCTACTACAACAACTCTTCCTCTTCTCTAAAGCAGCCCAACATGGCCTCGCCCCCTTTGTTGCGTGTTCTCGGGGGCAGGGTTTATGTAAATTTTAGGGTTAGTGATGTCACTAACCCAGGAAGAAGTTCGTTGTAGTCCCTACCAGCCGTGTATTGTAGTCCTTAAACAGAATTCTTTAAAAGAAAATCTCTCCCTTTGCATTGAACTTTGAGTGTCGTAACAGCAACATTACACACTAACTAAAGTTAAAAAAGTGAAATCATAATCAACCACCCCTTTAAAAGATTGCAATATTGTTGTATGAACTGCAACCAATTAAAAGACATGGCTAGTTAGTTCTTTTCACTCTCAGTGGCCACTTTTCCATTGTCGGGCAAGTCTGAGCAAGGGCTAACAACATGCCGGGCTGGCCCAATATCTTCGAACCTCAAGCCGCAAGGCCAAAATCAAGCTGCATTTCCAGTGTTAGGCCAGTAGCCCTGCAGTGCTTACCCCTAAACCCGCCCTCAACAAGCCTCCATAGAACATCACATAATCACACCATTTCACCAGCATGGGAAACTAGCTAGATCACAAAATGAACATGACAGAAGAGGACATTTGGGTTTTTACTTAAAGACCTAAGACTCTAGCAACTCCATTAAGGCTTTTTAAGTCCAAAGGCTAAAACATTCAGAAAAATATTCTTTTCACGATTCTTTAGAAAGAATGAATATTTGTGCTATTAATTTTTTTCACGAAATTATGTGATCTCAAGGAGATTTGAGTGATATCTCCCATCTCCTGTTATTCTTTCAGCCAAAGCAACAGAGGGAGCTCACAGACAGAAAACAGGAGTTGTATGACTTAACCAGAGTATATGTAATATATGACATTTGAGGATGCAAAGTCCAGTATCAACAAAGGCACAGGGAAGAAACAGATGATACATGTAAGTAGATTTAAACATTGTCTGCTAATACATAGAGATGAAGTGCAGAGATTTGTATAAATATAAACATTCTCTACAAGGACAAAAACATTGGACCGAATTAGTGATAGACTGGCATATTGGCCTAGCTAATTAATCAGATGATATTAGGTCAATTACTTAACAGTGTCAATTAACATATATTTAATATTTTGTCATATAAAAAGTTCTGCAGGCTTTTAGCTGATGTTGAGTCTAGATAGAACAGGAAGTCTTAAAGCCTCATAGGATGATGTGACTACGTTATGAGTGTGAGAAACTACAGCCAATTTCATCGGCACCATTGGCTTTTATATTTTGTTCAAATGTAAAATACATCAAAGGGCTTTCAAGCACTGCAGAGAGGTGTAGTATTAATCACTGTGGACGCACTGTGGGGAAAGAGGGAGAGAGAGAAAGAGAGAGAATATTACCCGCCTTCAGTGATGAGGGAGTCTTCCTACACAGAGAAAGACGGGCGGTAACGCCTCTGATGACTGTCGCTCCTATGAGTATTCCAAATAAACCGACAAGCCATCAATTCATTTATCAAAAGAATGTCTTTGGAGGCCATTTAACCACAAACATGTGCCATATACTCAAATGTTTTAAAGCTAAATGGGAAGGAAGGAATGACAGAAATAAGAATGGAAGGATGGAAAGAAGGAAGAACGGAAGCAAAGGATGGAAGGAAATAAGGAAGAATGAAAGGAAAGAAGGAAGCAAAGAAAGAAATAAAGATGAAAAGACAAAGATAAAGGAGGAAGAAAGAAAGGAAGATAGAGGCAAAGGAGGGAAGGAAATTAGGAAGAACCAAAGGAAAGAAGAAAGCAAAGAAAAGGAAGGAAGGAAGGAAGGAAGGAAGGAAGGAAGGACAGAAGCAAAGGTGAGAAGGAAATAAGGAAGAAAGAGGGATGGAAATAAGGAGGAAGACAGGAAAGGAAGGGAGAAGCAAATGAAGACAAGAAATGAGGAAGAAAGAAGAAAACAAAAAAAGACAGGAAATAATGAAGGAATGATGGAAGGAAATAAGGAAGAATGGATTTAAAGAAGAAAGCAAAAAAAGAAATAGAGATGGAAGGATGAAAATAAGAAGGAAGGAAAGAAGGAAGGAAATAAGGAGGAAGACAGGAAAGGAAGGGGGAAGCAAATGAAGACAGGAAATAAGGAAGAAAGAAGAAAGCAAATGAAGACGGAAAATAATGAAGGAAGGGGGCAGCAAATGAAGACAGGAAAAAAGGAAGAAAGCAAATAAAGATGGTAAATAATGAAAGAAGGATGAAAGGAAATAAGGAAGAATGGATTTAAAGAAGAAAGCAAAGAAAGATTAAGGATGGAAGGGTGAAAATAAAAAGGAAGGACGGACACAAAGGAGGGAAGGAAATTAGTAAAAACCAAAGGAAAGAAGAAATCAAAGGGAAGAAAGGAAGGATGGAAATAAAGGGGGAATAAAGGAAAACAAGGAAGGAAGGAAGGAAGGAAGGAAGGAAATAAGGAGGAAGACAGGAAAGGAAGGGGGGGAAGCAAATGAAGACAGGAAATAAGGAAGAAAAAAGAAAGCAAATGAGGACAGGAAATAAGGAAGGAATAAGAAAGCAAGCAAATATAGGAAAGATGAATACAAGGAACTAAGGAAATATAGAAGGAAATAAGGAAGGAAGGAACTACTGAAATAAAGGTGACTTTAATTCTATGTCTTGGTTGAATGGAAGTGCTACCCTGCGACTGGGCTCTGATCTTTAGGCCTGACCTCCTGTGAGGATGATGGATGGGTAAAGTCCAACACTGATAGCTGCATATCCATCAACTAAAGGCTCCCTTGATGAATGAATATGTCCTCTATCAACAGTGCATCTCCTCATGAGCTATTGTCCATCCATGTGAAATGAAGTCCATGAAGAATATCGTAGCGAAAGATGGATTAACTAGCAACTTGATTTAGTCAGCAATCATGTTCAAAACTCTCATCAATTTCTCTTCAAGGAAGAGAAAAGCCGGGCTGATTCACAACTCCAGGGATAGAAAACAACACTGAAGAGTACTGGATGAGTCTCTGTGAAAAAGAATAATAGCAGAGATTGAAAGGTTTAAACTGATAAGAAGTGTGCAAAAAGCCCACACAAGCATGCACATGTGGGTCCTCACAATTTACTCTGCGAGTTCACATTTATTCCTGGAAGTTTTCTAAGTTGTTTTGATTGAGAGGGTTTTGGCCTGTCATGGGTTGGCAACAATGTTGATTTCAAAAGGGAATCGAGATGACTATGCAATGCCATAACTTCTTCATTTTCAAACATTTAACCATCTACTAGAAAACTGCAGGGAGCCCTTAAAGCTTCTCCTTTGTTGGCAAATAAATAACATAAATAAATAACATGATAAATGCTTCTCAATACAAATCTGGTGAAATGGGTGGCACACGCTGTTGGCGCACGTTACATTCTCAAAATGCAAGTTACAAGAAACTCAGTCACAGCACTTGCAAAGATGGACTTTGTGTGGAGTAGCATTTACTGTGAACTAATTCACTCACATGAACACAGTGCCGCGCTTCACTCTGAAACATGCAGCACATATATTTAATAGGTTGTTTGCACATGACATCAAATGCAGCTGGAGGGCAGGAAGTGATTTTTCTTTATAGGAATCACTATCGCAAACATTTGCATCATTTATGGTTGCTCAAATTGATCAAACCGAGAAACCACAAGGAGCTTTTATCGTTTACATAACTTTTATCATTTTTTAACTTAAGTTGATTTAAGTTGTCGCCTTTAATAGCGTTTTGCATCTGCTGATACTGGAATTAATATGGATACCTGCTTACCTTTTTTGTTTTTGACTTGGTTAAATATTCACATTCTTCATGGTATCGTTTTCAGGGAAGAGAAGCTATTTTATCCCATTGCTTGATCATTTGGTGTTTCCACTTAAGTTTTATAGAATTCTGTTCACAATGTTGATCTGGTTACCGTGAAAACAGTGTTATACGATGGGCACGCGCTGCTGCTTCAGCCATTATATGGTAGAAAATGTCCAAATAAAAAAATGTGTTCAACAAAGCTGACAGAAGTCGATCCATTTCTTTGTTGGAAGGGTGTACATGTAACTGTAGTTTTAATGTTGTCTTTGTAAATATTCACTTTCCCGTATGGCCACGGAGGAGAACCGGTGGGTCACATTCAGAGGACAGACGCCGACACACTGTATTTTTTTTGTATTTATTTCAACAAATGACAACCAAAATCAAACCAATAGAAACTTGTGAACAGTGGATGCGTGCAAGTTATGCTCATTCACAAGCCGAGTGAGAGTCATACTCGCAAATGTAATGTTAAATATTAAATCAAACAAAATACAAAACACTCAAAAACCCTCAGCAATGTGATTATTTTATTGAGTGGGTTTAATCATTATGTGACATTTTTAGATTTGCTATACGGCATCTTCCCGTCACGTCCTCAACCTGCTTCCCTTAGTGTTTTTACACATAAGCCGCGTTTCCTCCGAAATTACCTGGAACAATTTGTCCCAGAAACTTTTTTCCCTGGAACTTTTTTTCCCCCAGACCTATTGCTAGCTGCATTTCCATAGTGGTCTAAAGTACCATGAAGATAGTCTGGTGACGTAGGACTGCGCGCGACTTTCCAGTTCCAGCTGGATTTCGTCCTCCGCATATAAGCTTAATAAAGCCTGAACCTCATCATCAGTCCATTGGTCGTATTTTTTTAACTCCATTGTCGAATAGCAAACAACTCTTACTGCACTAACCGCAACAGATTTTAAAAAACGATGGTTGAAATAAAATGCTGCGTGGAGTCAACCAATCAAAATGCTGCGTGAACTCAACCAATCAGCATGTTCAGCGCCCAAGTCCCACCCCCGAAAGTTTCGGAACTTTGAAAAAGTACTACCTCGTGAGCAGGTACTTTCTGAGGGGGAATTTTTTACCCGGAACTTCATTTAGACCCTGGTTCCTGCGGTCAAAACACACCGAGTACCACCCCAAAGTTTCTAGTTTCTAGTAAGAGAGAAATGCGGCTATAGAAAAGGCGAAAATTGTAGCTATTACACTGTCCAGTTTTTTTCCCTGAACAATGATGTGAGTTCCTATTGCAATTCTCAATTCAGCATGAATGACCAACAATGGCGACATTTTTCACAATCACTACAAAAAAATCAAAATACTACCCTAAACTCACTAGCAGAAAGACGCGATATAAACAAACCAGAATAGAACTCAACACAGCATGACGGCAGCTTCACATTCTCTATATCTACCACCTCGATGGCAGGCAATCTTTCAATTCAGTAGAAAAATCGCTCCTCTTCATAACATAAGGATCACGTCCAACACTTCTTTTTATACCTTTCTAAACCAGCACAGTACAGACTTTCCTCCATCTCATCCATTCTAATTTTCACTTCCTGCCCTCCATCTGAATTTTGCGTCATCAGAATCACGTGATTGCAAAAACGAGCTATTAAATTGCAGCCTTTGCGATGTGATAAATTTCACCATATGGCTTTTTCAATTTTACTGCAATATATTGTGAAGCCCCAATACGTAAATCACATTTCATCCATCCATTCATCTCTCCATCCATCTCGCATTTTCAATCTAGCATATTTCTGTAAATATTTAAGAAAGAGAAAGAGCGGTTAGACTATGTGGAGTCTTGGTACTCATTTGGGTGTCGCAACTTCGAAGCTTCGGTATGTGTCCCAATCTCATTCCCGCTCTCTCTGTCCAGTAATTTTCTCCCCTTCTTTGCTGTCTCTATCAATAAAAGTAGCAAAAGCCCAAAAGTAAAATAAAACGACGGTCATAAACCGTGACAAGTGGACGAGTGCTTTGGGGTCACAGCTAGAATGTGCAAAGCGAGAGTTTCAGAATGGCAGTGTTGCATTAATGTTCCAACTTTCTCTTCATACAGGGATCGTGACATCAACAACACATCATGGGATGCCAATTACCACTGCCAGGCACTTTCAACTATGATGTTGCCGTGTGCTGCACGGCAACGTTTCTTTTCTTTTTTTTAAAAGAGTGGTTTGTTTTAATGGCTCCTACAGCCACATGATTACAGCACAATTCCAGTTGGGAAAAGCCTTTAATAACAGAGGCACTATTTTACTCCGCACCTTGCTATCTCCCTCCTACTAGAATTCAGCAGACACATCCATTCCCAGATTGTCTGATTGATTGCTTTCTCTAAATGACCCACACAGGTCAGCCTGTAATGGACTGGCCTCCTACACAGAAAAGGGGTGCAATCTCTGGCCTTATCCCTGTGCCAGCTCACCTCACACCTTCATGAACATCCGAATCCAATTCTGTAAGCGACGGTGCTTCCAGAGCCTGTGTGACATTTCACCCTCCAACTCCACACACATCTGAAGGAAAAATTGAAAAGCAATTTTAATGCATAAAGTGATTTGCACATTGTAATTTGGGCCTATCCTATTAAAGATGTCACAGTGTAGTTGAAGGTTCTGTAGACCACAGTTTGAAAATATTCATCTCAGTAGATTGCAATGCTGTAATTGTTCTGTTGGGGGCAGTTCATGAAGCATATTATATAAAGCTGCATATCATTGAAGGAAATATTTGTCACTTGCAACAACAGAGCCACATTTTAGTCCCTTTTTATAGGGACTTAAAGGGATAGTTCACCCAAAAATAAATTCTGTCATCATTTACTCACCCTCAAGTTGTTCCGAAACCTTTATAAATTTCTTTGTTCTGCTGAACACAAAGGAAGATATTTGGAAGAATGTTTGTAACCAAGCAGATCTCGCCTCCCATTGACTACCAAAGTAGACAACTTTTTTTTTTTTTTTTTTTTTCCTACTGTGGTACTCAATGGGGGGGCAAGATCTGCTTGGTTACAAACATTCTTCCAAATATCTTCATTGGTGTACAGCAGAACATTTATGAAATTTATGCACCACTGAACAGCACAAAAAATAAAAAATAAAAAAATAAAAAATGACGTTTTTCATGTATTAGTCAGGCTTAGCATTTGTTTCTTCATGGAGTCATTAAATACTATTTGACTAAAATATTTGCAAAATAACATCATAAAGGTTAATTAACCAAAGAATGTACCATCATTACACAAAATACATAATTTAGAATCTAACAGACTAATAAACTTAACATAAGATCAGCAGTTTGAACTGTGACCAAAGCCTGGAAATGCCACCAAAATAAATGCATTTAATTAATGAGAGATTTCCTTCTGCAAGCTGTGACTGACAAACTTTAAACCATCCAAGGACCCTCATGAATATGCATCATGTGCAAATGTGTGGCAAGATCAAGAAGTAACCTTTAACACTGAGCTTTATATCATCATCAATATTTTAACCAACACCTATCATGTCGGCTGCAGGTTGAGAACAAACAGCTTACTTAGTATTAATGCATGCAAATGAATGCTTTGTTTATTCATCTTGGAAGGCTTCTGGGTGTATAAATTTTATCACTTGATAGACTTTGTATTTCATGCATGGAAAAAAAAAAAAAAAAAAAAAAAAAAAAAAGACAAGCAATTGTAATGATTAGTTTTGTTCCCTAAAACTAACTAACCCAGAAGTTGACCAACTCAACATACACCACATAAATGTAACTTAATGATTGTCTGAATGCTAAAAAAATCTCTTATCCAAGTGCATTTTGGCACTTGCGTGTCAGCCAAACTATGAAATGTATCAAAGGGAAAAAGAGAAAGTAACAAAAAGAAAAAGGCCACATTTATTCTGCCTGGGGTTGCATCTTTTTTAACAATCAGGACTTTTGGGAAAATGGAAAGAATGCATTCTAGTAATAGGCTTATAAGGTCGAAAATGTCAATTTATTCACAGAAACCAATGTTTCTATAAGTCTTCTCCCTCTGTGCTCTAATTACAGTGTTTTGATGCTATTTTCATGGCCTTGACATGCACATTGCACTTAAAAAGCTTTTGTTTTTGCAGCCCGGGAAAGCATCTCAGGAGTCAACAGAACAAAACATCTCTCCTTTGTTTCTTCCCTATTTTGCTGAATTGTCTAAGCTTACTCACTTTTCTGATGAAAAACTAATTTTCATACAAATTTTGGCTTGCTGAAAATGTTTTTTGTGTTGCTTTTCCGAAATCTGCTGTGCTTTCTCGAAATATGATTCTTTTCAATGTGCATTAAATACCACGCATACTGTAAAATACTGCTGCTTGCTTAAACAAATATGAAGCAATTTTTAATAATTTAAGCAACAATCACTGTTCTTTCTCAATGGCTATATTCTTATTGTTCCTGATACTCATGATTTAGCACCACACCATAATCGCTCTTCTCATTCATAAGATGCTCATATTTCAGGTTTTCACATAACAGAGTAAACAACCAAACACTGACAGAGTGAAAGTTTGACATCCCAATAATGAGTTGTCGTCTTTGATCACTTTCTGTCATCATTTACCAGTTGTTATTCCACACTTTTTTGACCACAAATGAAATTGCCAGGAAACAAAAAGCGTCTCTCAAACCGTAGGGGGAAAATGGTGCAGAGAGCATCATCACGTTTTTTTGACACTTACATTACAGCTCTGACAGAACGCTCCCAGCTTTCATGAGATCCAGATTAATTTATAAGGGAAACACACTTTGCAATCACATCGTAACAAAGCTCATTTTGATTTTTGTGAGGACACAACAATATAAAAGACTAGAGGAATGGTAATTATCCCTTGCCTACCAATATGGTTTGATTACACTCTTTTGCTTATCACATAATCAGGCAGGGAAACCTGGCAACTTAAAACTGTACACTTAAATGCTTTCATATCACAATGACAAGACAACATTTGAATTCTAAGCTTGTCTGGTAGCTTTGTCAAATAAGGCAAGGATTCAACAGGGAAACAATTCAGATTCAGTACTAGAGTGGACTTGGACCTGTGAGAATATGGCAGCACTATCAAAGGAAAAAAAGACAAAAAATTAAAGGTTAAATAAAGGCCTTGAGAGTCTCACCTGAACTATACACACTGACTGAACCTACAGTGGCCTGTTATTGATCCTTTGCAGGTTTAACTGGAAGAATGAAAGCGAGGAAGCAAAAAGAGTGAAATTTCATACCAACAGACTTAGTACAAGTGTAAAGGAGTCAGATATTGTAGTTACACAGTTGATAGTCTCAATTTTTGTGCCCATTACATTATATTTTACATTTATGCAAGATTTATGCATTACATTATATTTTACATTTATCTATGAATCGGACCCATGACCTTGGCATCACTAGCACCATGCTCAACAAAAATGCCCGCAAGACATAACACAACCATTCAGTCTACATGGAAACAAAAACGAAATGTTTACAAGGTATGGGGTTAATGGGGTTATTGTTAGCATATGCTCAAACAGTAGAACATAATGCCAGCATCGCCAAGATCATGGGTTTGATTCCCAGGGATGGCAAGATCAGATCATATATAACTTGAATTCACTATATATCTCAGTTAAATAAAGGTTAAATATATATATATATATATATATATATATATATATATATATATATATATATATATATATATATATAGGCCTAAACAAATGCTCCAATATCCATTTTGAAACAGACGTGCGTGTTTATTTTAGCTATTCCTTCAATGAAACGACACACTACAGCCTGTAAAACTACGAAATAAATATCAGTAAATAATGGTAACCTAAATAATAAGAAAGTGAAGTATTATTCTAAAAAAACTTTCATTTTTTTATTTCCACACAAAGATGCGTCATAAAGCCTACCGCTCTGCGCTTTGAGAGGGATGTGGGACACGAGCAGGAAAGAGACCATTTCTCTTTAATAATATCTTCATGTCATCTCCTGATGTTACAAGCAACTGACACTTGTTGTAAAAGGTCTGAAGAGCTAGTTTTATCTTCAGACATTCAGGCTATGTTTGATTTTGCGCTGCCAGAGAAAACGAAACTAAAAATCACTGGTGTGTGAAACGCGCTATATATAAATAAACTTGACGCGCCTTATAAAGTCTAATAACAAGCACAAACTGTGTTAAATAGAAATTGACGTGCAAGCAAAAAGGTTTCTTTCCTACGGTGTTTTTTCTACTTTACCACAGTAAAGAATGCGAATATAATAGGCCTAAAAGCGAACGAAAGGAAGAAACGTTTATAATCCCCTGCGTGAGTGAAGATTTGGGAAAAGAAACTGAGATTCCATGTTCAGTGGAATTACTAATGGAATATTGTTAAATTCTCTAATAATCGGGTGACCAGATCGTGATTCGCAAAACAGAATACAAATCCGACAAAGCTTAAATGTATGACGTACCTCTCTCATTCGGCATGAACCAAAATGTTTCCATGGCTGCGATGTCACATTTAATTGCTAACCTATTAGCCTATTTCTTCTACAAACAAAGCTTTGTGCTTCACTCGTGTCATATTCACGTAAAATACTGGCACAGCCCTATCAGTGGGTACCGAATATACCCGGATACTTGGTACTACCGGTACTACAGAAATGCTGGTATCGTCACATTTTCAAAACTGCAGTACTTGGTACAGAAGTACCGGTACTTTTGACAACACTAAAGGACACGTTACAAAAGATTTCCATTTCAAATAAATGCCATTCTTTTTTAACAAAGAGAGCAGCACAACTGTTTTCAACATTAATAAAAATCAGCGTATTAGAATGATTTCTGAAGGATCATGTGACACTGAAGCAAATCATGTGACACTAAAGCAAATTGAAACAAATGAGTGCAGCACAAACAAAGAAACTTAGTTAACATATTGCGGTAAAAATTCAAAATTTATAACATATGATATAGTTAAGCAACATCACACGGCCAAGAGTGCTGTTTTCATTACTGAATGATTCAGCGTTTTGAACGAATCGGTTGAGTTAAAGATTCAATGACCCATTCATAAACAACTGCCTCATTCTTGAATGAACTGGACATTTGAACGAATTGTTTGAATGAATGACTTAATGACTCACTCACGGTCGGTCACTTGCTGCCACCTACTGGTTTGGTTTCATGTTTGAAAGTCAAATCATTCCCCCCCCCAACATTTATTTGCATATTCAAAAAATATTTACAAATGAATGACTTGAAAATATATATATATATATATATATATATATATATATATATATATATATATATATATATATATATATATATAGGCACCTTGAACATTTCATTCATTAATACAGTTCATTCACTATAGTTTAAAAAAAATGGTAATACAATATTATAAGATCTCAGAGTTAAACTGTGTCAGAAAAAAATAATCTTAATTATGTCAGATGGTCAAAACATGGTCAGGTCAAAGTGTCTGAATAATTTTTGGTTCCAAATTTTTATCCATTTTACTGGAAGTCCACTGTATGAAGAATTTTTGGGTATAATATGTCACAGTTTATTTTGCTATTCTCACTTACATAAATGAACTATAGTGTTCTGACCTGCACCCAATAGTAAAAATATATCAAAAAAATATTAAAAATGTCTGAATAATTTTTTTGTTTGACTGTATATATATATATATATATATATATACACACATATATACATATATATATACACACACACACACACACACACACACACACTGCTTGGAGATTTCCATGTTTCAATTGGACTCTTATCTGTGAAAGAACAGACAGAGAAGCAATGGTATATTTAAAGTAAATAATGTAAATAATAACTAGTTTTATGTCTGTCAGGACTAATTCAAAGTCTGCAGAAGATCTGTGGCTTAACCAGATAGTGAGCTTAGGAGGTATTATTGGATGCAAGCATCCCACCATGCCTGTGAATGAGGCATTTTCAAAAAAAAAAAAAAAAAAACCTGAACCACCATTAGGAGCGACGCATATCAGAGGCTCTGCCTTAATGAGCATGCAAGCAACGGGTGCACGCTCAATCAAACTCTTCTACCGCTGTTGCTTTTAGTGACTTTGAACAAATACTTGGATAAATTACACAAACAAATGATATCTGTAAAAAAAAAAAAAACTCAATGCTGATTTAGGGCTCATCGATAAGAGGAAAACACATATACGTTGAATAGCACCAAATGACCTTGACATCGGTGATTGAAAATGCTCCTACACAGCGACAAAACTTCACTTTTTTTCCTTCTTTGTCTTGCAACTTAACTTACTAATGTGGTCTGAGGGAACCAGTGGGAGATTGTCTGAAATAAATGATCCGTATTTTCCATCAGAGGCGTCTCCACACCGTGGACAGATGGTTAGGGACGTACGTGTCTCCGGTAGAAGCGTCATATTGTTTTTTATTTGAAAAGGCATGGCGCAAACAGATGTAAGAAATCAAGATTATGTCTCTGTATTGAGATGTTTCCCAAAGAATAAAAGGGTTTTTGATGTGGTTTCAAATGGACTCTTTTTGCCGAGACAGAACCACAAGTGGTTGTCAAAACAATGTTTTCTCCTGTTGAGCGAATGAAAGAAAGAATAACTAAATAGATAGAAAAATAAATAAATTAATGCACAAATTGCCTATTTGAAATGATAATGACTGAGATGAGGCTATTGAGGTTGTAGCCAATATCTCCGTGATATCAGGGTCTTGGCAAATGTGAGCAGACCATTATGAACCCTGTCCAAATGCTCTCTGCGTGCAGTGAGCAAATTTCTCCTTGGGAGATAATTACAGAGATTAATCTTGTGTTACCAGGCCGCTCCAAAATCAGTTTGTCATGCTTACCCAAGACTGTCTTCCAGCCAGCAACGACATCAGCCAGAAGACTTCTCGTCCTTTGAGGCATGGCCGGGCACCTGTCCTTGGAGATGTCAAAGGAAAGAATCTCAGAACTGATTTAAAGTCTCTTACTTGACTCCGAGACTGACAGTTCAATCATTGGAGAGTTTTCAGAGAAAGGGTTCTGGGTCTAGTGGAGTCTGACTGCAGTCTCCTCTTTTTGTTGTTATACCGTATGGTGCCAAATGGCGCTTGAGTACAGAACTACAGAACAGTTCATCAATACGTAATTGACTGGCCGAGAGTTAGGCTCCCTATGAAAGTGAGCAATCGGCAAAGAGTCCTACCGCTACCAGAGAGAATATTTTGAGTGCCTGCTCTGCCAAATGCTTTCTGTGAAAAGTAATTTTCCCTACTGACTTGCATTGTTGTTGTGGGAGCATTTGGCTTACCGTTCGGCTCTATTGTTGCCGTGTCACTACTGAGGTGACACTTGACATAAATTCTTGTAAATCGAAATGGTGAACAAGCCAAACAATAATAATAAAAAACTAAACTTTTCAAACTAAGCGAGAGTTAAAGCATCTCTAGACATAAAGATGCACATCTAGGTAGGTATCTTTTCTCTCTCTCTCTCTCTCTCTCTCTCTCTCTCTCTCTCTCTAGAAAGAAATTGTACATCAGCAGTAAATAATTTAACACAAGAAATTGTTGGATCCATCCGGAGTGGAAATGACACGGCATATAATAGAAGCAATTATGCCGTGAATGAGGCATGCTTTTTGCATTGTATCAGAGGAAGATCTTTTGTTTTGTAGAGAGGATTTGGTCTGCATGTCAATAAGCTCACGGTCAGATCTTGTTTGTAAGAGCCTCAATTTGTTTCCTATCAACTCTGATATATTCAAAGGCTAGCTAGAGAAATCAGACAGACTAAGTATTAAAAAATAACAAAACTCATCTTCCTTTTTTTTTTACAAGACTTTTTTTGACTAATATATATATATATATATATATATATATATATATATATATACACAGTGCTCAGCATAAATGAGTACAGCCCCTTTTTAAACAATAACATTTTAAACAATATCTCAATGAACACAACAGTTGACTATAAAAGGGTGTTAAAACCCCTTCCCATTTCATGCTGTCAGCAATGGCACCACATGGAAGAGAAATGTCACAAGACCTGAGAAAGAAAATAATTTCTTTACACCAGAAAGGTGAAGGCTACAAGAAGATCAGCAAAGCTTTACTTATCAGTCAGAATATTGTAGCAAAAGTGTTACAAAAATGTAAAAAAGATGGAACTGCAACCATCTTACAGAGACGTCCAGGTCATCCACGGAAGTTAACACCTCGACAGGAGCGTCTTCTGATGAGAAGGGTTGAAGAAAATTGGCATGCAAGTTCACTGCAGTTATCTAAAGAAGTAGAAAGCCAAACTGGGGTGACTATTTCCCGTGACACAATACGGCGTACACTTCAGAGGAATGGCATGAATGGGTGCCGTCCACAAAAGAAGCCTTTCCTAAAGCCCAGGAACAAAAAAGCCTGCCTAGAGTTTGCCAGGGCCCATGCTGACAAAGATAAAGACTACTGGGACTCTATACTCTGGAATGATGAGACCAAGATAAATGTTTTTGGAACTGATGGCTTCAGAACTGTATGGCGTCACAAAGGTGAGGAATACAAAGAAAAATGCATGGTGCCTACAGTGAAACATGGTGGTTGCGGTGTCCTTATGTGGGGCTGCATGAGTGCTGCTGGTGTCGGGGAGCTGCATTTCACTGATGGCATCACGAATTCACAGATGTACTGCTCTATACTGAAAGAGAAGATGCTACCATCACTCCGTGCCCTTGGTCGTCATGCACTTTTCCAACATGACAATGATCCTAAACAGATTTCTGAAGAAGAACAAGGTGTAAGTGATTCAGTGGCCAAGTATGTCTCCTGATCTGAACCCAATCGAACACTTTAACTTTACTTTCATGTTATAAGTTAAACAGATGTTATATTAAACTTAGTCTTGTCAACATTTTGAAAATTGTTTTTGTGTTCATTGAGATATTGTTTAAAATGTTACTTAAAAGGGGGTGTACTCATTTACGCTCAGCACTGTATATATAAAATTTCATCATATTATGAAATATCATTACAAATTAAATAATTGTTTTCTATTTTAATAATGTTTGTTTAAATATGATTTATACCTATATATTATAATTTAATATTATTTATGGCAAAGCTGAATTTCCAGCAGTCATTTCTCATGTCCACAGTGTCACATGATCCTTCAGAAATCATTCTGATATGATGAATTGGTGCTCAATTATTATTTAGGGTTCTTCTTATTATTAATGTCAAATCAGTTTTTCTTCTTAATATTTTAGGGGAACTGTGATTTTTTTTCAGGATTCTTTGATGAATAGAAAGGTCAATGAACAGCATTTATTTGAAATAGAACTCTTTTGTAACATTATAAATGTCTTTGAATTTTCATTTTTGATCAATTGAATGCATCCTTGCTGAATAAAAGTGTTATTTAAAAAAAAAAAAATCTTACCTCAAACTAGTAGCATATCACGATTACCATTCTTACAGTACAATTCACATAACATATGTTGCATTTCCTTGTACAGTTAGTGTCCAATTGACTAATAATCAAGGCCGTAACCATGTCTTGAACATTGGGGAGGACCTTTTTTTTTTTTTTTTTTAAATAAAGCATAAAGAAACAAAACTGAACGAAATTGCTACTAATACAATGCTATATCAGATATGTACAATAACAATTGTAGAAAAAAATAAATAAATAAATTACGATGTCCAGTACATTGAGAACTCATGTATAATGTGATAGTTTCATAATACAATATATTGTTCCGAGATTCTTCAATTTAGTGAATAAATACATAGATCCGCAATTAATATTTGAATTACCTAGTGGTCTAGTGGTAGAATTTTTGTTAACAGTATCAAAGGTTGCATGTTCTAATCCGCCCTCGCATAGTTTTTTTTTTTTCCTCATTAAAATCAAAGATGTCCATCAATGGTTGTATAGGGACATGTTTGTGTGCATTTGTTTTGTGATTTTACCGGAAAAATAGAACCTCCGCAAAGGCGATTGACGCGCCCATCTGTGCTTGAAGACTGTGCACGAGCAAAAAGAGAACGTACTTTTTAATTTGATTGGCCATCTCAATCATTTTGACATTGACGAGCGTTCTTAGACCGCTGAGGCAGACCAGACTAAAAATTTAACTTTTAAACCTTTTTGTCATCCTAACAACATGCAGAGTGCTGTAATAAAGTGCAACAGAGCAGTGCAAGAATTTCAAATATTGGGGGGGACGATTTGGCCATTTCTAATTATTGGGGGGGACTTGTCCCCCTCAATGTCTATGGTGGTTACGGCCCTGCTAATAATACTATTTATTTGCTCAAGCCTTTGTACTTGCAGAGTGTTCATTCTGAACTCTGTATAAATTATCGTTGCTGCTTCTGTTTATGTGGCTATTAAAATAAAGGGCTCATGTCTTTTAGCCTATGTATCCTATGGGTTGATTTCCTACAAAATAATGAACAGTATTACATGCTAAAACAGAATAAAATTAAAAATAATAATTCATAGCAGATCTGGTCGTTTAAAACGTAAAATTAAAATGCTGACTTGACCTTCACAGAATGTATCCATACACCAATACAGTACATCTGGCAATCAACCCTCATTCTTGTGCTGTTCCTGCTGTTAAGAATTGAAAATCCAAAGGCGTATACAGTACAGTGCCATACAGACTTCTGAGAGCAAGATATATGGAACTCAGAAGGCATAATTCAACACACACTATGCTGGATAACATCAGCAAAGGAAGACTGTCCCTCACGCTACTGTTACTGCAGATCCACTTTGTGACCCTCTCTTCAGTAGGTCGAAGGAATATACAACGTACAATGCATAGTGTGTACGATGTGCAGTTTTCTATGGGCACAGTATAGGTCAATAGTTCACTGTACTTGATGGCAGAAACCATTCTCTGCGAGCAAGATCGTCCATGTGAATTGTTTGTTCACATACACACACAAAAAAATGATTATAATGAAATAAAAGATCGCCCTTTCAGTTACAACCTCCCTCTGAATTGTTCATACAAACACGAAATATAAAAAACTGACCTGAGATGGATTCCACTGTATTGAGCAAAACAGACAAACAACAGTTTCTTCACAACTTCAGATGGAAAAAGCCAGAGCTGCTGCCAAAGCTTTAAAAACCTGGCTAGATTGAGGCATTCATAGCAGTCTGAATATCAAACGGTCACTTGAATTCAAAGAAAGGAGGTAATTCTTGAAAAAGTGTGCACAAAGTTCAGCAGCAACACTTTTTTAAAATTTAGTGCAAAGATATTTTTTTCTTAGATTCTAGCGAAAAACCTGCCCTCAAAAAGACACATAAATACAGCTGAAACATTAGAAAACCTCAAGGGCAAATTGCTTGTCAAGGGCACTTTGTGGGGACAGGAGTTGCAGTTTGTCATTTAGTTATTTGTCATTTAGTTGTCACTTTCTATTGAATGGAACTCAGATATCTAGGGTCACGGTGCCTGTCAAGGAGGATTCTGGGAAAAACCTGCAGTCAAGGACGCAGTGGCAATAGGGTATACTCGGATCTCAATACTTCTTCCACATGGAATCAAAACAAGCTTTTGTGACCAACTACACTGTGCTTTATCACATGACTAGTGCCAGAGGCTAATCTACCAAGTCCCATTTCTCTATACACAAAGAAATTTCAAACTTTTCTTACAGAATTTGTAACTGAATGAATTATCGATGTTTCTCTTTGCATCCAAGGCTATGCTTCTCTATAGACAAGATACAAGATGAAATCTACGTATACTTCATAAGTTAAAGGGATAATCCACCCCAAAATGAAAATGTTGTCTTCATTTTCTTATCTTAAGGATTTTAGTTCCAAATCCAATTTGTGTGAAGCACAAAAGGAAATATTTAGCAAAATATCTAAGCAGCTTGGACATGAGGGTGAGAAGGGCTGGGCGATTTTTCTGATTTTTTTGATTAATTCGAATTTAATGTTTTGCCTCGATTTTATTATTTTTAAAGAGAGAAATCACATTTTTGAATAAAAATGTTAGCAACCGTTACAACTAGACATGTTGACAATACAGCAATGATAACCGTTAAGAGAAGAAAATTATCCGACCACATGGTGACGTGCCTGATTAACTGCTCTCGTGTGACGCTCTATAAACATAGAACACATCGCTAGTCTTAAAGGTGCAGTGTCTAAAATTTGGGAGGATCTATTGACAGAAATGCAATATAATATACATAATTATGTTTTCAGTGGTGCATAATGAACCTTTATGTTTTTATTACCTTAGAATGAGCCATTTCTATCTCATACACCGCGGGTCCCCCTCTATGTCAAGCCGCCATTATGCGCCGGCATGTTTCTACAGTAACCCTAAATGGACAAACTGCTCTACAGATCGCATTTCGTCACTATGTTCGTTGGTGTTTTTAGAGGCAGCTTGCATCGTCACTACGTTGAATACGCACAAAGTAGTAGTAGTAGTAGTAGTAGTAGTAGTAGTAGTAGTAGTAGTCGTCGTCTGGTTTATTAGAAGCAGAGACCGTTCTTTGTTAGAAGTATGAAGAAACCTAATTTCTTCACTGGCTAATATACTCTCTGCTGTCTCAGATGACGACATCTTTGTCAGCCAGACGGCCACCGTAGCTTCTCTGAAAGGGAGGGGTGTGAGGGGTGTGCGCCGTTAGTTGCAGTTCACAACCTCACCGCTAGATGCCGCTTAAATTTATACATTGCACCTGTTCGCTCAGAAAAGTGTTATTGCGTTGAAAAAAAAAAAAAAAAAAAAAAAACGAGACCCGGGCAGTGGAATGGGAATAAGGCAAAGTTATTAAACGCAAGTTGAACTTTTTTTTATTTGACCGCAACAGCCAAACACAAAAACAATACCAAAAATACCACAATGGAATGCAAAAACTGTAAAGTATGTTTGATATTTCATGTTTGCATGATGGTGACAGGCTGAAAGGTGCTGTTATTTTCTGTTTTTACAAAGCATTTGCTGTTAATAATAGCCTATTACTGGTGTTATTTATTGCTATTACTTTTTGGCTGAGAAATATTTAGCATTTTTCTTATTTTATACTATATCTGAGTATATAGGATATGTTTAAGATAAGTTTGTACAACATTTATATTCATATTTCATGCATATTTTTGTTTTTACAACTTTTTTTTTTTTTTTAACCAGATGGTTAATAAAGAGAATGCTACTTGAATCATAGTTACGTTTTTAAGTTGACTAATTAAACATTGAAAAAATTGAAATCGCTAATCGGTCAATCGTTCTTAAAAAAAAAATAAAAAAAAAAAAAAAAAAAAATCAAGATTTTATTTTTTTGCCATATCGCCCAGCCCTAAATTTGAGTCAATGAAATTTCAATTTCAAGGTGAACTATACCCGGGGGGGGGTGCTGGGGTTTTTCACAGGACAGTAAATGCATCGCAACGCAAATTTTTGTTCACTAACATTTATTCATTTTTTTTTTTCATTTAATAATTTCTTTGTAATAAATTTTTGTTGGTTTTTTTAAACAACTAAGATCAAATAAAAACGCTTTACGGGCATAGGTAGAGTTTCTAATAACGAGTTTTTGCAGCGTTGAGCAATGTAGCCAATCACAGACAAATCTGTTGATTTCTGGAACGTAATCCACTCACCGCTCAAAACGCCGGAGTTTTTGTTCAGCGCTGAATGCTTTGCATGCTGGCAAATCCTCTGATTAAAACAAAGTGTAGAAATTATTATTAAAGATTCATTGTGCAGTCATTGAAGCGTTGTGAGATCGCGAACTTTCATCTTTTTAGTGATTATAATCACGCAACACTGCCTATGCTTGCTTTTATTTTTCTGAATGTTGTTGATACTTTAATAATAAATAATATATCACTGTTTATGCTGGGATCTGTAGGTCATGGCTAGGTGACACATAACTTAATACTGGAGCATGGAAATCTCATGGATGTACTGAAAAAAAAAAAAAAAAAAAAACATTTTATACTTTTTATTTGTTTAAATGCTTAGTCTAATATATTTCCCGTGTGCAGTCAAATGTCCTATGGATTGCTCTCAGCTATTTTTTTTTTTTTTTTCTTTTTTTTTTCCTTTGTTGTTTCCCGGAGTTTTGACGTGTTTTATATACTTGGTATTGTTTATTAATGGTTTCTTAATAAAAGACCCCGCCCCTTAAAGCACCTTCAACCTAAAACATCTTCCCGCGCCCCTGACTATTCCTTTAAGTATGTGACCTGGAGATCATCAAATGTCCTGCAAAAATAATTATCTGCATTATGAGTACAGTACTGTGCAAACCTTATTTGCAAAACATTAGTTATTTGCAAACATTAGTATGCAAACATCAAATCTTTACCAAAACCTTCCGACCTGCCTGAGGGTTAAACAATCTGCAAATCCCTCATGCTTCTTCGATTCTAAAATAATTCAATTATTAAAAAAGTGAACACATAAAAAATGCAGTTCCTTATTAATGTACTGGAGGAATGTGATAATTTCTCTTGGTTCTGGCTAATATTTCACACTGTGAGCATTAGAGGGCTTGACAACCATGTATGCATCTTTAAATTAATGTGTCCAAACCCCAAAATGGAATTTCAAATTCTCTTCTCTCACAAATGGCATGTGTCTCCTCTATCAAATGTGCCTCTGTGCTGTTTATGAAGTCCCTTGTTTACATAGTTGGGCAGTGTGTAATTATTTTATTAACGGTGCGGGTTATTATTGATCTCTCAGTCTATCAGGAATTCATTATTTCCCAGCATCGCAACCTCTTGAGGTACAAATACCTGCCAATTAAAGGTACCGAGATGTGCCCAGCATCTAAATTACATAGGCATATCAAAACGAGTCTAATGTAATGACACAATACTAAGGATTCTTATATCTGTTTGGAAAAAAGATGCAAAGCAATCAAAATGCTCTTAGTTTGGTCATGCTTTAATTAAACTCCACTATTCATAATTAATGGGATTGATAATTTATGTTGCAAGGCAATTATGAAACATTAGGTGCATTGTTTTGCACAGAGGTAGTATAAATGTTTTACACAGGGAAAAAATGCATTAAAAAATGCATTATGCCTTGTGATGCACCTTTATAATGCATAGTATGGTCTCGTGTATAATTGTAAGTTATACTACATTATAAAACACCTTTAGAAAGTATAATGCATTAAAATAATCGATTTTAGATGTAACAAAGAATATGTATTATAAAGCATTTTAACTTTGGTTGCAACTATTTATGAGAAGATATAATGCATTATAATGTACATTATGTATATATCTATAATGCATTATACATAAAGTCTTTAAGTGTTACCTAATCAAATATTCAATTATAAAAATAAAATATTGAAAATATAATATAATAATCGCAGGAACATCACATGCTTAACCCTCTGGTGCTTCGGTTATTTTTGACCGAAAAATTTTATGCTTTTTTTTTTTTTTTTAATATAATTTTTTACTTCATCGGAATGGTACAAAACTTGGTAAAGGTTTTGGTACTTGCTGAACAACAACAACAACAACAACAACAACAAAAAATCATGGACATGATTCGAAAAGGTTAAATGGTCCTGAAAAAAATAGTCACACTTGTGCTCCTCGCGGTCAAAAATGACTGAATTGGAAATGAATGGGAGACGAATTTCATCAAGTGAAAACTTTTGGTACTGCGGCCAATCAAAATCTTACTGAAAGCTCATTTTTTGAGATAACAAGCTCAAATTTGGAACACAACTTGTTTAGATTTATGGCTTTGATTTTTGTTTTCTTTTGTTTTTTGGGCAGTTTTAGAGTAAAACGTATTTTTGAAAATATATATTTCATTTAAAAAATGAAAATAGTATTTTTTTGCATTTTTCATAACAATAAATGTAAAATTCAGTAACTTTTTTTTTTTAAGTTAACTTTTGTAAACCTTTTTTCACATCAACAAACATTTGCCAAGTGTCCTCTTTAAAAAGAGACCAAAATTAAGTCTGTGCTCTAAAGCATTCAAAATTTATGACAGTTTTATGTTGGAAATTTCATTTTTAGGTCCATGCTCAAAAAGTGAATAAACAGATTATAACTACAGCATACATATAATTTAGTACCATAAAATCCCCTAAAAATGCAAAATATTAAATAAAAAACATTATCAAACTAAAATATAGTACATTTATTTCATTGAAAATAAATAAATAATAAAATTTTTGACCGACACGCGAAGAACACCAGAGGGTCAAATTACGACTATTGACTAATGTATTGAAATGTTTTCCCTTGATGTGAAGAAGTTTACAACAAAGAAAAATCTACTAAATTATAATACAAAGATGTCAAAATGACATAAAATCAGATTGGAGATGTGAATTTATTGTTTGGGTCATCAGCGTGTCCCTTCATCTTGGCTCAGCCTCTGCAGCTTCATGCCAATGACCTTTAGCATGTCTGGGTCGAGTTTGTGGACAGTGTCTTGTCCTTATGCTGCTTTCAAACAACACATGGTTGACGGCAGACGGCAAACCAGATGTCTTTGTTTTCAACGAGTGCACAAGCGCAAATGTTGCAGTGCTCAGCGGACAGCACAGAGAAGTGAAATAGATAGCTAGCAAGTCGGCTGCTTTGCTAATCACTTTTATATCTGACGGATACTGACTCGGTACTGTTGTTATCTTGTTAAATGGCTGGCCTAACATTATGCACACAGTAGTTTTTCTTGTGATAGACAAAAATCATTCACAAGGAACCTCTACATGGCTTCTATACAATGTTTAAATGCATAAAGGGACACACACACACACAGATGTTCCATGTTTTCCATAGACATAATGATTTTTAAACTGTATTTTCTATCCCCTAACCCTAACCCTACCCCTAAACCTTAACCTACCCATCACAGAAAACATGACTTAGTATGATTTATAAGCTGTTTTACTCATGGGGACCAAAACAATTGTAGGGATTTGGTCCCCTTAATAGGGTTTACCCGAACCACAGACACACACACAAAATATATTTAGAAGAATTTTTGGGTCTAAACAAAACTGGACCCCACTGAGAACTGAACTAAAAACTAAATTAAAATACGAAAACTAGAAAAGAAGTTTTAAGTAAATAACATCCATCACTCAGCTTAAGTTCTTACATTATGTGAAAATAAAAACTGTTTATCAAATGTTTGCAGAGACACCATAAATTATCCTCTCTGTTGGTAATTGCACACCTGCAGAACAAATGCTAGTGTTGTATAGCATTGTTTATCCTCTGCAATTTGGTTGCTAGGAGACTTCTTTGTTGACAATCAAACAACTGCCCTCTTCATGCTTCGGAAGTCAGAGCTGTCAAGTAGGAATATCCTACATTTTGAATGAAGCATTCTAAATAAATAGCAAATTCTATTTTGAATATAAAACAGCAAAATATACAAATTCTAATGGCATATTGATAGACAAATAATTAAGCTGTCCTTATTTGATTAAAGATGCACTAGGATCTCCTTTTGGAGGAACTAAATTAGCTCCTACTTCAGAGTAGGGTCTAAACCAGCACTATAGGAACTATCAGTGATGTAAGTGTATGTTGATTTTTAAAGACGCAGCTGTCGGCCACTTCAGAGTTCCCATTCCCGGTGCGAATGCAACTAGGAACATGGCCCAGGGGAGAAATTAGTTTTTGGGGAACTATCCTAGTAGCTAGTTCATGTAACTGAGTTCCTAGAACTGGTGCGAAAGCCCCTATTACAACTCTTTATTCAACACTGGTTCAAAGAGTAACGCTCCAGTGAAACTCAAATAACAAAAAAGTACTGTAATACAAGATAAACCAATGTGTTAAAAGTTACTGCCACACCAAATAAACACTCTGTGTTTGAATCGCAGCACAGTCCAGCACACATATATGCGAACATAAATATGTCCTCAAGCAGGTGGTCTGGTTTAAAACAATAAAATCTTCCAGAGATAGCATTACCTCAAGGGCAGCTCAGAGTTAATCCAATAAGAGTAAACTGATATGATCTGGCTCCGCAGCACTGCAGAACACACACAGAAAACATTAGAGGTCAGAACGCAACATGGAGGGACGGAACTGCAATCTGGCACATGTCAATCATTATGCCAACCACAGCTGCTCTCTCCACCTCCATTTCAGAGGCTGAATTGAGATCTTCTTTTCTCACCTGATGCCCGGTGTCCCTGGTCAACAAAGATCAGTTGGATAATTGCATTGCAAGTCTTACATTAAATTAACCTTTCACAATGCATGGCACATCTGCAAAAAATCCAGATTCGATGCCATAGATAACTTTGGTCATATTTGAGCACCTGGGTCACATTATGCCAAAATGTCATTATTACTTTTTAATCATCATTTTCCATATTCTTCTTGAGCCTTGGAATTAACAAAGGTTTTTTTTTTTTTTTTTTTATGCTAATGTGCCTTTAAGACTACATGCTCTGACTGGGTAGGCCAGGTATCTGAGCATTCAATAGGCATCACTGACACGTGCATTTACATTTGTTCATTTGGCAGATGCTTTTATCCAAAGCAACTTGCGCTGCATTCAAGTTACACATTTTATCAGTTATTTCTTTTCCTGATCAAACCCATGACCTTGGCACCTAAACTCTGGAACAATCTTCCTAGCATTGTTCGGGAAGCAGACACACTCTGTCAGTTTAAATCTAGACTAAAAACGCATTTCTTTAACCTGGCATACACATAACACATTACCAATTTATATTTTCAAATCCGTTAAAGGATTATTAGGCTGCATAAATTAGGTCAGCCGGAACCGGGAACACTTCCTATAACACCTGATGTACTTGTTACATCAGAAGAAGAATGGCATCTACGCTAATATTAGTCTTTCTGGTTATCCCGAGGTTCACCGTAGTCAACCGGATCCGGGCCGTATCCAGGTGAGACCAAGGACCTGCGCCTTGACACGACCACAACGCAGCCCTGAAGTATCAGCAGAGATTGAGTCAACTAGATCATCCACTGTGAGGGCCTCATCGACACGACAGCCACGACACAGTTCCTCAACAACCGTCCATACCGGCGTGATGAATACGATCCTCAATTGGATGGAACTGGAATAAATACTTTGAATGTTGCGATCCTGTCGGACTTATGATAGCTACCTGAATCGTAACAAAGCACTGTTGGCCAGAGGAGAACTGGCCCCCCGACTAAGCCTGGTTTCTCCCAAGGTTTTTTTCTCCATTTAAACACCTATTTGCCACTTGTCTGCCACCTGATGTCACCTGATGGAGTTTGGGTTCCTTGCCGCTGTCGCCTTTGGCTTGCTTAGTTGGGGACACTTGACATTTGACTTGACATTTGATATTCAACAGTGCTTTGATCTGCCTGCATTGACACTATTCTTTAAGAGCTGCTGTGCAGCCAAATAATGTACCAGTTATCAATGTAAAGCTGCTTTGACACAATCTACATTGTAAAAAGCGCTATATAAATAAAGGTGACTTGACTTGACTTGGCACTGCAAGTGTTCTACTGTTTGAGCTACAGGAAGAAAAAAAAAAAAAAAAAAAAAATTCTATTAAACGGGTCATGAATTGAGAAATCAAATTTTCCTTGAGCTTTTACAGGTCATCATACTACAAGAATATACTGTAAGTTTCAGAACTGAAAGCTTCCTTGTTAGTCCAAAAACAGCTTTTATTTAAACCAAGCCCAGATTACGACTGGTTGTGGAATGTGCCTATTTATTACATCATAGAGAGATGAAAGACCTCCTCTGCAGAAGAAGATCAACGCCTACTTCTACATCGTTACTACTGTAGCCCCGCCCACTGATACGCGCATGACAAGTAGTAGGTAAATAGCAGACGTGACGCTAACATTGGATCGAGCAACTAAGCATTGGATACATACATAGCTGCATTGTATTTGCAGAGAGCCTAAATTTAAAAAAAACGATGCTGTGCCTACTATATTGGATCCGACAGGAATGGCGCAACACACTTGTGTGAGTAAAAAAGTTTTTTACTGTGTCACTATTGCTTTGTTACAGATCGTTTGATATGTATGGATTATGTGTACATGTCTAACCAAAATCACCAGTGACCAGTGATTTCAGATATGTAGGCCAAATGATTCATGTACAGTCGGATGTTTTTTGTCTCAAAATCATTTGTCAGTAAATCACAAAAATCAGTGACTAAACTCTCAACTTCACATTGTTTCTTATAGTAGGATGAAAATCTGTTATTTAAACTGTGATTAAATTTTATATAGAAAGTGATCAAAGAACGCTCCCTTTACAATCACTGGAGCTGTCAATCAAACAGCGCAAGGTTATCAGTGACTGAGTTCTGGACTCTCGCCAAAACTCCTGTTAGAATCACAGAATCTCATATTTACATTATTGTGTTTGTACTGTTAGTCAAGATGAAAGCATTCGTTAGTGTGCAGAAATCGAGTAACAATGACAAGGTCACTGCATTCATGCACTCAACATGTCCGTGAACAGCTACATGCTCATCACTGCAACCTTTCGTGCCACGATCTCAATATAATGCTATAATCAACACTTTTCACAATTAGTAAACTTTGAGAACTGTAATAGTAAAAACATGCTAAAAGTTTGAGAGTTCCACATGTAATACAGAAAGCCCCTTCAGACAAAGCATTCAAATCAGAGGGCTAAAATCAGGGAAGGAAAAATGCCTTTTATTTCTAAATTCTGACAATTTTTGATGTAAAAATCATACTAACATTGTAAGTGCACCCCAGGAAAAATAATGCAGTTCATGACCCCTTTAAAACAAACTGTAACTTTTAAATGTGAGCAGTCTAACATTCAAATATCTTTCAGAACAAGCAATTTTAGTCTTTTCACTAGGCAAGTTTTGAGTTCTAAAAGTTACAGTATGTTTTTATAGTACTTTTTTATCTTTTTATTATCATCTCAAAAGGGGAAAAAAAAAAAAAAAAAAAGATTCCTCACAATACGACTCGTTTAAATATTTTCAAAGGGAACACACACTATGGTAACGTGTGTCATATGCCAACATCCCACATGCCAACCAAAAGGTACCAGCATGAATAGAATTCAATGATTAACCAGCCTCCATAGAAACTGACAAAAACATTTCCACCAACAAGGAACAAAAGAAAAAAAGCCGAAAATTTAAAGAATGCGAACAATCAGAAGAATGGCAAAAACGCACCTGCTGTGCCGTACTCACAATGTTCCGGAATGAGATGAAGTCCTCTCTTAATTTCTTTAAAACAATAATTGTCTTCCCAAGGCCATGTTGTCTAAATTATTTGATGTTTTAATATTCTGGCTGTAAGACGTGCCGGCTAGGAATGCTTTCAGAAGCTAATGTAATTGCAGGTAGCCATGACTGCACTTTGTGAGATTATGGATGGTGAACTACACAGGGAATAGACAAGGAGAGAGGTTTATATCCTACAAAGGGAATTAATGCAATACAATTAATACACAAAGAAAAACGGAGAATGCACTATACGTACCAAGCACTAGCTGCTATTCATTTCTGTATTTTGAATTCATCTTAGTGAGATCATGTCTTGCATTACAAGCACAAAGCGCAGGGCCACATGGTCCTTTGTGGCATGTGGTTATTGCAATATGCCTTTTAAAAACATGTGGGTAGACTGTAAAAGCCACAAAGTCCTGCCTCATTGACTCTGAACAGGCTACCACAGAGATTCTGACAGAACAGAAGAGAAATAATCACTCTATTAAAAAAAAAACGAGTGTCTTCTCCATTTTGGAAAGGTTATATATATATATATATATATACATATACATATACATATATACACACCATAGTAGTTCTTAGTAGTCCTCTGGGAAGTATGAAAAGACAGTAGTTATTGATTAGCTAATAGTGAACTACCATATTCGACTAAGCACTATTACTTACAAATTGGTTAATCAGAGTTTCTTGTTAGTTAATAGTATTTACTAAAGTGTTAATATTGCGTTACTCATTTGTTCCTGTGTAGTTATTCATTAATGACGGAACAGGATTCTAAACTGTTACCTATTTTTTGTGTGTGTTTAATGTACTTCATCAAAATATATGGGCGTGAATGTTTCATTCATGGAATGACTCGGAGAGGTACATTCAAGCATCTTTTGCAACACTATAGGCAGAAAACATTGCAAGAAAGGTGGGCTGCAACCAAGTCAGTTCAGAGTGAATATAATGAACTCTGTCAGCTGTGGACTGGAGACAGAGGTAAAGAAAAACAATATTTTTTTTTTTTTTTAAAAATGCTCTGGCACGAGAACTTAGGAGGAGAGCTCAGCTGCGGGCTAGGAGACAGGCAGTGACTTGGCCACCACCACAGACCCACCAGCTGGAGGGCATTCTGGATAAGGGTCAAAATACATGATGAAAGTTATCCTGAATCTGATGACATCTACCCTTGGCCACAGGCAACACTCAATGTAACCAAGAGCTGAAACAGGCAATAAAGATACACATGGATTTAACGGTTAACGAGGACAACACACTATAGCAAAACTCACATATACTGTAGTAGAGCAGTACATTTAAAATGACAATCAAGAAAACATTTGATTTGACGTAAACACCAGAGAAAAATCCAAATGGGTAAATAAATATGTGCAGTAATGACACTGACATTGACATTGTCAAGCAGTAATGTCTGGAGTATCTAAGTGAGGGATAAACAAGACTCAAAAATGGGTGCATTTTCTGAGGACGCTGGGATAGCGAACTCACTCTCTCCTCTAAAGAGCGATGACACTGCGGTCAGACAGAAAAGGAGAGTGAGGGGAAATTAAAGTGGCTGACCTATTTGGGCAGCCAAACTGCCGCATACCAATAGGAAACAATGACTGACGAGACCAAAAAGGAAGTGGATGTGGAGACAGAACACTTGCTGACGCATTTGCTTTTACTGTTTCTTTTATATATATAGTAAAAGAGAAAGCAATTTTGAGTGTTACTTCAAGAAATAGTTCACCTCAAAATGAAAATCCGGTCATTATTTACTCACTCATGTTTCCAGCATCTGAATTCTTGTGGAACACAAAAAAAGTTCTCCTCCATAAAATGACAGTTCCTAGTAACCACATATACACAGTAGCATGGCTCAAAGCTACTGAAAAATCTTCGTACAGCTTTAAGTTATAAATGTCTTTCTCTGCCTATGCTCGTTTCATTAATTTACAGTTCAGGAAACCCTCCATTCTATATTTAATCATGACTCCAATCAAATATGGAGTCTGTGGTGCAAGCTGGACATCAATAGCATCAAACGTTACTGCTTTGTGCATGACCAAACATCACAGACATGTTCAATTTATGACTTTGTCTATTTGGTGCTTGACAGACTTGGGCCACATCCACACGAAGCCAGAGCTTTCCCTATCCAATTTTGTTTTTTTCCCTTGTTCTAAAAAAAAACATTCCGTAAACACGGCGTCGTCTCAAGAAATAGCTATCTGCGTACACATGAAACCACTGAAACCGACTCAAAACAATGTAGTATACATGCCAGACCAGTATGTGGCGCTGATACACAAAAAAATGGAGAAGAAGGCGTGAAGCATGCGAGTTAAGGGGGCGAGACGTGGGGTGATGACATCATCGTTTCACAAAATATACGGATTGGCTGTACACGCAAAAACGCAAGGGTGTCGTTATCAGATTTAGAGTGCGTTCACACTTGTAGTTCGGTTCGTTTGGTCCAGACCAAAAAAGGAAAAAAAAAGAAAACATAGTCCTGGTCCGATTAGCATTCAGATTGGCAATTTTATCACCGAACCAAAAGATACCGAACCTAAAGGCATAGGGATATGTTCACAACCTGATTGGTCGGATTTTATGACGTATTGCCTATTTTGAGACGGAACTTACCGAACATCCAAAACAATGCTGTGTGCTGAGGTAAATGCGCTTGTTGTGTGTGCGTAGCCTGCATATGATGGTATTCAGCTATTCCTTTAAGACAATCTCTGAAATTGCACATACTGAAAACTTAGAAACACATTAAATGCTTCAGTAAATGCAGTCCTGTGAGCATCGCACAGGTCCCCCGTTTACACAAATGTATAATCCTTTACATATTAATTAGCAATCAAACCAACAGATGCATCTGATGCTTGAGTTGTTTCATTTAAAAAGCACTGTTGCAGTCTTTGGCTGGGTTTCTATGCTCTGCCGAGGCACACTAGAAAAAAAAGACGACAACGGACTTTGTAAATCCTCTATGGTAACAACAAATAACCAAAGCAAGAGCATAACTGCCATAAATTACTTCCAAGTGTGGTGTGTCCATGCACAGAGGGATGCTGAACAACTGGTGTCCAGGTGCCATGGAAACAACTTGGAAATGAATATCCCGACACTGTGAGGCTGGCACAAGACATCAGGAGATGTTCCTTCCACCTCCCCTCGGCTCGGTTGTAAACATGGACACAACACATCATGCAAATTACTGGGCTCGACTACTACCCAAAAGATCTCAAATGGGCCAAGAACATCACATCTGTTACTGTGAACGAACACTAGCACAGACCTCCTGCACCATTGCAGCAAAACCCATTTTTAAACAGTTTGCACTTTGCACTGAACCATTTCCTTTTGAGTATGGTCTGGTTTTGGACAAAAGAGTATCAGAATGTACTCTCTCAACAACTTCTCAACTAACTTTTCTTATAGTCAAAGATGTCTGTTCCATTCTCTTTTGTGTCTGCACCAGTCTGAGTACAGAATGTATCCGACATATAGATATAAAGATATAAAGATCTCTTTGTATTACTATATGCATTATCCAACTAAACTTAATTTTCACATAGATCAAAATAGGGGTGGGCGGTATTGAAAAAATATCATATTATGGTATTATACACTACCGGTCAAAAGTTTGGAATCGGTAAGATTTTTAATGTTTTTAAAAGAAGTTTCGTCTGCTCACCAAGGCTGCATTTATTTAATTAAAAATACAGTAAAAAACAGTAATATTGTGAAATATTATTACAATTTAAAATAACTGTTTTCTGTTTGAATATATTTTATAAAGTAATTTATTCCTGTGATCTAAGCTGAATTTTCAGCATCAATACTCCAGTCTTCAGTGTCACATGATCCTTCAGAAATCATTCTAATATGCTGATCTGCTGCTCAAGAAACATTTATTGTGTACAACTGTACAAAATATTCGTGTACAATATTTTTTTTTTTTTTCAGGATTCTTTGATGAATAGAAAGTTCAAAAGAACAGCATTTATTTAAAATATAATCTTTTGTAACATTATAAATGTCTTTACTGTCACGTTTGATCGATTTAATGCATCCTTGCTGAATAAAAGTATTAATTTATTTAATTTCTTTTCAAAAAAATAAAAATAAAAATTCTTACTGTCCCCAAACTTTTGAACGGTAGTGTATAATGTTATAAAAGCTTTGTATTTCAGATAAATGCTGTTCTTTTGAACTTTCTATTCATCAAGGAATCCTGAAAAAAAAAAAAAAAAAGTACACAACTGTTTTCAACATTGATAATAATCATAAATGTTTCTTGAGCAGCAGATCAGCATATTAGAATGATTTCTGAAGGATCATGTGACACTGAAGACTGGAGTAATGATGCTCAAAATTCAGCTTTGCCATCACAGGAATAAATTACTTTATAAAATATATTCAAACAGAAAACATTAAAAATCTTACAGATTCCAAGCTTTTGACCGGTAGTGTATATCATATTATTAATAGAATTTTTTTCAGGGAGAATCACAATCCCCAATCTTATCACAATTTATTTTCATGTTGGATTTGAGACTATTTTGCAAGTTACAGAGCAGTACAGACAAACTAATTTCCCTATTTAAAAAAATAATAATAATTAATTTGTTATCTTTATATTTAAAAAAAAAAAAAAAAGTTTTGAATCCTAAACAAAGTTCTATGATATTTTCTTTAATTTGTCTCAGTATGTAAAACGTCCAATCTAAATGTGTACTCTGATTTAATTTATATAATTGTCATAATCACCATTATTCATTTTTAAATATATTCTTTAATAAACAGTACATTTTAGCTAAAACTATTAATTTGGGTAAACTAATTCATCTGTGCTGCAAATGTTATAGCCGACAATTATTTTAAGTAATGATGCTCAATATCCAAGAAAGGGTTTCTTTTTTTTTTTTTTTGAAGACTTGCATTATGTTCTGCAGTCTCACCATGCATTTTAAATCAAACAGAGAAAAATACAGTCTGACACCCCAAACTTTAGAAGTGTGAAAACTGAGCAATACAGTTCAAGCAAAACAAGCATGTAAATGGTTCAACAAAAACAATATTGTTAAAAGAACAAAACAATAAAACTCCAATTGCAAAGCTATTAGTATGTCAAGCCCACCCACAATGAGGAGGGCAGAGGACAACACCCCCTCACCCCCACCCCAGTCACTGTCAGGTTTATTTTAGTTGCACATACAATTTACCTTGTGCATAATAAAATTGGCCTTATCGAGTCTATTCCATTTGCCAAGGAAGTTATTCAAATTCTGTATTAACATACCACTGCAAAGTGAAATTGATGGAACATGTCCAAATCTGTGCATGACATCTAGCAAAATATAGATCAACAGTCCAGTCAAAACAGGTTCTTTCATTAAACAGGTGATACAAAACTCCATCAGCGACTAATATCCACTGGCAGTTGGCTGAGATTGGATTTTTACATTAGTGTCAAAATTCATTTTCAATTCGCTGTGCAGAAAGTTCAATTTTAAGATTGGGCTACAAGGCTTATGGTCAGAAAAAAATAGGGGGGGTGTGTGTATATTATATATATATATATATATATATATATATATATATATATAAAGTAATGTCATCATTTACTCACCCTCAAGTTGCTTCAAACCGGTATGAAATTCTTCTGGAAAACTTCTTCGGCAAACAGTTGATAGGCCCCTCTGACTTCCATAATATGGAGAAAAAAAAAAAATAATAGAAGTCTATGGGGTCCCATGAACTGTTTGGTTACCCATATTCTTCAAAATATCTTCTTTTATGTTCAGCAGAAGAAAGAAATTCATACAGGTTTAGAACAACTTGAGGGCGAGTAAATTATGACAGACTTTTCATTTTTGGGTGAACCATCCGTCTATTCCTATAGGCAATGCTCGTCTTGCACTATCTCTGTGATGCACCACGCATTACATAATCACATTGGAAAGGTCACGCGTGATGTAGGTGGAAGTACCGAGCAAGTGTTTACAAAAGAAACATGCAAAGACAAACGGCCTTTACCAAAAAAAAAAAAAAAAAAAAAAAAGGTAAAACAACGATGTTGGACAATTTTGAAGTTGGAGGAGAAAATGAGTTTTTCGCCCTACCGCGGTACTTCCACCTACGTCACGCGTGACCTTTCCAACGTGATTATGTCATGTGTGGCGCATCACAGAGCTAGTGCAAGAAGCATCTGTGGCTAAAAAGTATATAATTTTTTTTTTTTTTTTTAACCGTTTTTTTTAACCGGTAACCGTTGAAGTCTACTATATAGAGAAAAATCCTAGAATGTTTTCCTTAAAAAACAAAATTTATTTTCAACTGAAGAAAGAAAGACATGAACATCTTGGATGACATGGGGGTGAGTAAATTATCAGGAAATTTTAATTCTGAAGTGAACTAGGCCGACTTTTACTACAACAACCTCTGAGAAACAAAATGTTCTTCCTGTCAAACAATAAAAAGATATACAGTATCTCACAGAAGTGAGTACACCCCTCACATTTTTGTAAATATTTTATTACATCTTTTCATGTGACAACACTGAAGAAATGACACTTTGCTACAATGTAAAGTAGTGAGTGTACAGCTTGTATAACAGTGTAAATTTGCTGTCCCCTCAAAATAACTCAACACACAGCCATTAATGTCTAAACCGCTGGCCACAAAAGTGAGTACACCCCTAAGTGAAAATGTCCAAATTGGGCCCAAAGTGTCAATATTTTGTGTGGCCACCATTATTTTCCAGGACTGCCTTAACCCTCTTGGGCATGGAGTTCACCAGAGCTTCACAGGTTGCCACTGGAGTCCTCTTCCACTCCTCCATGACGACATCATGGAGCTGGTGGATGTTAGAGACCTTGCGCTCCTCCACCTTCCGTTTGAGGATGCCCCACAGATGCTCAATAGGGTTTAGGTACCCTCAGCTTCTTTAGCAAGGCAGTGGTCGTCTTGGAGGTGTGTTTGGGGTCGTTATGTTGGAATACTGCCCTGCGGCCCAGTCTCCGAAGGGAGGGGATCATGCTCTGCTTCAGTATATCACAGTACATGTTGGCATTCATGGTTCCCTCAATGAACTGTAGCTCCCCAGTGCCGGCAGCACTCATGCAGCCCCAGACCATGACACTCCCACCACCATACTTGACTGTAGGCAAGACACACTTGTCTTTGTATACCTCACCTGGTTGCCGCCACACACGCTTGACACCATTTGAACCAAATAAGTTTATCTTGGTCTCATCAGACCACAGGACATGGTTCCAGTAATCCATGTCCTTAGTCTGCTTGTCTTCAGCAAACTGTTTGCGGGCTTTCTTGTGCATCATCTTTAGAAGAGACTTCCTTCTGGGACGACAGCCATGCAGACCAATTTGATGCAGTGTGCGGCGTATGGTCTGAGCACTGACAGGCTGACCCCCCACCCCTTCAACCTCTGCAGCAATGCTGGCAGCACTCATACGTCTATTTCCCGAACACAACCTCTGGATATGACGCTGAGCACGTGCACTCAACTTCTTTGGTCGAGCATGGCGAGGCCTGTTCTGAGTGGAACCTGTCCTGTTAAACCGCTGTATGGTCTTGGCCACCGTGCGGCAGCTCAGTTTCAGGGTCTTGGCAATCTTCTTATAGCCTACGCCATCTTTATGTAGAGCAACAATTCTTTTTTTCAGATCCTCAGAGAGTTCTTTGCCATGAGGTGCCATGTTGAACTTCCAGTGACCAGTATGAGAGAGTGAGAGTGATAACACCAAATTTAACACACCTGCTATTCACACCTGAGACTTTGTAACACTAACGAGTCACATGACACACAAAATATACGGATATACACTGTGTGTTGAGTTATTTTGAGGGGACAGCAAATTTACACTGTTATACAAGCTGTACACTCACTACTTTACATTGTAGTCATTTCTTCAGTGTTGCCACATGAAAAGATATAATAAAATATTTACACTGTAGCAACTAAACCTGGTAGAACAATGTGCTAGCAACACCAAGGTTGTAGGTTTGATTCCCAAAGAAGTATTGATAAAAATATCTTAAACGTACTGAAAGTCACTTTGGATTAAGACATCTGACACATGCATACATGTAAATGTGTGACACCTGTACGTCTTATCTGTTTTCATTATTAACAATACATCAAGCAGATGTGAATTATTTTGTCATTTAAAGGACTGACAATAAAGCAGAACTGATTCTTTATGTAAGCATCAGTTTGGCATATGAGCCATGCTGCAGTCTATGAATAATTTGAGTTTTACCAGCAGCTGACCCTTCATTATTGCAGTCCTCAGTAAACCTCTGCATCTTGGGTTGCTTAACAAAAGCTCACCAATCAGATCATCACCATAGCCATTTCAAGTGTCACTCACAAGGTCAGATCTCACTTTTTGCATAGGTACTTTTCATATAAATTACCGTTTGAAATGTCACCCCGCCCACCACTACCTTATGATGATTAGAAAAAAATCTGAGGGCTTTTCACTTCCTTCAACTAGAAGACTTCTGAAAACATATCAGTTATTAAGGCATTTTTTTTAGGTAATGTTTCAATCAATTAATGCTATAAAATACATTCAAATACATTCAAGGCTCGTTCACACCAAGAACAATAACTATAAAGAAAACTATATTAGCATCCACACTAATGCATGATAACATTCTGTTTATTACAATTTAAAACCCAATATCAGTCAATATTGATACATTAAAAATTAATATTAGTTGTTAACTGATACTGATATAATTTGCTCCACACTGTCACCAACCAAACTGGAAAAATAATAATTTCCAAACACGTTTCTCGAATCTCGACACATTGTCTGCCATTGGTCGGTCAAACATATAGTCCTGCTTATTGGTTAAACCACTGTTGCAATGTCGGGCTGATTAATAGCACCACAGTGTTTATAATCAACCTAAAAATACCTATGAATAGAGAAAATATTTCCACAAAGTGCACATCAACTTTAAATTGACATTTTCATCATTTGGAAATAACCTGACATAGAAAAAAAGTAACACAATATGGATTTCACAGCCAGGGTGAAGCACTGATTCAAAAGCTACCAAATAAATAACTAAATGAAAAATCGTATATAAAACCACAAATCAATAGTGTGAGATGACCGTCCAGTTCTCCCCAGACGAAAGGTTGTGACGGGCAGAGAAACTATGTGAAAGGCTGTCCTGTGGCCTCTTAAATTGGACAGGGAGAACGTTTCCACCAACACCTGATCACAGCTCAGCAAGCTATTATTAAAAAGCCTCCTGCACTAACTAGATTTCCTTGCACTGGATCATAGCAGTGACAAGGCTGCTGTCAGTCAGGGAGTGGAGATGATGACCCTGTCTGGAATACGTGACCTTTTGACCACCACCAGACCATAACAGTCCCAAACAGACTTGATTTTATTTCATTTACTGAAAGTGTCGGCTTTATTCATGCTGAAGCTTCAGTGTAACGCAGACCAGGCAATAAACAATAGCATTTTTATGACATTTATGCATTTGGCAGATGCTTTTATCCAGAGTGAAGTGACGCTGAAGTCAAGCTATAAATGTTCTTGCACTTCTTATGTATCAAGCCTTGGAGTTGCTAGAGCCATTCTTTACTATTTGTAATAATAATAATAATAATAATAATAATAATAATAATACATTTATTAACAATGCAACTAAATTAGTTATTTTGGCTATTATTATTATTATTATTAATTACAGTAACACTAATAAAAAAAAAAAATACAAATAATTTTATGTAAAAAAGACAAACAAATATAAAAACAATAAAATGTGGTTTAAAGCCCCATCCACCATTGAACAGGAACACAATAATAATAACAATATTATTATTATTATTATTATTATTATTAATACATTTAACAATAATGCAATTACATTAGTTATTATTAAGTACTATTTATTATTATTTTTACTACTACTACTACATTAACACTAACTATAAAGCAACAATATTATTTATTATTACATAAATAATAATAATAAATATATTTAACAATGCAAATAAATTAGTTATTTGTAGTTATTATTATTATTATTATTATTATTATTATTAGTGTTAATGTAATAATAATAATTATTAATTTATATTATATTATTTATTATTAATTAACTACACTAATAATTATTATTAATACTACTACTACTACTACTACTACTACAACATCAATAATAATAATAATAATAATAATAAGAAGAAGAATAAGAATAATAATAATAAGAAGAAGAAGAAGAAGAAGAAGAAAAATAATAAAGACATCATTTTTATGTAAAAAAGTATACAACTATAAAAACAAATATAAAAACAATAAAATGTGATTGAAAGCCCCATCCACCATTGATCAGGAACATAATAATAATAATAATAATAATGAATTAATAATGAATTAATAATGAATAATACAATATAAATTTATATAATACAATTTATAATTTCACATTCAATTGTGGACAGGCAAATTGCTTGTCACTGGAAACTTCTTTGCATCTGGTAAAGATGTGTAAAGGGCAGCTTCATAACCTTTCACCAGTCTGCAATCAGTAGAACTTTGAGACAGACAAAAGCGCAATCAAAATCATTTACTTCTCTTTGCTATTGTACAGGTCAATAGCTTCTGCAAGACAATTAATAACTACACTCTGACCTGCTGATTGTTCAAGATTATATGGTAAGAAGGACACCATCTACACATTTTAGCAGTGATTCCATCTTCATTGCAGGCGAAATATGTAGAGGTACGTCTAGAACAAGAACAAGAACAAGCTTAAGCTAAACTACGAAACGACCTCCACCCTCATTTTTTTCTGCTGGACATAATTAGACTCCTAATCAAATTTCACTCAAACAGTTGAGGACAAGCTGACCGGGGCCCTCGGCCTTCAACCGAAAGAGCCTTCTCATTATTCAGTGCACATAAAGATCAGCCAGGAGCTGAGGTGGGCTGAAAGACTCACTTTTACAGCCTTCAGCACAATTACTTTCAGTTAAACAGGTAGGAACTTCCCTGCATCGTGGCCACAAACAGCACAGAAAATTAATGATGGAATAAGACACAATGACAACGAATACATCACAGGAATCCCTGCTTATTAAAGCTGCAATGTTTTGAAGTTTTTAGACTGCCGGAGAGTACAGTAGCAATAGACCAACAATCCCTGCAGTCTTCAAAGAAACCTATTCTCAATGAAGTCTAATTAAAGTTTTAGAGCTCTGTGCATCTTTGGCGGCATGCAGGGGATGCGTGAGGGTTATTTGTGTTTCGTCATATCTGCAGCGAGGACTAGACTGTGAATGAAGAATGAAAGATGTCCTGACATATTTTTTTTTTTTTTTTTTTTTTTTTTTGTCGATGGTGCAGCCAGGAACCTCTGTGGGAGATGATTTTCCCTGAGGAGTTGGATGGTTGCCTCAGGCAAGGTCTCTGAGGAAGAGTGATAGTACCTACAGGCACAGTTTCCGTTCAATAGACGCCACATTTCTGGCATTTTTTTCGACAAGTGGGAAGATTAAGCTTTTTTTTTTTTTTTTCCCTGCATAGGGACTGAGGTCAAATTCCTCAGCCGTTTAAGGTTGAGATTAACTCGATTTATTGGAAGATCATGACATTCCGGTTCGGGTTTTTCCTCCGGCTCAGTTCAACAATTCTGTCATTGCTGGCACCACTGGGATGGTTCTGTATGGAGTTGTTTTTTTTACTTGTTTTATTGAAAAGAGCTAATCTATTTGCAAAGAACTCAATGAATATGCCATTGTTACTTCATTACAAGCCATCAGATTTCTTTTTTTGCCTTGCATCGTCAACTAAATACTTTTTTTTCCCACAAAGTCAAGTACTAAACCAGCAAAGCACATGACCTAGTAAATTACCATACTCTTTTGTCTGGCCAATTAAAAGCGTCTAATAACTGCATTTACACCTTGATTTCATCCAATATCAACAACTGTAATAAACCGACAAGCCCTCGCACTTGAGGTGATTTTCTTCATTAAGGACTAATGCACTTAACTATGACCACACAGCATGTGCACGCTTGCAAAGAAGCCTGTTCATCGCCCGTTGTTTAGCAACATCACAACAGCAAAACCATGTTTTAAATTGCATATAAGGGTCATTCTACAGAATTGGTGCAAACTGATGTTTTACAACCAAAAAACACATTTAACCTTTTAGCGTTCCACTGTACTGCTCGTGGTACACATACCATTCAAAAGAGACCAAAGGGGTTAAAAAGCATGTATTCAAATTTTAATGTTTACTAAGATCCTTCTATTATCTATTGAATCCCACAATAATATTTAAAATATCAGTAAGCTTAATATTTTATATATATATATATATAAAAATCATCATTTATTGGGTACTTTCAATTGGGAGGTGGCTGTCCCGAACCCTAACCCCTAAATTTCAACCTGTGAAAATTATATTTTTGCAATTTTTTCCATTGTTGTTTTCATTTTTTATTTTTTATTTTTTTTAAAAGTGAAGTTAAAAAAATATTTATTTTCTATTTCATTTTTAAATCATGAAACTTTATGTAAAAAAGAAAGAAAGAAAAAAAAAAAAACAAAGTGTCGCGCATTTTCATGTCACTACCGAAACGTATGTTTTAGTCCATTGGCTAAGACTGATTTTAACCACACTTCTACATTTTTGATCAGGAAATTTTTCTGTGTCCCTCTCTCTCATAGCCTCTCTTTCATAGTAGATATTTAACTCAAAATGATGGTACCTATGTTTAAAAGTCTGAAAATCTGTGTGTAACTTTAAGGAAAGTCACTACCAAACACTTTTTTTCTGCAATTAAGCAGGGTGTTAGTCCATAATTTTGTTTTTATGTGTGTAACACTGTTCAGAACTGTGCTAGGTAACCATGTGCTGATTATCATCTTTGAGCTAGGCTCAAAAGTATCTAAAATTGTCACTACCGAAACAGTCACGACCGAAACATGTGGTGAAGTTTCGGTAGTGACATCATTGTTTTTTCAGTGTTATTCGATAAAATTTAGTTTTTTTTTGTTTTTTTTTCTGTATACAACTGTTCAGAACTGTGCTAGCTAACCATGTGCTGATTAGCATCTTTGAGCTAGGCTAAAAATATCTAAAATTGTCACTACCGAAACAGTCATGGCCGAAACATCACTGTTTTGGTAGTGACAAAAGGGAACACATATTCATTTATTTGGGGGAAATAAACTAATTTTTAGTACAGTTATGCAAATCATTAGAATTCTAATATGTTTTAGTAGTGTTTTATTATGCGAGTTAAAATTCTGTAATGTGATATATGCCATCTTCAGTGTGTTTTGTGGTCTAACATTAGATTTTTCCAAAGTGTATGGAAGGCACACATATTCTAGAGCTTAATTCAGTGTTCCTCTGGCTGGCTTGAAAGTATGAGTAATGATGGCTGGACGCTATTAGCTTGTAATTGTGCAGCTTGGGCTGTAACTCACTCTCATCTTTTATGGGAAGTGTAATCAAATGGTCACTCTATCGCCACAATAAATCACACACTCTCCTCATCGCTTTCCGCTCATTTTCATTTCATAACTGCAGCTGCTCTCTGCAGTCAGTGATGCATTGAAAAAGACTAACACAACAAGCAAAATTGAAACATTTAAAAAAGATTAAAAAGAAGCAAAATCGCTATTCACTTGACAAATTAATTAATGGTGCATCAATTGAAATATCGTTTCAAACTTCAGCTCAAATTCTAAAAAGGTTTTTCCACTCATTTTGACATTTTTGAGATTTTTTCATCATTCTTCAAAGCCACATATTATAATCACAAGCTTATACAAGTCTTATATTCTCAGATTCAGAATCATTTCTTAATTTCTACTAAAATCTCTTCTGCCATAATGAATATATGGCAGTGGGACAAGGTGGTGTGATTGTACAAATGCTTCAATCTGTAGAGATTTTGCTTTAGGGTACATTTACATGACAACAATGTACTAAAAATGGAAAAGTTTTTTCTTTGTACAGATGACAACGTTATCAAAACTATCCCTGTTCACACAGATCCGCGAAAACGACTAAAAACGCTGTATTACGCATACCAGAGTAGTAGTTGGCGATGTCACTTTGTAAAGAAAGACTACGCGCCTACGCATACGCATTCTTTTACAGAGCACTTATTTTATCCCGTTATTTCCCTATAGCGGCTAATAAATCGGAAGTCTCACACATTCACAGGAAATACATAACTATATAGATTAAACATGTAATACGCATGTGCATGACATCACCATTTTCACAGATTCGTGTTTCTGCAGTTTACACAGAGATGACAACGGTATTGTTTTCAAAAACTTGCACTTTGAAACCCGTTTTCAAAAGTTTGCTTTTTCAGGCCACCAAAACGCCGTTGTCATGTAAATGAACGGCCAAAACATATAAAACGTTTTCTGTTTTTAGTTGAAAACGGCTTCGTGTAATCAGTCATCAAAAACATGTTTAATCTTGATTGCAACATGGTCACCTAAAGCCAATAAAGAAGACGGTGGGGCTTATTTTATTAAAACAACTAAAATTCCTGAACAGGATAAGAATTTTTTATGAAATTTGGTACATGAATGCAGGGCCTCTTACATTATCAAGCCTTGGCCAGTCGCTGTTACTATATTAATGATACATCTAAAAAACAAAGGGACTCTTGGTAATTTACTTAAATTTACTTTAAATTATCGCATGCATCTCTGATCAAGGTCCCAAATGGATATATTATGAACACAATTAACTAAATTAATAATTGGTCATTATATAAGATTAACAATTTACTCAACCTCATGTCGTTTCAAGCTTGTATGAACAAAAAAAAAAAAAAAAAAGATATTTTGAAAAATGTCCAAGTGTTTTTTGAATCCCCTTGACTTAAAATATCTTCTTTTGTGTTCCACAGAATAAAGAAAATCTTACGGATTTGGAGCGACATGAGAGGGGTAAAAATAATGACAGAATTTTCCTTTTTGGGTGAACTATTCCTTTAATGTCTAAAGGTCTGGAAAAGCGAGTTGTTTGCAATTTATACAGTATATAACAGTAAAAAATAACCTTCATTATTAAATGCAAAAAAATATTATTAATGTGCATAAGTTGTATATTCCTGTAAAAAAAAAAAAAAACATGTTGATTTAAAATATGAATAACAATTGTTGCAAGAGCCGATAAGCTAGAGAGGCTATTGTGCTTATAACCCCATAATGGCGACTTGCATTTTAAAGGGTTTTTTTTTTTTTTTTTGGTCCTAATCTATTCAGGGTCTGCCAGAGCATGTTTTCTTTATCGAATCTGCCCCTATGGCGTAACGTATGTGTGATGGGGGGCAGCTTACTGTAGCATTACTGGAGCTGCTCTGTGTTTTGCGCTCTGATTGGGGCCAATAAGGCAGTGCCTGTTCAAGGAGGAGGACAACCTGTCCTCTGGCACTGGATCCTCTTTCCTGGGTGTAATTAGCTTTGATTTAAAGATGGAACACAGACATATTATTTAATATAACTGCTGCTAATGGTGGCAAATTGTACTAATAATCTCATGGTGGAGATTATGGAGGTCAAGAGTGGCAGCAGCAAGAAAACGGATGTCAGAAAGTGCTGCTTCACAAGAAGACAGACACTGACACACACAAATACACACACACCAGCAGAACTGAATGTAATGTCAAATACATAATGAAAAAATCAGCATCGGTGGGACGAAAATGAAGGACTGATGACAAATGAGCTATAGGACACATAAAGGGGTGTAACGGTACACATATTCGTACCAAAAATTTTCGCATTTACACCTGGCATTTGACACATTCCCGTTTACACCTGGTATTTTAATCCATCAGGTGGGTAATCCACCAAAGTGTGGGTAAAAGTATGGGCTTCAGATTTTTCAGATCTAATAGACAAAATAAGGTTGCGCAATTTACATATGAATGCGCACGGAGACGGCGGAAAAACATACGGAGAGCAGCAGCTTTTGTTTCTGCTCTGACTGCCAGTGTGTGTTAGAAATCAGGAATGGTGAGAGAACACTGTGCTTGGTACGTTTTTTTTGTCTTCAAACCAAACTTGGGTCTTCAGCCGACAAAGTTTAAATCCCACCAGGCTAGTGCGCCTCCCATAATGTTTCTGCATTAGGCCAGTAGGCGAAGAGTAGGTGGTCTTTTGTGACTGTTCAAACACATTCGACCACATAAGCATCTACACTACGAAAGCAATCCAGTCTAATGTCTTTTTGACTACCTCAGAAAGTGCTCAACCTCAAACCTCAAAACGTTTTAGACCCCGTTTACACCTGCATTTATGTGTCCACTTGTGATCTGATTGACGAAAACACTTCTTAATACCAGGTGTAAACAGGGCCCTAGTCACATAAAACTAAAGAACTGCACCCAAAGGACACTGAGATACTGAGAATTATTATTTCGTCTTTCTTTTCTATGTTGGTGCATTTTATGTTGTGTGTGTTTCTTTTTTTCAGAGAGAAATTGGGTTTAAAATAAGATGCTACGCATGAAGCCATTACTGGCACAATAATGGAGGACTATTCGCTGAGCTATCTGGGATGCCATTCAGGAACCTTGATTGAGCACCGCTCTAAAGACACAGGTGTGATTGCCTCAATAGCCACATTACCAGCAGAGAAACGCACAATTTTTTTTCAACAACTGAAAGTTTGAGAGCCCAGGATCACATCGAGATATTATCCAGCAGTGTGGCATGTTGCCCCAATGGAACCTGCTTTAAACATCCAATTATAGACTTTTTTTGAATTTAACTGTATATGACAACTTCCCCTGACCTGAAAGTCACGACAAAAGACTGTCAAACATGATGAAAAATGGATTATAGGCTTGTGATATATATTGTATGTGTATTGACCTCTAAAGGCACCCTTTGTCTATAACTTGTCTGCCACAATATTGTATGTCACAGTAATAATGTCTTAATTCATTAATTTGGGAGTTTTTCTTAGCAAATAGCCTACGGATATGTGCTGATATGTTTAAACATTTATTAAAAAAAACTGTAAATGCTATCTATCGTTCAAAGGTTTGTGGTTGGTTTATTTATTATTTTTTTTTTTAATGTTTTTGAAAGTCTCTTACTGTATGTTCACCAAGAATGCATTTATTTAATTAAAAATAAAGGGGGAAAAACAGTAATACTGTGAAATATTATTACAATTTAAAATAACTATTTTCTTTTTTAATTATTTTATTTATTCTTTGATGGCAAAGCTGAATTTTTCTCCAGTCTTCAGTGTCACGTGATCCTTCAGAAATCTTTTGAATATGCGGATTTGGTGCTGAAGAAACATTTCTTATTATTATCAATGTTGAAAACAGTTCTGCCTAATATTTTGTGAACACAGTGATACATTTTGGTTTTCAGGAGTCTTTGATAAACAGAACGTTCAAAAGAATAGCATTTATTTGAAACAGAAATCTTGTGTAACAATCTAAAAGTGTTTACTGTCACATTTGATCAATTCAATGCATAAATCTTTCTGATCCCTGAACTTTTGAATGGTAGTGTATGTATATTTTTCTAGCTCTCAAATCATTTTTTGACAGGCAGACAGACAGACAACACATTGAACTGATCCATAACACTATCCTATTGCAATAGCTGCAGGGACAATTCTTTGCGCTCTGGTTAAGTAGTTTTCTTATTGTTCAGAAGTAATGTAGCGACGCAAGCTATACAAAACCATGGGCCTCTCTCAGTCTCTGTTGTAATAGAATCTAAATGTAATGTGTGGGTCTGGACTCTTTTGTGGAATATGATATTGTGGTATGCTTTCAGGCTATGCTAACAAGGACCTCTAGAACTCGATATGCCTGGTTTAGTCCCCGAGTGGGCAGTTCATGTCCCATAGCAACAGTGTCATACTTCATGGGTGTGAGTGTGTGGGTGTGCGTGTGTGTGGAACGCTGGATATGAACCTGATATTCTTTGATTTGCAGGTCCCTCTTTCTCTGAGGTAATATCTACCTGCTTATGGCTCCAGACAATAGCTGCTCACTAAAAAGCGGTGGAAATTACAATGCTAATAAAATCAATATTATGCAGTTATTTACTCTTGAAAATCCACTGAATACCACTGACTCACTGAGGTAAATTTTTTCCAGCTTTTATAAAGTGGCATGAAATGCTTGCAATGTTTTGGCATCATTTGACACAGTTAAACCAAAAACAATACACAATTTAGAAAGTATGGTACACATGGAGAACTGTACTAATGATACACTAACATTGTCGTTCAGGAAAGGCCACCTCATTACTAAGGTATATTCTCTCACAGACCTCCATCTCATTTAATTATCATTAGGGCACTGGAAGACCTGTACACCTTACCGTTAAGTTAATTATGATTAATAATCCTGCCAAGCAAGGCATACAGCCAGAGTCAGTCATGGATGTCTGCCAAAACCATTGCAGGACTGGTTAATAAGGATGTCCTACAACTACTCATTTCAGATAAAGTCAAACATAACAGGCAAAGTAAATACTCTGTCCTTGCATGTTCAGTGTCTCTGCAACAAATCTGAGGTCCATTGATTCTACAATATGCAAAATTCTTCAGGTGTACCTTCAAGTATGGGAAAAAAAAAAAAAAAGCACAAATTGATCAGAAACAGTACATGTGCTCCAAATTGTTGAATGCAGATGATCTGAGCTCAACCCCCATCATTTCTCTGAATAACCCATGTTGTATAAAGACAAAAATGCCTATTGAAATAAATAACTATAGCCTATTACTCTGTTGAGGAAAATTACTTATTAGTCTTCTCATATGTTAGCCACAACATTAGACTAAAATACTTATTATAAGATAATGTATATGTGATTGTTAACTATAGACAATGAAGGGAAAATGAAAGAATAGGAATATAAGAGTATTCTGGATAAATTGAGAATCACAATTTTTTGTTTCAAATAGATATCGTAATTCTCCCATGATTCTGAACACACAAATAAACAAAATAGCATGTAATTTACTAGAGGTTCTGACAAAATGTTAATTGCTGCAGTATATTTACATTTTTTTTAAATTAATTTTAATTATTTTTAATTAGGGTTGCACAATATTGAAGAAAAAAGCAATATGCAATAATTTCTTAATGCAATACTTGATATATGATACGATATTGCTTTAAGTGTGTAAAATCTATTTAAATTATATTTAAATATATTTAAAAACTGAAAATGAAATAACCAATATGTATGTTTACAAACAACTCTTTGCTCATCTTGGTAATATAGTTATATCAACCTGGAAACTTAACATCAAGAACATCGAGGTAAACAAAAAAACCTGAAACTAGTGGTGGACAATTAGTAATTTTTTGTTATTTTAATTTATCTTTGTTATTAAAAATTAGTTATTTTCCGCAGCTTATTGCCCTTAATAATTCTTTTTAACATCAAGCAAGTCACACGTAATTAACAGTGGTATGTCCAGTCTATTCTCTGCTATATGCGTCAACCTAAAACTTTTCACAGCTTTTTGAAGTAGCCTAATATCTGAATGATTTCGCAAGCTGTTGCTATATGCATATCGCGATACATTTGCGGTATTTCAATACCGCATTCAATACCGCATTTCAAAGACTAAAATACTTATTATAAGATAATGGATATGTGATTGTTACACATCATTACAGACGTATTGGGTCTCTTGATTATTGATGCCGCCGGCAATCCCCATATTGCTGACTACCTGATCGCCAGAGGGCTCAGGTTTCTTTCCTCTGTTCTTGTTCATAACCAGCAATAAACATCCTACAGGGTGGTTAACCCCCGCAGGGAGTGACCCGGGTCTTAGCTTGGGCAGGGCCAGGAGAGGCACTAAGTCCTCTCCCGACAGATGGAGAACCTGCCCTCCCCAGCGGTTGCCACGAGGAAGCCATGTAACTAAGAGAGTCATAGTTACTCCCGTTACTATATTGTGCAGCCCTAGTTTTAATGAATGATTCAATGACTCACTTATAAACACTTCACTTGTTACATTACTGGATGACATCAGTGTTTATATCTGAACTATAAACTTTTTTCCCAGTACTTCTGTGTTAATTTGATTGATTGTAAGATGATACTGTGTGGTTGAAAATACTGTTTGTGAAGCTGTTTCATACCTAAACATGACAACTGCTCTAACTGGCTCAGCGGCAGCACATAGATCTGTGCTGGTATTTGTCATAGGTTTAATAGACATAGCTTTTAACAATTAATGGTGTAGCTCTATATATAGAGTACGTTTTTATCGTCAAGAATACAAAGAATGCAAAGTAAGAGCATGGCAACACCAAGGTCTTGGGTTTGATCCCCAGGAAAAACACAAACATTCTGCATAAAATAAATTAATTTAAATTAAATTAAATGCATGTCAAATTCATATGTAAATGATAATACTTAAGTTTGTTCCTAAGTACCTAAAACTACCCAAACTATCTTTCCATTAGAAAATACTGAAAAATTAGTTTAATTTAAAAAAAAAAAAAAAAAAAAAAAAAAAAAAGATTTCTTCCTGTGTCTAAATTTTTGTGTTTATATGAAAATGGTTTATCAGGTGTATACGTTTACCCAAAAACAAGATGTTGATGATGATGACAAAAGAACATGGTTCCACTATCCCTCAAAATGTCATTTAAGAGTTTTAAAACTCAGGTGGTTGATACAAAGCAAATCACAATGGCATTCACAGAATAACTTTGAAATAGTCATAACAGCCTTCATTTTGGAAAGCTTTTCAATGGTCCAGGAAATTCATGTTTGAATGTGATTATTGAATTTAGTGAATTCATATTCTCTATTATTCCACATAAAGCCCTAAACGTATTCTTGCCTTTATTTTTGTAGCTCTGCAGTAGATACCAGCTTTTACAATGGGCCATGAAAGAATAGGCGCCTACATTATAAAACACTGCAGCAGTCTGGAAGGTAAATTATCACTTTTTCTGTTCGAGAAATATTGTACAGTTGTGAAGTTATAACTGGAGGTAAATTATCCATTCATATTCTGCTCTCTGTATTTGGTCTTCATTGTGCCTAGGAAGTTATTACCTGCTCACAAGACTCTGCGTATTTGCTTAAAGTGAAGATACAGGAATCATGATTAACTATGGACAGGATTTGATGTAAACCAAATGCAACTTCTTGGAGGTGAAGGAGGAAGTAGGAACCCCAAGAATAAGAATTTCATTGCATTTAAAGAGCAAATTAGCATTTAGTATTCATATAGAGAGGCACAGTTCAAAGAAAGTGTTCAGAAACAGAGAGATTATTACTGTAGCTGTTGAATATTTTCTATGTAACTGATTTAAAGGTGCTATAAGGGAATTCAGATGTTTTTTAACTTCTTAAACAAGCATGGGCTGCTACCCTGACTTTATGCTGTTTACAGATTGTATAGGGCTGTCGCAGATGAGAAAGGGATATTTTATGCTTACCATTTACCCTAAAAAAAATAATAAAATTATGGAATATTATCTCACACATCTGTTTTTGTGCTCAGTGTTGGTTCAATAAAAAATTGTGGGTAGTTTTTATTCACATAATCCAGTCTGTCCAACATTATGAAAATTAATTAAGTGATTAATTAGTTCAGATTTTTTGAAATGAACCCCTGTAATCCATATGGTGCCCAATTTATTCACACTAAGAAATAATGAGATCCATTATTAAATAGCATGAGAGTAGCTCAGCTCAGTTTTCAAAAAGTTTTTCAGTTACTAGCATTGTTTATGAGTGTTGTGTACACAACCTTGCAGCTAAGCAAACCGAGTCAGCGATCAAACACAATCTCCTAAACTGTCCACAAATAATTTTGTGAAGTCCAGTTCAGTTAATGTGTTCACAGATTCCATTCAATACAATTAGAAGATTCACAGATGCATTTGAGTGACATATATATTTTAGGACCCTATGATTTCTGCTATGCAGAAAACACGTACGGAATCGCAGAATTCATTCATAAAAACGGAATTTACTGTATAACGCGGAATGTCATGGAATTTGTCAAATTTTGGATGAATAAATCAAAAGTAGGTGGGAACACATAAAACAAATCGTGATATGGAGTAGTGTCTAAATATTAAACCGCAAGAAAACTATTTCAATATGAATCCTGCATGTTCTGCTTGTCTCTGTGTGAATGAATGGAGCAGATGCGCAAACATGTTTACTACACATACTACAGCACGCGTGACGCTTTTTTTCCAGCGTCTGCCATATGATCTGACTCTATATGATGACATGAACACAAACTTCATCTCCAGAGCTGCTCTGAGAGTCACTTCATGAGCATTTTACTATTTAATTTGAGAAAAAAATATTTTCATAACATATACAGTACACACAGAAACTTCAAGATCTTCACGGCAACCCATCAAAATAAAAGTTCGGTTTAACTTGTGACAGAAATATAGCCTATTACTATTGTATAGTACTATGTACTACTATTGTATTACTACTGTACAGTATAATGTATGTATTAATGTAATACTACTACTACTACTACTACTACTAATAATAATAATACAATATTATTAAGACTTTATTTTTAAATTAATAATCACACCATTTTTCATCCATGTTTTAATTTTAACAGTAAACCCCCCAAAAAAGTAAAACTAAAAAAATGAAAGGGTTTATTTAAATTTAAATTAGTTAAAAATAAATAAATGTTTTATGCCTTCATTTGATTACTAGAAATGAAATTAACACAGAATTTCTGAAAAAAAGCTATTATTACTATTATTGTAAACAAATTAATAAATTAAGTTGCTTTTTATTAATTCAATTAATTAATCAATTAGAAAATTAATAAGACAACAGAAAAAAATAAAACAGAAAAAAAACGGAATTTGGACAAAAAATAAAATGGTGTGTATATATATTATATATATATATATACACACACACACACACACACACACACACACAAAACACTTATGAAAAAAAATCCTCATTCTTTCAAGGCACAAAAAAGGAGCTGTCAGAATAATAATAATAATATATAATAATTTGATCAACCTTTTATTATAAAAAAAAAAAACTCTGCATCTTTGATCTTCATCTCACAAGCAAGTACTTATAAATGATAAGTTGAAAAAAAAAATTGATTTGTAAGTCTTGACTTTACATTAAATAAAAAGTACAATTTCACAAGACTCATGCCTTGACAAAGACAACATAACATGGAAGAATGCTGATGTTTGGGACCCGTTTATTGAGCCAAATGTCATGAAAATCATTCCAATCCTAACTTCCAATATTTAAAAAAATATATAAAATTAAATTTTTCCAACTGTGCTGACTGATAACAGCTCAATTTAAAGACCAAACAACCAACAAGCTCAGACTTCTAAATACACATTTTCTTTCTACCTTTCAATACACGCACACGCACACACACACACACACACACACACACACACACACACACACAACTGGGGTTGACTGAATTACCTCAGCTTTCCCTTTTAGCAGACCACAGATATCAATACATGATAAAGCGATCCACCTCAGAACATAAACCTGCTAATTGTTTTCAGTGCATCTTTTATTTAGGGGTTCATCCAGTGTTTTTGTGTGGGGGGACTCTAAATCCTGCACTTCCGTGTTTTATTGTAGTTATGATGTCAGGCCCTGTTGGGAATTTACTCACCTCTGTGGTTTCGAGTACATCAGATAAGGAATCAAAATGAATAATTCATTTTTTTTTTTTTTTCATTGCATGATTGCGATTGATGCTGTTATCTTTCTTGGATATCCAATACCATTTCTGTCAAGAATCAATCAGCTTGATGATCAACATCTCATATGTTCAGTCATGACATTGTGGGTCACAATGGGAAAACGAGATAACCTAATCCTCTTCCTTCCTGTACATACAGGAACTCTACATCCACAAACGCGGACATTATGCGGATTGGATGTCAACATTCACTTACTGCTTCCCTCCTACCTCCCTTTCTTTTTCCTCTCTTCCATAAGTCCTACACAGATTGCGAAGTAGTATTTTCATCATAAGCAGCAACAAGGGAAATAATCTGATCAAAGAGTCCCAGTGAAGGTTACAGGCAGTAATAAAGGAGGAAGAAACCCTCAGTCTGGAAATGAAGCATTTTCTAATCAAAGACTCCACACACCTCACTATTGTGCGTTTAACTAAGGATGTGAGATAGAGAGAAAAAGAGAAGGAGAGAGAAAGAGAGAGGGGGCAATGCAATTTCATAAACAAAACTTTAGTGATTTTTCTCCTGAACCACCATAGCGCCACTGCGGTGCCGTATTTAAATGTTGCTCTAGTGCCGTTTCAGAGGAAATTTTCGTCATCATTTATTCACATTCATGTTGTTCAAAACCTGTATGAATATTCAAAAATGTTCAGTACACTATAATATAGATATTATTATTCAATTGATGGTGTGTTTGTCATTTTTAAACCACAACTGTCCCCTGGTAAACAAAAAGAATGAAATGATTAAGTAGCCTAATAATTAAATGATGACAGCATTTCCATTAGTTTTCAAATTTAGGTTTGAGTATCCTTCAAAGTGAGTTAAATATGTCACCAGAAATCAGCACAGAATGAAACAGTTATTATAATGTCTATATAGTTAAAAGTCCAAAGATATTGTATCATTAAAACCTGCATTTTCTGTAAAGCTGCTTTAAACAATATTTACTTTGAAAGGTTCCACACAAAAAAACTTAAATTGAATTATCTGTCTTCTGTTTATCTTTTCTTTCCAGAATGTTTGCAGTTAAAAAAAGTTCCAAAAATGACAAATGCACCACAAAAGTGTTGCAATAGAGTGCAACAGTCAGTCGGGTTCCAGAAGGAAATTCTCCATAGGGAAATTGATTTTTAACGATAACTGATGAACCTTTAAAGACTATGAGCTACGAAATTGTTAATCGAGAGTATTTGCTTCTGTTGAAGCTGCCAGCCTGCATTATTTGTTTTTAAAATAATTGTTTACGAGAGGAATTTTTGGTAAAAACTACATTACCCATGATTCTATGGAGAAAATGTCACCAATCAGCAAGTCAAAACAAACAGAATGCGCCAAAAGAGCTCTTTAGCTCCACCCACCCCCATGAAGCACGCTCTTAAAATTGAATATTTGTATATAATCAACATTTTTAAATGAATAGTTTTATATCTCTTCATCATTTTAATTTGATTATGCTGTTCGCAATGCTTGAAGGGATTGTAGTTCTTTCCCTCACTAAAGCCGTTAACACAGTCTGGTGGTACCTTTGTATTTTTGTTTGATTTTCAAATACTTTTTTGCTTCAAATCAAAGTTTGTGATGTTGTGATGCACATCGTAGCTGGTTGGCTTGGTTCATAGCTTATAACACTTTAACAAAGACTTTTTAAAAATCCCTATGGGAAAAATGAATGGAAAAAAATACTTCCGGAACCAACGCCGCTGAAAAATTGTGTGCTATATTCCGAGTCCTTTCTAAACCTGACCAGTTCTCAACAATTAAAAAAAAAGTAATAGGCAGATAAATATTCACATCAGATCAGGTTTGGATAAAGTAATGAAAAATTTCAAAACCAGTTGAATATGTCACCAGAAATCACATAGAATGAAACTTTTATAATGTCTAATAACTTGAATGTGTTAAATGAATATCATGGCACTGGACATATTTAATTAATATCACTGATTAAATACAATAAATTAATTCCATAAACTCAATATTCTATGAACCTAAAATGATTTGTAAACTAGTGCAGTAAAGTTTTTCATTAATAAAATGCATACATTTTTCTTAATTGTTCCTCACACAAAGCCATCATACAACTTCAAAAGACTTTGAATATAGCACGTCAGTCATGGCCTACATTTATGGTGCTATAATGGTAAATTTGAATTAAATTATTACTTTGTATACTTCTTATAGGTGTAGAGACTCACAAATATAATAGCATAATATAATAATCCTAACACATACTGCAGTTGAAACCAGTTTCCTGTTTCACATCATTCAAAAATGTGATAATATTCAAAGATTCCCAGAGGCTTTGACAGAATCCTCTAGTCTAAACTGAGGTGAGAATGTCATGAGGGCAATGTTTTGGTGTTGCAGGATAAAAGCAATAAAGACATTTCCCTTATAAAACTGCCCTATGGGAAATGAATGTATTTGTGATGTGTCTAGGCATGATCTCTGGCTTTACTTAATCAAAAGGATACAGTAAACATACATCCATCAGTCATAACCTTGCCATAAGTGTCAATTATTTTCCCAAGCAATCCTCTGATTGCATCCCATTTTAGAGGACGGAGAAAGAGAGAGAGGAAAGAGAGAAAGAGAGACTAAAATGTAAATTTGACCTTTCTTCATTCTCCAAATCTGATCTGAGGTCAGTGCTTTATCTCTTGTAACATTTATCTGCATTCAGTAATGACCTTCCCATCATGCTCTACTGGAATACTGATGGGACTTAAACTTCACTAGCTGTCAGAGGCCATGAATACTCACACTAAACATGATCATGTCCTGCAGTATGTAGAGCTGTAAAAAATCCTGACTAGTCCCCATTATGTCAGCAAGCACACAGTTTTCAGTATCTGGTAGCCTAATCTTCAGCAATCCTTTCCGGTTCTCTTTATGAACACTAATGGTGCTGTTTCAGCTCATTGCAGATGATGCCATTTTGTCTTGAGGCTTAATCGCTTGTCATTTCTTTCCCTCGCTCACTTTCTCTGCAACTGTGAGTATAAGGAATCTATTTTTGAAGTATGTACTATGATAAGCAATCTAAAGATGTGCCATAATGTAAGAATATAAGGTGATGGAACAAGTTTATAAATGTGGCGCATCGTGCTGATGATGCTATAGTTAACCTTCTAGACTGCCCAGTCACAGAACTAATTAATATTCATGAGCAAAATCCTTAATCATAGTAGTATTAAAGGGATAGTTCACCCCAAAATGAAAATTCTGTCATTAATTACTCACCCTTATGCCGTTCCAAACTAGAGTTGTCAAGTCGGTACTGAAATTTTAAAAATGTGATGCTTTGAGTGCTGTTGAGCAGATTCGTAAACATCTCTGATTGGCCATTGTGTTGACACGCTCATCGGATATGTCTGCGATTGTCTTCAATGATCGACGCTTCAAAAACGTTGTAAATAGTCATCAATGACGCTCTTCACTGAGCGCTTACACACATACACACGGGAGCGTTTGAAAGCAGACGCCTGCTTTCAAACGCTCCCGCTTTCAAAATGCTTTCAAATTCAAACACTTCCGTCTGCTTTCAAACGCCCCCCCGCGTTGATCATTGTAGCCAATCACAGACATATCTGATGAACGCATCAACACAATGGCCAGTCAGAGGTGTTTACGAATCCACTCAACAGCGCTCAAAGGGTCACATTTTTTAAATTTCAGTACCGACTGGTACCGAAGTCGGTACTTTTGACAACTCTACAACCCCTGGCAAAAATTATGGAATCACCACACTTAGATGATGTTCACCCAGATTTTTTACTTTATAGCAAACAAACAAATCACAGATATGACACAAAAAAGATTTTGTTCAAAAGTTTAACATTCTGGCTTCAGGAAACATACCTCAAACAAATCCACTTACATTTTTTTTTATTAATGGCATGTCTTTTTCCAGAGCAAGTAGAGGAAAAAAGTATGGAATCACTTAATGTTGAGGAAAAAAAATATGGAATCATCAACAAAAAAACAATTGTTGCTCCTCCTCTGGCTTTTGACAGCCTAAATTCTTTGAGGCATGGACTTCATTAATGACAAACAATATTCCCCATCAAGTTGGTTTCAACTTTCTCAAATAGCGTTTGACAGATCAGCTTTGCAGGGTGGAGCCTTGTCATGGACCAGTGTTTATAATTTCCACCATACATTTTCAATTGGATTGAGATCTGGACTGTTTGCTGGCCATGTCTTTGAGTTGATATGCCTTTCCTGAAGAAAAGCTTTAACACTCTTTGCTCTGTGGCAAGATGCATTATCATCCTGAAAAATTATTTCATCATCACCAAACCTATTTTCTATCGATGGAATGAGAAAAGTGTCCACAATTTCAATGTACACCAGTGCATTTACTGTTGAGGTAATGATTGTCATCTCCCCTGGTCCTTTACCTGACATGCACCCCCATATCATAAATGAGTTGGGAAATTTGATTGTTTTCTTCAAGCAGTCATCTTTATACGTTTCATTAGAACGGCACCTGACAAAAGTTCCAGCGTAATCTCCTTGGCTAATGCAGATTCGTGATTCTTCACTGAATAACACTTTCATCCAATCATCCAGAATCCATGATTGCTTCTCTTTATCCCACTGTAACCTTGTTTTCTTTTGTTTAAGTGTTAGTACTCATTTTCATTTGGCTTTTCTATATGTAAGCTCAGTAAGCTCTATATGTAAGTTCAAACTGTTTTTTTACAGTTCTGTCCCAAAAATTGGCTCCTGATTCTGTCTGTTTTTCTTTTGTTGTGCGTTTTCTATTGTAAAGGCATATTGCTTTGAGATTTCTATCTTGACGCTTTGACGTCTTCCTTGGTCTGCCCATATGTCTTGCTTTATAACCTTCCCATTTAGTTTATACTTGCACCAAATTTTAGACACAGCTGACTGGGAGCAACCAACTTCTTTGGCCATACTCCGTATTGAAATTCCTTGTTGAAGGAGTTTTATAATCCTTTCCATTGTTTCAACTGAGAACTCTCTTCTTGGGGCCATATTTCATTTAAATTAGCCAAGTCAAACAACCCATTAAGGTGCAAGCACTCCCTTTTAACTACTGACTAATTAGCATTTTTAGACTTGTCCCAGTATTTGTTTAAAATGGAAATTAACAGATGATTCCATATTTTCTTCCTCAACACTGAGCGATTTCATACTTTTTTCCTCTACTTGCTCTGGAAAAAGACATGCCATTAATAATAATAATTTGTTTGAGGTATGTTTCCTGAAGCCAGAATGTTAAGCTATTGAACAAAACCTTTTTTGTGTCATATCTGTGATGTGTTTATTTGCTATAAAGTAAAAAATCTGAGTGAACATCCTTTAAGTGTGGTGATTCCATAATTTTTGCCAGGGGTTGTATTCCAAACTCATAAGACTTTCGTTCATCTTCGGAACACGAATGAAGATCTTTTTGATGAAATCTGAGAGCTTTCTATCCCTCCATAGACAGCTACACAACTGTCACTTTGACACTTCAAAAAGTTCACAAAGAGATCGTAAAACTAATCCATATGAATTGAGCAGAACAAACCTCTTGCGGAAGCTCAAACGTGCTGCATAACTCATGAGAATGAACCTCATTGGTTCTCACACGTCATGCAAACATGCTTGAGCTTCCGTTTACCACAACTGATGTGCGAGTTGATGAATGTTTATATGTGAATAAAAGACTAAATTTAATCTGTTCATCATATAAAGCGAACATGTCTCTTCAGAAAATTTGGACTAAACCACTCAATTCATATGGATTAGTTTTTTAAATCTCTTTATGAACTTTTTGAAGCGTCAAAGTGTCTGTAGCTGTCTATGGAGGGATAGAAAGCTCTCAGATTTCATCAAAGGTTTTGGAACGACATGAGGGTGAGTAATTAATGACAGAATTTTCATTTTTGGTTGAACTAGCCCTTTAATGCTGCCTTCATATGCTATCGAAAATTTCCTACTTCCCACTTCTGAAGTCATGATTACAAGCTTGTCACATTTAAGTGCTTTGCTGTCGGAATGAATAGGAATCACGGAGGACACTGGGTTGATTCTTGCCTATTTATTGGGAAAAATCGCATTAAAACCAAAATGATATTTAGCGTCCCATTCATTGGCAACCATATAAACATTCATTGTGCTATCTAGATAGTCAGCTTGCTGACGATTCTGGAATTTTGCTCAAATACAGGCTATTTCTGCTGTTTGTAATACACTATGCTAAATGATTTTTCATATATGTAGATATGCACTACTTCAACGACAAGACAAGGAAATGTAGCTGTTGTGGGGAAAAAACTAATAAAGAATACCAGTCACAGCAGCAAAAAAAAAAAAAAAAAAAAAATCATGATTTATCCAGAATCTTACAGCTCTAATGTGAAGGCAGCATTTAAATGCTGAAAAGAATTTAACATAAAATTCCAGTAAATAAAGCACTGACCATACAGGTTTTCTGAGAAATCACAAGTGCCTATATCTATATAAATCCAGCATGCTTGGAAAGCAAGAGTCTATCCAAAAGATATGGTTAGCTGTTGTTGTTCTCTATCTTTCAAATGAAATAACACTCATACTGAGTTTAGGGGCCATTTGGAAAAGCATCAAGGCTAACATTATGCACCGTAATGACAAATAATCTACACTCTGGTCAAAATTGAAGTAAATTGGTAGCTAATTGAAGCTGAGTAGATGACTGGAACCCATCCAATTAGATCTCATTACTTCAGCATTCTCTTCATTTTCTCCTCGCTGGTGTGCAAATTGGAAGCTAATGATTAAGTTTTCATATGGCAGGTATGTTTAAAAAAATAAACTCAATATGGTTTACGGGACTAACATATGCAATCAAAAGTTTGACCACTCAAGACTACAGTTTCTTCCCAAAGCGATAGACATGCTGATGCAGTAGATGTGTTGTTATGAATTATCAATCATTATTTTTTTTATATACCCTGAAGAGAACATTCTGGACAAGCTACTTCCAAAATGTCCAGCATGACAATTTCCATGAGACACATGTCATCATAAAGCCATGTCATTTTCCTGAGGCTGGTTAGACTGTCAAAGATACACTCTGTCAAAGAAGACTAATAGTGGTTGACAGACTCAATGAAAATAGATTTGTTTTTCTGGCCTTCTTAACCTAACCTAAGAGATGTCAGTCAAGAAAACTCCAGTGTAACCTTTGTACACAGTAACCAAAATCCCATGAAATTTAGCACTATGGCTGATTCGTGTTTTGATTTTGAATCACTAAAAGAACCGACTCATGAGAGTCATTCATTCAGGAATCACACTACACTGGTAGTGATCAATCTTTTAAATGTTTTTGATTCACTAAACATAATCGGCTAGTAGTAAGATTATTTCTCACGAGCCGTTCGACAATCGTTAACAGAACTAGACGTCATGAAAATCATTCGGTTCCATACTTCCGTTTTTTTTTAATAAAAAAAATAAAATAAAATAAAATAAATAAATAAAAAAATAGAGCTAGTCATGAATCGACTCATAAGAGTCATTCATTCGGAAATTACACTTAAACTGGTAGTGTATAATGTTGTATGTAGAATGTCATGAAAATCATTCGGTTGCTGTTTAGAACTAGTCATGAATATCAATAAGATTCTCGATTACCAATCCTAGTGCTGATCAATGTGAAACTATATAAAGGGAGCAATCTCAAAGAAAAGAAAAAGCATTACAACCGACAGCACAATTGCGAGTGACATTGCTGATAAACAACAATTCAATAAACAATTCTAATGTTGACCGTTGTGACACTACCTAAACGAACACTCTTAAGGAAAAATAAAAATAGCACGATAACCAAGAGTAGTACAACTGACAATTTGACAGACATGGCTTGTAACATCAACTGGTTAAAAAGTTTATACTAGTATACTAAAGTTTATTGTAGAGTAACTTACATTAAAGATGAAATATTAACCGCTGCTTTCGCTCTCGCGGTACTTTGATGTCATACGCCGATCACTATGCGCAGCGCCGATGCTTCTCGAACAAGCCTGATGATTGAACGATTCCGTTTAAAATCCTGAATGAATCATTGATTTTGAAGGAGTTGGTTGGGAAAATTATTAAATGACTCACTTTAAACACTCATTGTTTTGTTCCAGAATGGATCAGTGCGTTTTAATGAATCGTTTAAGTGATTCAATGATTCAATTCAGCTCTTGTCGCCATCTAGTGGATATTTCGCCGAAAATTCCCCACCTCCCTGCTGAAAAATCCAGCTAAAACCAGCCTAAGATGGTCAGGCTGGTTTTAGCTGGTCTCCCAGCCCGGTCATAGCTGGTTTTAGAGGGGTTTTGGTTAGCTAGGAGACTGGGAGGCTGGGAGACCAGCTTAAACCAGCTGAACACCAGCTAACCCAGGCTGGGAGACCAGCTTGACCAGCTAACCCAGGCTGGGAGACCAGCTAAAACCAGCTACTTCCAGCTAAGATCAGCCAAGCAGCTTAGGCTGGTTTTAGCTGGATTTTTCAGCAGGGCTGCTGTAGTAGCTGTAGGCCTACATAAAAATGAACGCCACTTCTGCATAATACAATGCGAGCTTGAAAACAAATTAAGGTTGTGTGAATGTGTGGTTTCCTGAAACAGATAAGTCTTAGGTACAGTGCGAAAGACTTTACACTCACACTCGCAGTTTCAGTAACACTCACAGTAGCTCTGTCCGTGCGTGTGGCAAAATGATGAGAAGCCTCAAACCGGGTTATTTACAGGTAAACATGGCAGTGATATATGAGTTCCATCTCACACACTTACGACTCTATTCCACATTATGATAGATCACCTCCTCCAGATTCACATTGTCCTGTCAGCTATGACAATAAAAAACGAGGCACACCAAAATAAAACAAACAAACCACAAAAATACACATATTCCAGTCAGCTATAACTGTAACAAATGTGGTGTGCTAGGAACACAGTCTTGATCCACAGTGAAAATTTAAAAATACTGCCGACAATATGTTCCTCCTGTCTTTACCTCACTTTGTCTTTTTCCTGCACAGTGTGGAAACTCAGATGAGGAGCCCTTTGTAATAAAGACAGTTCTGAGACAACAGCTATTATCAGGATTGTTGATTTGTGGCTATAATAGTGAGTGTTGCTATCCACAGCCATGTTCACTATGACAATATGCATGAACATTTTTCTTACAGATAATCACAACAGTTTACCTCAGACAAAAACAAACTGTCCTGCACAGAATGACACTGCACCAAGGTAATAGACTATATTTGTTTTCTATAGACAAAAATATGTTCGTTTTGCCAACGTTACCGTTAAAGGGTTAGTTAACCCAAAAATGAAAATAATGTAATTTATTACTCACCCTCATGTCGTTCCACACCCGTAAGACCTTCGTTCATCTTCGGAACACGAATTAAGATATTTTTGATGAAATCCGATGGCTCAGTGAGCCCTCCATTGCCAGCAATGTCACTTAACCTCTCAAGATCCGGAAAGCTAAAAACATATTTAAAACAGTTCATGAGACTACAGTGTTTCTACCTTAATATTATAAAGCGACGAGAATACTTTTTGTGCGCCAAAAAAACCCCAAACACTGCTTCGAAGCTTTATGAATCTTTTGTTTCGAATCAGTGGTTCAGATTGCATAAACGAAGCCTTGTTTACTGAAATCACGTGACTTTGGCGTGAACGTTCCCTGTTAGCTGGGATAATATTGTTTGAAATACCTTACAATCTCATACTATATTAATTTGACAATCAAACAATACCACGGTATTTTTCAAAGTACTGTTTTACTGTCAACACAGTACTTTTTGTAAGGGGCATTTTTCTTGTCAGGCCCACCAGTAGCTCAGCAGTGTCAAATAAGTCAATAAATATATAATTATTCTTGTGATTTTTTTTTTTTTTTTTTTGTAATTGCTAGGTTCAAAAGCTTTTAAATGACTAAAAAGCGAATTTGATTTTTTTTGTCCACTCTGCCATCTTCCCTTCAAATGTGTTTGATCTCTACAAGTAAGCTGGTCTGACTAATTACGCAGTCAGGTCTAATTCACAGTTGAGGTAGGTGTGTGGCGGCCCCTTTCAGTCATTGTCCTCATGTGAATGTGAATTGACAGCTGAAGGAAGGTTGAAATGAAACACGCCTCAGTGCGGCTGACGGTGCTGGAGATGAGAGGTGAGGAGCTCAGAGAAACATGCAGAGCGCCATTCATTATTCCAGCAGCGCTTGTCCTAATGTTTTCTTCTGCAAAACTTGAGGAGAGCAGACATTAGTCAACATAATCTCCAGGAGAGGGCCCAATTCTCTCCCTGTAACTGACAGCCTGATGTCACATGATCACTGTAGTGATGTGCTGTACACCAAAACATGGCTCTGGTGACATTTCAACGAGGGCAGATTTATAAGCGAAACATCACTTGATCATGTGGTGTCTGGTGTCTGAAAGGTGTGTTTTTGTGTGGACATCTGCAACATATGGGTTAAATCACAAGTAAGACTGATTGACTCTCACTGACGCAAGAGATTCAATCGAAGGACATACAAGCCATCTAAAGAAAACATCTGTCACGACTCGCACGTCTTCTAACAACTTCAACAACAGTGGAAAATGGATAACTTTTAAAGTTTATCTAGGATGCTATTATTAGTTTTCTCTAAAATGTCCACACGTTTGGAAAATTCCTCACATTAGGTGTAAATCTGAGAAAAAAAGGTATTCATGGTATTGTGAAAGTTACAGTTTCACTAAAAAACAAAGACTAGCTCATCTCACAGCAATACTTATTTATTTATTTCTATATAGGTCGTTGAGATTTTTTAAATGTTTTAGAAATAAGTCGCTTTATGTTCACCAAGACTGCATTTATTTGATCAAAAAATACATTAAAAACAGTGATATTGTGAAATATTGTTTCAATTTAAAATAAAGCTGAATTTTCAGCATCATTACTCCAGTCTTTAAACAATATAAAGTATATATATATATTTTTAAATAAAAATCTTATGTAACTTTATCAATTCCTTTCCAAATCATTTTTGATCTGCCAATTTAACATGTCCATGCTGAATAAAAGTATTAATTTCTTTAAAAAAAATAAATAAATAAAGTTCAATTGGTGCATGCCTTAGATTTTTAAGTAGTCAACTAGGGTGTAGTCATTTCAAAATTAAATTACATTAAACTGACTTCTCGAATAACTTAGGGAATAATATAGACCTATACATGCATACATACATATATACACCAATCAGGCATAACATTATGACCACCTTCCTAATATTGTGTTGGTCCCCATTTTGCTGCTAAAACAGCCCTGACCCATCGAGGCATGGACTCCACTAGACCCCTGAAGGTGTGCTGTGGTATCTGGCACCAAGATGTTAGCAGCAAATCCTTTAAGTCCTGTAAGTTGCGAGGTGGGGCCTCCATCGATCGGACTTGTTTGTTCAGCACATCCCACAAATGCTCGACTGGATTGAGATCTGGGGAATTTGGAGGCCAAGTCAACACCTCAAACTCGTTGTTGTGCTTCTCAAACCATTCCTGAACCCTTTTTGCTTTGTGGCAGGGCGCATTATTGAAAGAGGCCATAGTCACCAGGGAATACCATTTCCATGAAAGGGTTTACATGGTCTGCAACAATGCTTAGGTAGGTGGTACGTGTCAAAGTAATATCCACATGGATGGCAGGACCCAAGGTTTCCCAGCAGAACATAGCCCAAAGCATCACACTGCCATTTTGATAGATACTGACCACTGCAGACTGGGAACACCCCACAAGAGCTCCAGTTTTGGAGATGCTCTGACCCAGTCGTCTAGCCATCACAATTTGGCCCTTGTCAAACTCGCTCAAATCCTTATGCTTGCCCATTTTTCCTGCTTCTAACATATCAACTTTGAGGACAAAATGTTCACTTGCTGCCTAATCTATCCCATCCACTAACAGGTGCCGTGATGAAGAGATAATCAGTGTTATTCAGTTCACCTGTCAGTGGTCATAATGTTATGCCTGATCGGTGTACATACTAACATATGTCAAAAAAGACACCTTAGGTAGTTTTTGCACATCTTATTTTAAGCCTGAGACATTCATAACTCATTTTCAATCCCAGAAACCCCCTGGAGCACTTGACAGCCACGGAAGCATCTGGTGACGACACACCAGAAATCTCCCAGTAGCCAACAAAGACAGCGGCTGTGCTTTAGGGTCTATCGCCATGCCAACCATGTCTTTCCAGGATTATCTCAGCATCTGGGTTGGTTTACTCACATGGAGGCAATCCTCTCTATTAATCCACACAAGCTGAGCTAACCAAAGGTTAAAGAGCTAACCGCAGATTCACAGATGATTTTCCCTAACAGATCTGCAGTATGCCGATTTATTATAAACTAATTTTGAAAATGGCCCAGCGGTTAACGCACATTAGTCCCGACACAATGAGCTGTGGTGCTCGGCATTCAACACGTCTTGATCCAGTCCCCTATCATTTCCTGTCTTTTCTCAAGAAAAAGGCCAAAAAAGTTCTAGTGGATCATACTGACATTGACATTGAAGGCTGATGTGATTCTGCACATAAGTCTGTACCATTAACACGTTGTGAATGATGATGGCTCCTAATCGGCTACTTATACTGGGTTCAGGACAAGGTTGTGAATAAGGAATTTAAGTTCAAATTGAAATCCTGTTTGCAAACCATTATATCTGTTAATTTTTTCTTTCATTGTATGCATGTATGATGTATGTACGTATTTATTTATTTATTTATTTGTTTACAAATGTTATTTTTTACTAGTATTATTTGCTATTTCCTTTTAAAATACTTTTATTGTTTGTTCTTGTTGTTTTTTTTTTCTATTTCAGATTTTATTTTGCTAAAATATTTTTTTATAATCTTACCTATGAAGCACTTTGAGCTGCATTTTATGTCTGAAAGGTGCCATGCAAATAAAATGTATTATTTATTTTTTGACTAAAATCAGAGCAGTGTTGTTTTAATATTATTTATATACTGTTATATAGTATTTATTAATATTTTGAACTTTTATTTTTAAATTTAAATTTTAGTTTTATTATTATTAGTTTTTCTTAATATTTCTGTTTAGCTTTAATTTATTTTTTATTTCATTTTTAGTTTTAGTAATTTTAGTACTTCAACTTATTTTGTTACAGTTAACTGCAAAAGAAATATTTTTCATTTTTTTTTTCACTTATTTTCATTGCCTATATTTTATTTTAATAATTTTCATTTTAGTTAACAATAACAACACAGAATCAGAGTGAATCAGATTTTAAGTATGTGCTTCACATTATTTGTTAAAGTCTTTAAAGTCCCCCTGAAATCAAAATTGAAGTTTTTTTGGCTTTTAGTATGAATATGTTATCTATAAGCTAGTGTGTTCCAAATCAATGACAAAATTCGCATTTAGAAGATATAAGCATTAAACTTACAGTCTCTCACTTCCGCCAGTATGGATCAATGATTTTGATGACATCACTCTGCACTCAGATTTTCTGTCCAATCAAATTTCTCTCTAGAATCTAAAGCGTCCCGCCCCTTACATTATAAATAGACACTGAAGCTGCGGCTGAAACTGGTCACTTGTTCACACATTTACTATTTTCTACATGGTGAATAGGGGATAGGGAACAATTCAGACAGTGTAAATATGCTTTCCACTGAGGCGAATAAAGTCTGGTTTCACGTTAGTGTCACATGAACCACCACAGTGTACACAGTCTGCTACGGTCAAGAGACACGATAGCACAGAGCGGATCATATGCGCGAGTCAGCATGCATTGGACCCATTTGAATTCTGCACAGTATGCTATATTTTAAAGCGATATGGAGGAGATTAGGAGGAGAAACGGTTAGAGATTAGGAGGAAACTGCGTTTTTTACCGAGTTTAACGGCTCTGGACGAGCTGTGATAAACTAAACGCTATTGGTTATTTTAAAAAAAAGGGGAGGAGCTGTTCGATATGTCTCGCCCTGTCTTCCTGTTTCAGTGAAAATTACTTCAAAACATTGAATAATGCAGAGCATTTCAAGGCACTTCAGTGGGCCTTTAAGCCGATTCAAATAGATAATGGATGACTCTGATTTGTGAGTCTTTTAGTGTGTTTCATTACAAAGCTCATAAGAGTCTCTTCTACTGTAGACGGTTACCTGTCTGTGGTTTTCTCTGACGATCGGTTCTGTGAGGATGCACACTAATATAGAGACATATCCATTGCCTGAAACAGATATTATAGTCGACATTGAGCAATCAACAATAGAATACCCCTCTACATTTTAACTATATATTTTTTATTGAGCTACGTTTTCGAATTTGGATCACTTTCATAGGCTATACTGAGTGAATAAGATATATAAATCCCTTTTATTTCAATAAAAATTGTACTAATTTGAATTCCTCCCTCGAAATCCTTTCCACAGACTCCGTAGCCCTACACAGGGGTTGTAGTGAGGGGGTCCACCTCAGTTGAAATCGTGTTGGGGGGTGGGTTGGTGCTGTTTGCCCCCCTCGGGGCTGAGGACAGCTCAATAGAAAGATGTGTTGTCTATTTATTGTCTCTGTATTATTCTGTGGCTCCTAGTGATTCTCTTTCATTACATCCAATTCAGACTGCAAGCACAACTCAGCTAAAACATAATTTCTTTTGCTGTGGCATTGTAGATTGAGTAGCAGCATGGCTGAGCAATGCAGGAACCACAGCAGTATTTTAGTGCAGCATTTCATCCTAATGTAGACATTCATGAAATAATTAGATGATATTTCCTTTAAAGGTATACACTATGTAACTTTTGGCCCTCTAGCATTTAAAAACAAATGAATTCATTTAGCGGAAGAACATTGTTTTGGTTGTGCTTCGGTTCTACGTGACTGTGCGGATGAAAATTGTTATCCTACTGCTCATAAAACATTCACTATAGGCTTAAGGGATATAACCAGTTTAGGTGGAAATGATCTCAAGCTGACTATCTGAAGACATTACTGTAGCTTTACCCATTAATAGACACGGTATTTCCTTGAAAATAAATTCCAGCACAGCACTACCACAACCATAATGAAATGACCCTTCACAATAGATAATGCTTTACAATGAACTCTGTTAGAGAGCTACATATGGTAATTTATCTTTTCAATAAAATAGCTTGCTCACCTGTTGAGTAATAAAAACACCATCTCATGTCAAACAACATGTCAAAACCCTCAGATCTCCAAAAAGTAGGGTGACCAGACATCCCGTTTTTCCTGGGACAGTCCCGTATTTCAGGTCTGTTTTTAGTGTCCCGACTTATTCCTAAAATTTCGTTATGACTGATAGAACGAGTATTAGTAGTGTTCTGTCACGCGAGAATCAAATTCGTCATAGAACAAAATTACCATCCAATCACAATTCGTTATCGATTAACTTGCCGTTAGTGAAGGCGGGATAGGCGGAAGCGCTCTCTCTCTCTTTCCTTGTGCGCGATCCAGTTCTCTCAGACAGCGCGTGATCAGTTCTCATTGCGCCTGAATGGTCAAATGCACACATAGTTGGCAAAATGTCCATCGTGTGGAGTATCTCATGTAAATACAGTCAGTTATGGCTTAAGTGGATGTAAACAGGATATGTGTCAGTATATTACATCCATGAATTCGGTCTTAAAGGGACAGTAGCCTAATTAAATATTTGTGTCATTAATGTTAATCAAACAACAAAATATGTTAAATAAATGTATACATGGTAAATAAACCTATAAAACACGTTTATTTAATTTGTATCTCTATTGTATTTGTCATATTGTTTGTAAAAAAACAATAATTATCGTGAAATAAAATTTCTCATATTACAAAATAAAATGGTCATATTGCCCACCTCTTGCTCACCCGTCCCATATTCCACCATGAGAAAAATGGTCACCCAAACATGGTCAAGCCAATGTTGATTCTGGTTTTATTATGAGCTCTGTCACGTTCTCTTTTTGCCAGCAGACTCTCCTCTGTTCTGCTTTTTTTCGCCCTTCCAGAGGTTAGAGATTTAGCCTGCTCCATATCAACCTTTCTCGCTCGCTGTGACAACAAACCTATGCCACTCCCACATCATACATGCGTCGAAGTAGCAGGAGCAACTTTTCTCTATTTACGGATATGACGTGACATGCACGGACGAGTGACGTACGCAATTTCCAGCGAAAACCGTTCCAACACTTATAATAGGCTTACCATAGTGAATCAGGGGGTAAGACAAAAACACATTTTGGAAGATAGACTGATGTATTGACTCATTATTTAAATTTTGTTCTTTTTGAACAACAACAAAAAAAAAAATAGTGTACCTTTAAGATGTGCTTGAGTCCATCCCTATGAGCAACTGGAAGGAATAAACAGAAGCTGACTTTCAAAGTCATTGAAAATTAGTTTAAAGTAAACAAGAACTGACAGCCTATGACATACACAAAAGTTCACAAACTTCACATGACTCGATTTATTCATCAGAGAGCGATGAAATCCAAAGAAAGCTACTGTTAATGCCCTTTTGCTCTTTTTGATGGTTCTGCGGTGTCTTTGACATCACTATGTATCAGTTTCACTCAAATCACATCACTGTCTTGTGGCCATGATCAATAATGTTCATCTGTGGTTGGCCACTTCAGAAAAAAAAAAAAGAAGAAAAAAAAGAGAGAGAATATAAAACATCTGAAAGCACTGCGGTATCCCGCCTGCAGTGTTTACCAGCCTGATGACTCCAACCAACTCTGACATTTCTGTTTGTTTATGAAAATATATGTGTGTTTATGTGAGGGGAAGTTAATGGTGCCCCTGCAGTGTCCAGTAATAAGCATAAAGGTAGAGTAAATGTAATTGTGAAAATGTGGTAATAAGTGTAAGTATCTCTGCGTGTGTGTGAAAGTGTTTATATTTTCATATGAACGCCCCCCTACATCATCAGTCATGGTCATGAAATTCCTGTGGTCTCAATTCCTCATGCACATCTGCATAACTGTGCTGGCCACATGGTAGCTCTGTTTTTAATTGTTTATTTTTATTTATTGTTGATAAGGCCCAATAATGTGTCATTAGTCAGAGTGAGTGAATTTATAACATTTTAAAAAACTTTGGCCCAATACTGCCCCCAACTGGAGACATTACACACAACGACTGTCCTCAAACACAGACTAAACTTCTCACACTTGAGCATCAGCAGTGATGAGATGAACTGGAATAGGAAAAAGAGAGTCTGTTAAACTCTGAGATCCACTACTAGCTATTTAGAAAAATCTAGATCACTACGTGATGCTAAATGACAGTGAAACCGTGTCAAACAGCAGCAGTGCCCCATGTGGTGATTTATTCCACTGCATACATTTACATAAAAATGTCTGATTTCAAATATATAACAATTTTGAGCCTAATCTATCTCATTTTATCAAGCCTCACACAAACTTACAAGACTGATGTATTAAACATATAGAAACCCTATTTTCTGGCACAAGTAATCTCCAGAGCTGTGCAGTTCTCCCAGCATTCCTCTCAGGATGAAAATAAACCTTGTGTTTACAGTATCTAAAATACTTCCAAAAGTGTTTGTCTTTCCCTTTTATCACAGTGATGTGTATGTTCATAAACAACAGAAGTGCATACACACATTCTGTGTAAATTACAGAAGATGAGGACTTGGCACTACAACAAAGCAGTGTTACAGCATACAGACTGTGTTAATTGAGCCCATCACTGCTCTCAGACCAACCTCCATTACATTTATTTCTTTTTAGACACATTTAAAACAATCCTCACTGAAGTCTTCCTGTCTGTGCGCCTATTGTAAATGTACCCTATTAACTCTGAGTCCTAACCTGGCTTCCAGCAGTGAGTAATTTGTCAGCCCTAAGTGTGATACTGCCTCATGACATGACAATCTCAGACAATCAGAAGACATTTTTTGTTTTAACATTTTATATATATTCTAAATCATTAATACTCGATATATGATGCTGTCATTTGATAGATTATTTAATGTTTTTCAAAAGAGGTCTCTAATGCTCACAGAAGCTGCATTTATTTGATAAAAAAAAATACATTAAAAACAGTAATACTGTGAAATATTATTACAATATATATATAAAAAAACTTTATTAAATTTTTAACAGATTTTAGAATAAAGTAATTTATTCCTGTGATGGCAGAGCTGAATTTCTTCAGTGTCAAATCAAGAAACATTTCTTACAATATTTCTTATTACGTTGAAAACAGTTGTGCTGCTTAATATTTTCACTGCAACCTTGATACTTTTTTTTCATTCTTTGATGAATACACTAAATCAATTTAGACAAACAGATAGATAGATAGATAGATAGATAGATAGATAGATAGATAGATAGATAGATAGATAGATAGATAGATAGATAGATAGAATGAAAGTTGGACAGACAGACAGACTGAGTGTGTGTGATTACCTGCGTCTGTCCTTCTTTAGGTCAAGTCATATATTCGTGAAAAAATCAGTTTGCCATCAGTTGTCAGAAGATGAAAGCGATATCTTTGTCATAGTATCCTTTCTACCTTTAAGGTGATTTCCCAATATGCACATAAAACATAAACTTAATGATGACAAATGAGGTGTAAAAATAATTTAGCTCTTAATTATACAATATTTAATCATAATTCACTAAAAATATTTAAAGGTTTAAACGGCTAGTTCCCCATAAAAAATAAAATTCTGTCATCATTTACTCACCCTCATGTCGTTCCAAACCCGTAAGACTTTCATTCATCTTTGAAACACAAATGAAGATATTTTAATGAAATCTGAGAGATTTCCGTTCCTCATTGACAGCTACACAACTACCACTTTGACACTTTAAAAACTTCATAAAGAGATCGTAAAATTAATCCATATGAATCAAGCGGTTTAGTCCAAATTTTCTAAAGAGACACAATTGCATTATATGATGAACAGATTTAATTTAGGCTTTAATTTATATATAAACATTCATCAATGCACACATCAGATATATTAAACAGAAGCTTAAGCATGCTTGTTTGACGTGTGAGAACCATTGAGGTTCACTCACGTATTATGCAGCACGTTTGAGCTTCCGCAAGAACCAATGAGGTTTGTTCTCATGCGTCAATCAAGTGCGGTTCACTGATCAATGTTTATACGTGAATAGAAGCCTAAATTCAATCTGTTCATCAGATAAAGCGATCGAGTTTCTTCAGATAAATTGGTTTAAACTGCTCAATTCATGTGGATTAGTTTTACGAACACTTTATGGACTTTTTTTGATGCGACAAATTGGTAGTTGCGTAGCTGACTATGGAGGGACAGAAATCTCTCAAATTTCACTTAAAATATCTTCATTTGTGTTTCAAAGATGGAAGAGGTTTGGAACAACACGAGGGTGAGTAATTGATAACTTTTTTTTTTTTCATTTTTGAGCCATACATTTTCATATTAATACAAGAAGGATCTACAACTTTGGTACTTGTCAATATACGCTGGTCTGTCACGACTTTTAACGCAAATGCTCTGGTAATATACTATATGATCTGTTAAGTTTGTCTTTACAGCATTAAAAAAAATCCAGCTCTCTCCATCGGTTCGTTTTATGTGAGGTGATGGACTGATATGAACCGGAGGAGAGAGCTGGTAATGACACTCCCGCTGAGTGCCTGGACATGGTCCACCCCGCCCCCAACTCCTACCTCACTTTTGCCTCTCTCCTGGTGTTGATTTACTTATTATGGGCTCTTTCTCCTTCATTCCACTGTCATTGAACCCTGATTAGATCAAGCTCGGATCGCTTTGGACAGTTAGCATCGATGAGTCCATCTATCACGCGACGTCCGTTAGCTGTGGATCGCTACCGCCATCTATTGCCTGCGGTTCTAACGCCCGTGGCCCTCATCTCCTTGACCTTTTCCCTCTCGCTTTCTCGTTTTCTATCTCTCTCGGCCGTTGGCAGTGTATCTTCCTAACCCCCACCCTCACCCCCACCCTCCACCCTCCACAATCTGTGGCAAGCGAAGTCAAAACCGCAGCTCCAGGGGAGTAAAGCCTCTTCTTCTCTCTCTACCCTTCTTTTTTCTGCTGTCTTTCATGGGCGACGACTGAGTGGCAGCCAATCATGGGCTCACTCCTGCTGCCACAATCTCCCTGACACTCAAAAAGAGAAAGAGAGAGGGAGAAAGGCATATGAAAGGAAAAATAATACACAGACAGACAAAAAAAATGAGGTAAAACGACAAGTAGAAATCAAAAAGCACTGGAAAAATTTTAAGACAAAAGGACTAGAATAAGAAAAGAGAGAACAGTCAGACAGCTCTCTCTCTCTTTCACACACAGTAAGCTTCAGGACAATGTTCCATCTTACGGCGAAAACTGAGAGGGAAGGTGACAAGCGTGGAGCTTATGCTAAGGCGATATAGAAGTGTGCCTAAAAACACAGCAGAAAACAATGGAGCATAGACAACGAAGGTAAAACTCTCTCTCTTTCTCTCAGTGTGCCACTCTCTCGTCCGTCCCTCCCTCCCTCTCCAGCTCTGTTGCTCTTGTGCTCTCTCGGTCCCCCACTCTTGCTCAGACGGATGAGGAGAGTCCGGAAAGAGAGCAGTCATGTACGTAATTTTCTCTCTCGCTCGTTGAATCTAAAGGTTATCATTAAGACAGATGTGCCCTGCAGAGTGGTTGCCGTGGAGATCATTTTACACTGGAGGAACTATTTGATTAAAGAGTGGCTAAGACGGATTTATAGCAACTGAGAAAGACGTGGCAAACGCAAAAAGAGAGTGTGAGTAGACGGTTGATTAGTTTCTTTTGCAGGTGGTTTCAGATAATGTGTCTAGGATCTAAAGAGATAGTTTAGTCTCTTTTGTGAATGTCTCAATGCCATATTTATAGTCAAGGACTTACTGTACGGGATTTATTGAAGCTTATTGAGTTTATATTGAGAGGAAATTCCTGGCTAGAAACTGTTAAAACTGTGCTGTGCTGTTGAAATTCATATAGACACTGTGTTGGTTCTACTTTCAAAAGATGTTTAGTAGTCTTGCTTGCCAATACGGAAGCAAACTTATGATAAATGATCATTTTTTTTTTTTTTTTTTTTTTTAAATAAAACCGTATTTCTACATCCAGGTAAGATTGTTATAGGTGCATTAAAAAATAAAAATGACGGCAAAAGATGTGTCTAAAAAACTTCATACGGGCTGGCAGCACTGCTCTGCAGTAAATTTTATTTGACAATTGCTCTGTTATGAATCCTGCAATTACACAAATGCGTTTGCTTGATTCTGATAAGCAGATTATTGCCTTGACCTGTGTGTCATCTGGCTGCTATTTTACAGACAGCCTCAGTTTGAAGATAAACGATGTGCGTGTTAATGTGAATGTGTGTGTGTGTGCGAGAGAGAGAGAGAGAGAGAGAGAGATGTGCTGGAATATTTCATAAATATGTATTGCATTGAACACAGCAAGAGTCTACCCCACTGCTCATGTCTAATCACTCACTCACTCACTGTTTCTTTCACATACACACTTACACACACACACACACACACACACACAAACACTAGGATAAATACAGCCGATCAACTGGATCTCGGTATTGGAGGTCATTAGTGAGCGGTCATTGTTGTCCAACACAAATTAACCTCTAAAGTGCTTGCTGCATTTCTGCTTTCTAAATTAGCCACACTAATAGCATCTCTTTCAATGCAAAACGATTCACTTGGAAACACACACAAAAGCCTGTGAATAGAAGATCTGTCACTGACAGCATACACATTTAGGAGACAAATTTACAGGCTTATATAACTCACAGATTCTTCTTTTGGAAAGAAACTTTAAGATAAGATCTCTTTAATATCTAAGTATTTTACATGAGATTAAAATTAAACGCAAATGGAGACCTCCTACCTCTCAGATTTTTTTCTCTCTCTCTCTCTCTAATAGTCTCCTATGGAAGATATCACAACAATGTCTCAAACTTTGCTCAGATTTGTGAGATTTCTTCAATAAGAATTCACATTTCTCTACAATTACAATACAATTCACAGTAATTGTATAGCTTCACTCTATACAGAACTTTCGTCAGGTGCTTCATATATAAAATATTTTAGGGGTCACATTATGGGATCATTTTATGGATTTAGTTTTAATTAATTGTGTTTTAATTCATTTTATGAATTAAGCATTTCGTAAACACATTATCGCTAGAAAAAAATTTGGTCACACTTTAGATTAGGGTCCAATTCTCACTATCAACTAACTATTAACTATGACTTTTGCCTTAATAAACTCATAATTACTGCTTATTAATAGTTAGTAAGGTAGTTAAGTTTGTAGAATATGGTCATGCAGAATAAGGCATTAATATCTGCTTTAGAAGTATTAATAAACCGCCAATATCCTAGTAATATGCATGCTAATAAGCAACTAGTTAATTGGACCCTAAACTAAAGTGTTACCAAAATTTAAATTACCTGTTAAACTTTAAAGTATTATGCAATCATTTAAGACATTTCTTCTTATATAGAACCTTTTTTGAATAACATGTTCTTTAAAATTGAGTCAAGAACCCTATGGTTCTAGAACCCCCTAAACCTTTTTTTTCTTCTAAGAATGTATACTTTGACTTGATGTAAAAGGTGATACATAAAGTATTTTCACTTCCTAAATAAAATCTGTCCTGCAATTAACATAGAATTCATATTATGCTAAACAAAAGAAGGTAAACAGCCAATCAGAATCCACTTACTGGATTATGCCTTCTGTAGAAAACCATTAGCATGTATTTTTATCCTTTTATACTGAAGACACATGACATACACAGGGAAACCGAGCGAGACACAGATACAGAACTTTCAGTGTTATCTGAGAGAGAGTTAGCTCCACCAAGTGGCTCAAAATTCAGTGCTAAGCAGCAATGAAGATCATGGTTGATTTTGAATCTTTTAAGCCGTCATGACTTTACTTTCACAAACAAACATTTAAAACCACAAAATCCTGCTGCCACAAGCCCCAGCCCTGAATTTAAAGTGATGGAAGGGCTCTGCCATATTAAATGTTAAAACAAAACAAATTCAACGTCCATTTTTATCTGACCATGGCAGATAGTTTGATGCCCTGCAAGTAATCTGGACAGACCAGGAGGCTGCTTCGATCATAAGATATCAGACAGGCCTTGGGCAATATTTCAATCTTTTAGACCGCATACGCTCTATATATTATTAAGCGATTTGTTCGTCCTGTTTCCAGAAGTGAAGTTCTCCCATCAAACTTATGAGCTGCATGAAGTCTCTATCCTTTAACTCTCAAGGTCAAGAAAAAGAGAAGCACTGAAAAACTTCCCCCAGCAATAATAAGCACGACAAATGCACAGACACAGGCTGCCGTATCCCGCATATGGCTCCAGACATCCATCAGAACACAGTCAGGTGTGGACAGAAATAACCCAGTTTCCCTAAATGATCCGTGTCTGATATGGTCTTAGGGGGAATATTCTTGGGAGAGAAAGAGGGGGGTGTTTGGAGGCAGATAGCATGAGTGAACGAAGCTGTGCTGAACTCTGGCAGATGTATTCCCTAAAGACAACACTGCCCCAGACTGCTTTTATAAACCTCGGGAGAAAAACAGCAGTATACCTTGCAGACAGGACTATGGCAATTACAGTACATAGACTATGGCGGGTCTGCATTTGCGGTGGCGGTCTGATCCTGCAGACTTGAGCGGTATATCACTGTCAATCAGGTCTGCAAATTACAAAACGTGAACTTTGACGTCCATTTACAAAATGCCGCTCTGGATGTGCACAAAATGTTTTGTGTGTCACGCAGATCAACGGGGTCAGCCGTGTGGAGTTTTCGGAAAGACAACGCGCCATCCTCTCTGCCAATTAATTCATAATTATATAGCATTACCTCATTATGCCTCGACTAGCACATCCACATACGCCTAAATTCACATATACACACTAATTAGATGCTCTTAATAGGACAAGTGAGAAGATTCTTCCTCCTCGCCCGACTCCCTCGCGCATCCTTCGTTCCTCCCCTTATATAGCATCAAGGATCCTCCCTTACTGCTGCTCATAAACAAGTTTTCAATGCACTAATCAAAGTGACAGTCCTAAACATCTGGCAAGAGATTTTTTTCTTTGTTGTATGGTAACAGGCAAAATAATAATAAAAAAAGATTCACTGGCCTAATGCTTAATAGGCATGCTGTATCAAAGATTAATATCCAGAATGCTATTAAACCTCAAGGACAGCCTTGAATGATAATTAGAAAATGCAATCATGAGAATCACCACGCATAAATTGGTGCACACAATTGCGGGCATTTTTTTCCAGAGCGTTCTTGACATTGCAGAGGAAGGGCTAAACTAAGAGTGCACGATGACATGATTTTCTTTTTTTTTTTCTTTTTTATAACATCTCTGGGTTTCTGGCACTCTATGAGTCCTGCAGTCATCATAGAAACACACAATTTACTGTCTGGGCTTTTTCACAAGCTACACGCTCTCATCACTGTAGTGTTACATCTCCCCAGCAGAGCTGGATATATATACAGCACCTCTCACTCCATTATTATGTTGTGTAAACTTGCAAAAATCTTGTAGCCTACAGCGTGTGATTTGATAACTCAACTCGCCATGCCTAATGAAAACAAAAGCACCCTGAAGGAGGTAAACGTCAATTATTAAACAACGCTTGTGAACACTGGGAACCACAAGTTGTTTGTGCAGGATAAGATTTTTTAATGGCTTAAATCTCAGTTCTCAGATTTTTTAGTAATCTCATGTTGTAATCTCAACAACATCTTAAACTGTGCTTAGTTTTGCCAGCATACCAAAGCCTGCAGTAAAAAGTCCCATCAAATTCTTCCAAAACCAAAGTATCTGAGCTATGCTATCCCCATTTATAAAAGCTTTACATTTTCAGAGAAATATAATTGTGTACTGAGACATAACTCTCTTGGGAACTCCATTAAATCTGATGTATGAAAGAGCAATCTCTGAACATCAATTCATCAGTTCAACAATTTGAACCACAAACGATTGGAAAAGATCTCAAAAATGTCTCAAACTGTGCTCACATTTGACAATATACCAGCATCTGCAAATTAAAAAAAAACAAAAAAACACACAATAACATCACGTTCTTCCAAGAACAAATGGTTCTGCTATGCTATCTAAATTTTATTGTAGGCTATAGCTCTTACTGTATGTCAATAATTAAACAATAAGCCCCAAGAAGCCGTAGTTTACGGTGAATTTATAACAAGTAATGGGCGTCATTACCTAAAACCCCCTTAGCTGTTATAAATTCACTGTAAACCACGGCTTCACGGGGCTTATTGCTTTTATAAAATGGTTACCACACAATACAAATATTAAAGCCAAACACTATGTATCAATGCAACTTTCATTTAGTAAAATCATTAAAAGGCTTCCTTTCGCAGGAAAAAAAAATAGTCCCTGACCATGAACAGCAACAGAAGTTACATTTATTACGCCATTAGATGGTGGCAAAGATTGTCTTTATGAGTGAGTTACTCAGTCGCAAAGACTGTTATATTGAAACTTGTTGTGAACACGGAACAAGACGCAAATGACAAATGCTTTGACTAGCGCTGTCAGTCACGGGAAAACCCATTAAATGTTAAAAGGGCAAGATTGCAGCGGACATTCAAACGGATTTTTTATTATGAACATAGGACCTGAAGAAAAATGCTAAATCTCAATGCAGGTAATACACTCAGTCACTCGATATCTCTCTCACAATACTCTTCTACATAATGCAGTAAACTTCAATGAACAAAATAGAGAAAAAGAGAACAAACATATGTTTACGTTGCTAAGAGTGGTTTCTAGCAACATACAGCGATACTTACCTAATGCGGTCAGCTGAATGTTTTCGGGAATTTTACAACGGCTTTGAACGCGGCTCAACCAATCAGAATCAAGGGTCGGAACTATCCGCTTTATAATGTCTATTTAGTATTTTGGCTATTAATTTATTCTAGGGGATTTTAGGAGAATCATCCGAGACAAGAAAATATGATACTTGAATGAGAACTCTATTAAAGGAGAAGAATGTAAATTCTCAAACAGCATTCATTGAATGGAGCCACAATTCATTTAAGCAAACTTCAGGAAACTTTGAAAATACACACAATAAACAAATACATAAAATACATACATACATAAATAAATAAATAAATAATAAATAATAATAATAATAATAATAGTCTCCTATTTCTCACATTTTTCTTTAGTAAAAAAAAGTTAAGATACCAAATTCTGCAATAGACAAAATTATCTGTGCTGCTTTCCACATTCATTTTATAGCTCTATACTCTTGCTGTATGTGAACAAATGTCTATTTTGTAGCTATTTATTTATTTTAAGGGATTTTAGGAGAATCATCTGAGAAAAAAAAAAAAAAAATACTTGAATGAGACATGAGTGAGAACTATATTAAATCTCCTGAGCTATAAAAGAGCAACCTCTGACTGGAAGAATGCCAATTCTTAAACAGCGTTCATGGATTAGATTTGGATATATATATAAAATAATAAATGACTCCCGGTTCTCAGAAATCTGCAATAGATTAAACTGTCTGTGCTGCTATCCACATTCATTTTATTTCAGCTATATTCTCTTATTGAATGTGAACAATTTTTGGCTATTTTTATTTCTCCAATTTTAGAAGAACCATCTGAGATGAATTTGATAGTTAAATGACACATCACTGAGAACTGAATTAAATCCATCAGTGCTATGAGGAGGGGAGTGTCAATAAGCAGACTTCATCAGGCCTTGAAAGAGTGTGCAATAAACATGCATGAATCAGAGAACTCATTTTTATTACTCTTTTGTCCGGGCTCGCCCTTGAGCTAAGACCACGGGTGGAAAACGTGTCATAGAAACCGTTAAATCCATCAAGTCGGTTTTGGACCATGACACTGACAGATGGATATTTATCTGTCCGTCAAGGTCACGCCAGAGACTTGAGCAGGTTTTTCTATGCCAGCTGCTGATTACATGCTTCTCTACGACCCTTACTCCAAAATCAAATGTGGGCGGCACTTTCCCTACATAGACACAGACCGTTTCAGTTCGTGCCAATGTGTGATTCATACCGGATGTGAAAGGCTCAGCTTGGTTTCGTGAAAATAAAAATCATGTTTAATTCATAAAGACCTCTGCAGACCTTCTTAATGTCAAAGTTCTGCCCTACTAGCTAACCCTGAGCTGCATTGAAACATATGTCTGAATGGAAGATTGGGCCACAAAAGGCCTCCTCTGCTGAGGCTGACAAAATTCATTACTCGCATTAGCGAAGCCAGTGATTCCACAAATTACAGTAGTCTGCACACTTTCAAACGCTGCCTAGTGAATAATTCCCAACTTCATCCATATCTCATTAAGTAAATTATTTGATTCGTATTCACAAGACAATGTTCATTTACATGCATAACTTCAGTCACATCAAATAGAACTAGAGCCCTAATTTGCTCTTAGACAAAGAAAGGAATCGCTTTGTTCGCTGAGATGGCCCCGTTGACACCGTGTGTGTTTTATTTCTTTCTTTTTCTTCCCCCGTTTGCCTAGCCTCCCCTTCTTTTCTTTGATTCAGATCGTTAAACAAAACGCCACAACATTATGAATCTACTCCTCATTTGCTTGTAAGACCCCTAGAGACTTTTGCCGTAATGAATGCCTGTCAGGCTAACCTGGCTCCTTGGCCTTTTCCTGCAGACTCCTGGAAAATGGGCTTTCGTCAAATGAGGGAAGAAAGATTTATTAGGATTAACTTCCAAAAGCCAATAAATTATGCATACATCCTCCAAATTACCTATCAGAACTAGTCCTAGAGGACAGACCGCTTCAGTGAGCCGCTACCTTTGCTTCTTTTACACTAGTTTGTTATATAGAATTGGAAGTCCTCAACATTTTGCAGTTTGCTATCGACTTTGTCTATTGCTGTGTTTTGGCGGTAACCGCAAATCTATGCAGAGTGAAGAAAGTAAATGTTTAGAGACGTTCGGGCTCAAGAAGTTCATCAATTAGAGACCACCAAGTGACTGCTGTGTGCTAAAATCACTTAATCTTTTGAGATCAGTCAATATTAATGATTCGTTTTCTAGTTAGCCAACATGATTTTTAGTCAGCTAGCATAAACTTACAGAGTGTTGTTGTAATATGTGGCACTCGACCCAGAGGTAATTTAGCAAATGAAATGCTTTCTTAAAGATATTTTTTCTCTCCATCACAGGCCCCAAGAAGACAGAACTGAAGAGAATTAAGGATAAGATGCCCCATTTCGTCGGTCCCACTATTCAGCAGTATCTTCAACACAGAGCTCTGTTTCTTAATTGATTCCTTATCAAGGACTCTCCAGGAGTGATCGGATACAATGATAATCAATCAACTTACTTTCCTCCTGTTGTCCTGCTTGCTGGGCTGGAGCAGTGCACTGATCCGGCCAGTGCCTGGAATTAGCACGTTGGATCGGGATGGACGGACTCTACACCGCACTAAACGGGGATGGATGTGGAATAGTTTCTTTCTCTTAGAGGAGTGGACAGGAACTGGAAAGCAGTATGTTGGAAAGGTAAGAGCTGTTACTCTTAGGGTTGAAAAGTTGCAATCATTGGGTAGAGGTATTATATATAAGCAGAGGTTTTTTTACCCCTTATGAAAAAGTACCATGGTATTACAATGGACATACCATGATGATAATACCATGGTATTCTTTCAAATACCATTTAAATGAAATATAATCAAACAGTACCACCACAATAGCATGCTTTTACCATCTGTATCATGGTACTTTTTCAAAAAGCCATTTTAGGCTGTTAGCACAATGAAAACTTACAAAGTGACTGTATTTCAAGTAGGGGTTGAACGACTTCAGATTTTCAGTTGACATTTATGTGATTAAAGTTGAGTCGACGTCGACTAGTCGATGATGATGTCACTAATGAACAAATAAGGGGCTGTTCACACAGAACGTGCTTTTCCATTCCAATGCGCTACTTTTCCATTGTTTTTCTATGTAAACACATGCTAGACAGACATGTATAACTGTAGCGCTCGTGTCTTGCGTCTTTTGCAGTGTCTCACACATGACACGGCATTCTAAAAACACGGCGCTCAAGTTCAAAGCAGTTCAACTGCTCTCGAGACTGCCCATGTCTTGCCTTTTTGAAAGCAAAAATCTGTGTGAACAAGCCCTAAGTCTGAACACTCGAACACGGGTTGCCTTGTGCACAGCTATGGCATATGATGCTGCCCACAAATAATTCTCACACATAACAGCTTATTTTTATCAGTTCTTTTGTCTTTAGGTCGTTATATTTCTCACAGATTTCTGCTCGTTCTAGATCAGATACAGATAAAGTAGCACAGTAAAGATTACATTTATATGAATGCATTAGTGAGAGAGTGATTGCATGTGAATTAATTCTACCTGGCAGCTTCTCTCTACAAATAGTGAAGCCCTCTACACTGTAAACCTAAATAAGTTGGGCTAACTCAAAAAATTTGAGGTAATCAGTTACATCAAATTTTTTGAGTTATGATGTTCCCAATTTTAAGTAAGCAGAACTATCAAGTTTTGAGTTTGTACTACTCATGCATGTTAATTGCTCCCAACTTGAAGTACTGAGTTAGCTAACTCATACATTTTGATAGCAATTAGTTAATTAACTTTTTTATTTTGAGTTCTTGCAAATCAAATGTAGTAGCTCAAACAGTAGAGAATTGTGTTAACAACACCAAGGTCCTGGGTTCGATTCTTAGGGAATGCATGAACTGATAAAATATATACATTTAATGCAATAGATTAAAGCATTTGCCAAATGCAAAAATGGGAATCGAACCTGTGACTGTGGGGTTGCTAGCATCATGGGAATTACAGTATAAAATATGAGCAGTTTAAGTCAGTCTGACCATTAACACACAACACAAATAAGCACAAAGGGTCAGTTACGAGCATGAATCACGAACATCAAATGAACTCATACCTAGCGGATGATGCTTTCAGCATGATAGCTAATGATGTATTAGAACAAAATCAATGAGAATCCAGGCTATTAGAATGAATCGATGTGTGGGATACAAAGTGCCATAATAACCCTCTTTATATTAATGACCACATCCTGACGTTCCAAAACAGAAATGATTGTGTGGGATTAACTCAAAGGCTTACATTATAACCACGACCTGATAATAACAGCTGATGTCCTGGCTTTCAACATGCACGAATGATGCATTTTAGCTAAGATCAACTCGGGACACGAATCAGTGGAGAGTGAAACCTTGACGTGCCAGTTGTTGAAAGGTGGGCCTACCAGTGCAACACGATTCGGTTAAAATCAAATGCAACTCGTGTGGCGTCAGATCAGAGTGGAATGCTTGTCAAGCCACTGGCGTCAGAAAGCAGAGACAGCAGCAGTTACAACCCCAGTGCATGAGAGGAGGGGGTTGGTGCAGCCCGTCGACGGCCAATTTTATGTCAAAGACTTCGGCTTTCATCATCGCATTCATCGGCTACGAGTAAACGTGATGTTTTGGGTGGAAAGAGGAGTGGTAACACAGACAGATCAACATCTCTTCCTCTTATGGCGCAGGGTTGTTTTTGTGGAGAATACTGCAAGAAAAGAAACATGCGAGCACACGGAAACAGAAAGGCGAGCAAGCAAGAGTGGGTGAGGAGAAAACAATAAATCAATCAAAAACGAGAATGAGATTCCGCCCTCATAGCGTTGCATTTTACGTGACAAGGCAACAAAACAGCGCTGACTGCGAAGAGTCCATCGGATGAGGAAGTGTCAGACTCAGCAGTGTCCTGGCCTCCTTCCCAGAGCTTTGATGCTTCTCTCTTTTCTCTAGCTCTCTCTCCTTCTTTTCCTGGCTGCTGCGTTTCTCTGGCATGACAGCAATCACATGCTTTTGGCCCGCTTCTCATCTACCGTCCACTCTCGTTCCCAATTAAAGTGCCAGAAAGACACAGGGCTCCCATAAATACTGTAGGAGGGCGAGGGAGAACGAAACACCCACATGCTGGTTCGGGGAGACCACTGTGGAGCGACTTGATCATCCATTCCATCCATTTCCCCCCATTTCTTACTAGTGTGTGTGTGTGGGTGACGTCTTGTGTAGCCCAATAGATGGGTACTTAGAGCCCCGGCGAGAAGCCATCAAAGCCATTGATGGTTTTCCTCATAAAGATAATTCAGCAACCTTTACGGAGCCTTGTGGGATACCATATTTATGTCTATCGAACCAAGGCCTCCACTGGCCCCCTGACACAGACAAGTCCTAAAAGAGGATTTATTTTCCAGTGTGGAGCCAGAAATAATCCATAAAATGGGAAGAATATTTTCAATAAAACAACAGTCCTCTCATCGCTGGTTCAGCAGAGGTCTGTTTCTACTTTGTAGTCTACAGCCATTTGATGTGTTTTCACAAGAAACATCTATATGGTACAACTAAACAGTACAAGCTACAGTTTCAAGTAGTTCAACAGTCAAGTAGTTTTTTAAAGTAGTTAGCTACATGACAAGCTACAAACAACAACTATAGTTAACTACATTAAAGGGGTGGTTGATTTATGATTTCACTTTTTTAACTTTAGTTAGTGTGAAATGTTGCTGTTTGAGCATATACAACATCTGCAAAGTTACGACGCTCAAAGTTCAATGCAAAGGGAGATATTTTCTTTTAAAGAATTCTCTGCTTAAGGACTACAACAAATGGCTGGTAGGGACTACAACGAGCTTCTTCCCGGGTTAGTGACATCACTAACCCAAAAATTTACATAAACCCCGCCCCTGAGAACATGCAACAAAGGGGGTGAGACCATGTTGGGCTGCTTTAGAGAAGAGGAAGAGTTGTTGTAGTAGAGTGTTGTTGCTATGCGGTCATTTTAAGTTGGACTGCTTCACAAACAAGGGTCAATGCTGGATTTGCACAAAAGATTAACATGACGCACATGCTAGTCGATGAGTTGAATCAACTCCACAGCAACTACATAAATTTATTCACTAACCATTCAGAAACGTCCAGTTGCATTCTAAAAGTTGTAACTTCTTCCTGAGTCTCTCCATCAGTGTCCGACTCCGGTTTGAACAATGTAAGGCTGAACACCCTTACTGACAATCATCATTTTGCTGCGTGAGATTCTCCAGCTTTGTTGTTGTTGAGCAACTGAAACGCGAGCTGTTAAAGCTCCGCCCTCTTTTGGAAAGCGTCCGGGAGCAGCAGCTCATTTGCATTTAAAGGGACACACACAAAAACGGCGCGTTTTTGCACACACCCAAACGGGCAAATTTGACAAGCTGTGGGGTATTTTGAGCTGAAACTTCACACACACATTCTGGGGACACCAGAGACTTATATTACATCTTGTAAAAGGGGCATAATAGGTCCCCTTTGAAAGAATATATGTTTTGACAGTTGTATACAGTAAGCTGTGGTGTTTTCAAGTTTAATTGGTGGTATTTCATTTGAGCAGTATTTATGTGGCATAAATGGATGATAAAAATATAAATTTACAATAAATACCAATGATAAAACCAGAAAACTCCATTTATACAAATGGTAATAATGAGCCATATATATTACTTATATTTAACGTCACTGAATAGTGAATAATTCACACACTACCAACACTGCAACTAGGATGAATATAAAAGTGAGAGATTCTATATTAGCACTAATGCTCTACAGAGCAAGTAAACTATAATTTATAATTCAGTTAGTTCATGATATGTGAAAACAGCAACTGCTTAGAATTAATATGAAGCCGCGTCAGGCAGAAATGCAAAATAAACAGGATTAAAGAGGCAGTTTTCTAAATGTAATTTCGTGATGACTCAACCTTAAATTTACTGAGAAATATTTCACATTTTAACAGCACATACCAATATATGTATAAAAGAGAAAACTCACAAACCAGAAACATCATACTGGCCATCCACTGGTCATTATTATGACCGCCCAGGCGTTGTGGCCCTGTTCTGCAGAAAGAAGCTCAGAAGTGCTGAAGCCTGCCATGCATTTTGCCGCTTTTGTGTCATGAGTTTGATGTGGGGGCAGCGGCTCACATGGCGTGCCATCAGCGCTATTGATGTGAACAAAATCCTATTAACCTTCTCCAAGCCCCATAATGCATTGTGCAAATAAACCTGTTCCCGTTTCCCCGGTGAGCTCTCTTCTTCTGTCTACCTAACCCTTTTGATCCTCTTCACGTAAATACTTCAATAAAACAAAGAAAAAAAAAATAGAATGCCATGATTTTGATCATTTTTGCAGCCATTAATAACAGAAAGGCAAAGAGTGATGGCTCACATTTGAATGTTTAAATATTTAGCACAGGTTCATTAGGACTTGTCAGGATTATAAACTCATCTGAGCGTGGAAAACCACATCATGAAGCGATAGAGGGGAAACTCAACTGCGTGTTAATCTGACAGTTGTAGCACTATTGCAAGTGTCAAATAATTATGTGATGTATTACGGCAATTCTAGATATTAAATGTTAAGTGAGATAACACAATTCTGGGAGATGGTGTGCATGAGGAGGCAAAGTCCTTGCAGTTTTTAATTTTTTTTTTTTTTTTAAATAAATCAAATGTAAATTGACGTTACAAATTTCCTGGTTAAATAAACATTACATCAAAAAAAGAGAAACCAAATACAATTCTATTTAAACCAATTTTAAACCAAGTATAAATCTCAGCAATTTATTTATTTAAAAATTATTTTTAAGCATTCTTACATCTATTCCAAAATAATAACTAAAATACTCCCCCTCCCCCCCATCATCATCTTCTCAGGCCATTTCCAGTTTGATTTTGACGTGATTAAGCGGTGATTTTGAAGTTGTTTACTCAGTTTTTAATTAGTCTTCCTATTAACACCATAATGTTGTTCATTCAAACCATAGACAGTAAAAAAGATTCAAATCGATTCACAAACCAACATCGCATTAACCAATCATAACAAATCCTATCCTATCATAGCGCGATGGTGGCATTGCTTCCTCTCACAGGACTTTCCCCTATTCATTTTCAATTACCACCCACCAAACCCATTGCATGCTTTAGAGGGTCTGTTAAAACTCAATGGGCTCAGGCAAGGGAGGCAAGAGAGAGACGCAGACTCCTGCTGTAACTTCACCTGCGGGTGTTGCTGCTGGACAGTGTTACTTTGGAAAAACTAATGATTTATACACTTTTTAAAGGATTAGTTCACTTCAGAATTAAAATTTCCTGATAATTTACTCACCCCCATGTCATCCAAGATGTTTATGTCTTTCTTTCTTCAGTCGAAAAGAAATTGAGGTTTTTTAAGGAAAACATTCCAGGGTTTTTCTCCATATAGTGGACTTCAACAGCTACCAATGGGTTGGTCTAAAATGCAGTTTCAGTGCAGCTTCTACATGATCCCAGATGAGGAATAAGGGTCTTATCTAGTGAAACGATTGATCATTTTCTAAAAAAAATAAATGAATAAAAATTATATACTTTTTAACCACAAATGTTCATCTTGCACTAGCTCTACGATGCGCCACGCATTACGTAGTCATGTTGAAAAGGTCACGCGTGACGTAGACGAAAGTACCGAGCAAGTGTTTACAAAGCGAACGTGCAAAGACTAAGTCAAACGGCCTTTACAAAAAAAGGTAAAACAATGATGTCGGATGATTTTGAAGTTGGAGGTGAAAATGAGATGGAGTTTTTCGCCCTACCGCGGTTCTTCCGTCACATTTTGTAATATTTGTAATATTTTTGTTTGTTTGTTTGTTTTTTTGAAGAGGCACTGTCCTTAGCTGAGAAACACCCTTAGCTGCCTTTTTTTTTCTTAAAGTAATGTTTTAGAAGTTAAAAAGGTCACTTTTGAATAAGTTATCTATGGATGGGGGTGGGATATACAATAAATCTATTAAAGCTTTAATTGACATTCTTACCGAACATTCAAAACATTTCCCACAAAATCATTGCGAACACTAAGGCTGTGTCCGAAATGGCATACTCTCTGGGTAAATAAGTAAATACTTTGCAATGTTAAAAAAGTATGTTTCCATATACAGTAGTATGAATGTAATCTGGACTTACTACATTCATCATGTTGTCATTGTCATGTGACCTACCACCATCAGTTTTGTTGCTTCATTGCCATTCATAAATCCTCTTCTGTGGCCTCATGGGATAGTATAGAGTCCATTGAATGGGCACTTCAGGATCTCACTGGAAGTATTAGGTCATCCGGGAACTTTTTGCCTGCTATTTCTTGGATACTGTGAATTTGAACACACTACTGTTTTCACATAAGGTTTTTGCCAACTATATAGTAGGGAAGTATGTTTTTAATATATCTATTACATGTATTGTTTTTATACTTGTTTTTTTATTTTATTTTTTAGATTTGAACTTGTGACCTGTCACCCCTTAAATAAAATATTATGACTGTATCAATATCTAACACCATAGTTTTTATAATAGTAATAATAATAATATACAACAAACAATGTACAATTTTCAAATGATTAAAATCTGCCAAGAAACACACTTAACGTGTTGGACAAAACCTGATAAAGGTCTTACAGATTTTTTTCTTCCCCCCCCCCCCCCCAATTTCTGTCACAGCAAAGTCAGGCCTCACAGGAACCTCCAGCTATCTAAGTAGTTGCAGTGCGTGTCCTTATCCACTCAAATGAACCAGCGGAGTCCACAGCCAGCAGAGGAGATTAGAAGAGAGAGAGAGAGAGCTTTGCTGAGTTTGGGTTCATGCGCTTTTCAACTCCTCAGAGAGTCTGCATGCGATGAAATCTGTTGCAAATCTCCGTGAGTGACAAAAAAAAAAAAAAAAAATGTAAAAACTACAAAGCAAACCGCATGGCCTTATGATTAATGCCTAACAGTGAAACTACAAAAGGGGTGACCAGGGAGGGACGAGACAGCGAGAGGGAGATTGCACCGTAGTGTTTGTGTCGAGTTAGTCAACTTGAATGTGACTCGGTCCTACTCTGAGTGAGCTCAAGATATACACAAAGAAAGAAATTGGGGGGGGGGATACATAATTATTCTGTATCCGTTCTGGGCTCGGGCTCTCATTTTCACAATCTCCTCTCTGCAGTACTAAGCAAGTGTTCACCACCGACCTGACAAGAATTGTCAATGATTTCTCCCGTGCTCGGCTGACAATCCCTCTGTGTGAGTGCAGGGGATTTAATTCCTAAAGCTGCTCCGAGTCAAAGGCTAATTTTGTGCTACGCGAATTAGCAAAGGCAAATGAAAGCAAGGCCGGGATAAATCCACGCTGCCTTTACTTCATATTCAACTGTCAGCTCATTATAATCAAGAACCTCCTTCAAAAAAAAAATGGAAAAAGCACACGTTCGCTTGGAATACTGGCACGCTCCATGTGTTTCTCCATGTTGCCTCTTTGGGGACACGGTCGGATTTTTGACTGGCAGAGATTATTTAGGCAACCTCACGCTGGAGACATATTCCTGCCAATAAACAAAGGGTATCTGTTCAGGATTGCCGGTGCCACAGAGAGCGCAGTGTTGTGCCAAAAAGTGCTCCCAGAGCAAATGAGCAAGTGATCAGTATTCAGTGCCATGCGGCACTCTCCCTGTAGTGCATTTGAAATGAACAGAGGGATTGTGGTTAGGATTGAATCAGGATCTATGAGGCCGAATCAAATCGCTCATATTTTTTCATGAGTCACTGCGAAAGGCCGCCACATGGTCGACAGACGCCTTATTCTGAAATGTCTTTTAATTCGTCCCCAGAGGCCCAGAGGTGCTTTGCCTTTTCCTTTTTTTTTTTAAGCTTTTTTTTTTTTTTTTTGGAGCTGGCAGTAATTAGGACACCCCTAGTCTTCCAGTGAGCAGCCAAATGGAAAACATTGGCTACACTGTGGAAACGAAACATCTGGTGTATTGTGATATAGACCTGTTGGAAAATAAATAAATAAATGGGGTTTACAATCAATTAGGCAAGTTACTAAGGTGCCAGCAGCTATAGCATTCGTACATGTGCCATGTGTTCACAAACTGCGACGATTTTTGTCCAAAGCAGCGTAAACAACCAACAGAGCAAATATAAACTTATACTTTGAGGCTAAATAGAATGTTTGTGTGAAGCACCATGTTAATTTAACTCTACACTTCTAAAGATTATTTTCCAGGACAAATATCTAAATATTCTTAAATCAAGATACATTTACGTACTTGAGAAGCGAAATTACATGAGATATTGAGTTTTGTTTTCTGTTTTTGGTTAAAGCAAGACAAAATATCTGCCATTGGGGTAAAAAAAATAATCTTTTTTTGTCCTTAAATTAAGTTTATTTTTCTTACCCAATTGATTTGCTCCTTTTTTCCCCCAGAAAAAAAAAAACAACTTTTTGCTTCTCAATTAAATGTATTTTGACAAGAGTGTTTGGGGCCTAAAACTAACTTTTTACCACACCTGCCAATGGCCGGTGACTTAAGAAAATTTACGGCTATAATTTTTTATTTTTGTTTTACCGGCCATGAAACTCTTTTTGCAAAAACAGGCAGTTATGATACCAAAATTTTAGATAGGCTTATCATTGAAAATTCACAATTGTTGATACCACAGCTAAAACTATACTGTAAAAAATTATTTTCATGATTTATCACACCATTTTTTCCTTTTGTCAAATCAACTTAGATAATTAATGTGGTTCAGATAACATAATATTTTGAGTTTCTGTCGATTAAACCAATCACCTTAATTGCATCAACTCAAATTTTTAATTTCAATGAAAAATTTTAAGGCAACCAGGTACAGTAACTTACTTTTTTAAGTTAAACCAACAATTCTTTTTTACAGTGTACTAGCCTAACTAATAGGAATTTAAAACATTATTAAAGACAAGTAAACAGCCAGTAGTAAAATAAAAACAAATAATCAAATTACAAGCAAAAGCACAAATAAATACAATATAACAAAGATACAAATGAAATAAACAGTGCTTTTCAGGTTTTTCAGGTAGGTCAGAAGTAGGTCTGTCAGGTACAGAAATGTAAGCAAATGCAGAATAACACTGCATAGTCTTCACTGTATAAAATAAACATCCTTATTAATGTTCTTCATGTTATTCATTCAAGAGCAGTGAGTGATTTTTTTCTTTGTCATTTGTTGTTTGATTAACATTAAAAACACAGCAGCAGGAATATTAGGCTGCTGTCACTTTAGGAGCGAATGCACGGATCTAATATACTCATACTGTACACATTCGTTTACTTTCTCAACTGTTTACGTTCACTTAAGACATAACTGACTGTTTACTAGGATCATTTTTGACAACATTTTATGTGAATCTGTCCTCTCAAGTGCAAGAAGACGTGAAAGAGAGCTCAATTCAGTATTTTCTGGGCGCGCACACAAAATTTTCCACACAGCACACGAGTAACAAAATAAACCCCTTCTTGCGTATTCTTGTGGATGTATATATAAATTGTCAAGGCTTAAATATTTGTGACAAGGCAGTGCTGGTCTGTCAGCTGTCCTGAGCGTTCACGTTTGTTCACATTCATGCATTGTTAGAATTCATAAAAATGTTACCAGGCAACTGGCGAGTGACACCGTTTTATATACTCGCCAACGCCGATTTTTACTCGTAGTTGGCGCTTGCCGAGTGTTAATTTTAGGCCCTGTTTGTACTGGAAAACAAGACAGCAATACTAAAAAATATTTTTTCGCTGTGTACTTTCCTGTTTGTTGATCTAAACCCTCTGCCCTCACGGGTCCATTTAGCATTTTACAGGTCTGCCTGAATTTGTTTGCACTGTGCAAGAAGAAACACACACACTTGGGCAACTTTTCCGAGTTCTCAAATGCTTTATATTTAGAATGAAGCACTTTGAGTTAATGACTTAAAAAGCGCTGAGACTTGTAAATTACTGCTTCTAAACACCGTCAATGTTTATTCAGGTTTTTCATTCTCTGCAAAACATTTTTAACGAATATTTCCTGCTCTCTGACTGCTGAAATAACATGCAACGGCTAAATGCTCACCCGCAGCACTTTATAGAACAAGACAGGTTGTTATGAGACGCATTACGCCTTTGCTAAAGCGGGGCCAAAAACATCTTTCACACATCGCCTTCATTCCTGCAGGGAATTTCAGGCTCGGCCACAGTCCACCTCAAATTAATGACCTAATGAAGCCTGTTGTTGTCGTTCAAGCGTGTGTTTACCTCAGAGATTAATGCAATGTTTTATGTATACCCTTTAAGCGCGCGTAGACGCTCGCCTGACAAATACCAATTAGCCCTGAGAAGCTGGGGTTTGTATTGGCTTTATGCGGTTGTCTGCTTTCATTGCATGTCTTTGTCTCAGATGTCTTTTTATGGATTTCAAACTCACGTCTGTGTGGGCCATGGCAGCGCTGGAGGATTTCTTCACAATAAAGGACATAGAGAGACTAATTATGGTGCTGTCAAGGGATTTTATACATAGCGGAGATGAAAATGGAATCTACATCTTCATATCGGCTTCCTCTGGTTACAACTAACATGAAAGTCCTTTTTCAGAAAATACTCTTTAGTGGTTTACCGCCCTTTGTTCTGAAATGAAAGAAAGAGAATTAAACGATGCATCACAAATACAATGTATGATAAGTGTCAGAGGTGTAGCAAAGGACTTAAAGGCCTTCAGACGTTCATTTAAAAAAATCAAGGTTGCACAAGGGGAGATTTCAGACTGTAGCCGATGTGATCTGTCATGCTTTTCTGTCTGGTTTAAATGTTAACTCTGCCCTAAACCGTGGCAAATGTTTGAGCATTGAGAGGATGCACTCATAATAATTTCTGAAACCTTGTAGTTCACTAATAACATTTACGAACAATGATTAGAAGTTCAATATCTCCTTCAAGACTAGTGAGTTCTTGGAAAATGTTACGTAATTCATCACTTTATACCCAAAATATAATGATTTTGAATCTTATGGTGAATAATTTTGATCATTTGTAGACCATCATAGCTTCTACATTAAAGGTACACTATGTAAGTTTTGGCCCTCTAGTGGTTAAAAAACAAAACTGCATGCATTTTGCGGAAGAACATTGTTTTGGTTGTGCTTCGGTTCTGCGTGACTGTGCGAATGAATATGGTTATCCTACTGCTCATAAAACATTCACTGCTGGACTTAGAGATATTACAAGTTTAGATGGAAAGGATCTCAAGATGACTAGCTGAAGACGTTACGGTAGTTATACCCATTAATAGACATGGTACTTACTCGAAAATAAACTCCAGCACAATGCTACAACAACCATAATGAAATGACCCTTCACAATAGATAATGCTTTACAATGAACTCTATTAGAGAGCTACATATGGCAGTTTATCTGTTCAATAAAATACCTTACTCACCAGTAATAAAAACACCATCTCTGCGTCACTTTTACAACATTTCAAATCCCTCAGTTCTCGCTATCTCCAAAAAGCTAAGCCTATGTTGATTCTTGTTTTATTACAAGCTCTGTTATGTTTTCTTTTTGCCCAGCAGACTCTCCTCTGTTCTGCGTTTTTTTTTTTTTTTTTAAATGGGTGATTCCCTGGAGGTTGGAGATTTTTTACCGTGCTTTGTGTCAACCCTTCTCATTTGTTTTGACAACTAACCTATGCCACTCCAACACCATAAATGTGTCAAAGTAGCCGGAGCAACTTTTCTCTATTTACGGATATGACAAGACACGCACGGGCGAGTGACGTATGTACGCAAATTTCCTGTGAAAACCATCCAGCCAGTTCTAAAATATAAACACGTACCATAGTGAATCAGGGTAAGACAAAAACACGTTTTGGAAGAAGGATTGATGATGTGTTGACTCATTATTTAAATGTTGTTAATTTTCAATAACAACAAAAAGAAGTTACATAATGTACCTTTAAAAAAAAAAGAAAGAAAAACATTCTTTATATTTGACATTTCCATCAGAAAAAAAGAAATAAATGCATCTTGAGATGTCATTTCTTCCCAAAAATTGGTTCAACCACCATCACACTTGGGTCTAGAGTCGCTGGCTGTAAATATGTTGAAAATAATTAGATCTTATCTCAAGTTATTTATATCTGCTTTGGCTTTCCTGCATGCTGTGTCCCTCACTCGCTCTGTCACTCAGGAGAATGTGGACCCGTGAGATAGAGCGCACAAACATTTCATTAACCACATGCTAATGACTCGCATGCTAATGTTTGCATAGATTACTGGCTTGGAGCTGAAAGCAGAGACGTTCCCCCCTTTTGCTCGCTGTGGCTGACAAATTCTGGATTTATTTATTTGGACTTTTCTGTCGTTCTTGTCGGTGACTGTAAACATGTAGGTTTGTCATTATGTCGCAGAAGGTTGATTAAAAACACCGGCTTCATAGATATCAAGTCCGGGACACTTGAGAAAAAGCATGCAATGTTATATTCTTAAACATTTAATATTGCATTGTAGTCACTGGTATGCACAGTAATAATATAATCTATGACATAATCATAAACAGTAAATGCAATATGTTCTATCTATCTATCTATCTATCTATCTATCTATCTATCTATCTATCTATCTATCTATCTATCTATCTATCTATCTATCTATCTATCTATCTATCTATCTATCTATCTATCGTCTCTCTGTCTGTCTGTATTTATTGACATTTCTTTTCTAGAGATGGATTTACAGTCTACTCAACTAAAGTGCACTCCTAGTGTGTACTATTTTTTCTTTCTTTCTTTTTTTATGAAAAAAAGAGGTAAAAATGCCTTTTATGCCCATACACTAAGAAAGAAAAAAAGAAATGCAGACATCATATATCCGCTGACCCACAAAACCCCTGGAGCGACAGAGTCTGCAGTGTCTGGTAGTCACAAATGAATGACGGCACACAATGCACAATTGAGTTTACTGGATGGGGAAATTAGAAAACATACGGTACTACATCTGCACTCATCTAACATATCTAGGCAGCATTTTATTTTTGATTTCACTCTTAAAAATAAAGGTTCATCCATTGCACAAAAGGTTGTAGTGTAAAAAGGTTATTCATACTACCTCCCAAAAGAAAGTATCTAGGGGGAACCAAACATTGTTCTTCTATGGCATTGTTGCAAAACCCCCATCTTTGGTTCTTCTTGGCACTTTTATTTTTAAGAGTGCAGGCTAATGAATAAGCTCAAATGTTCAATTGGGCTCTTGAACTGAGCTATTGTTAATTGTTTAAATGATTTTGAACATTGTATTGTTAATCATAATTTAATGTTAAATGGTCAATATTACAGTTTTGACATCATGGAGAAGATCAAATACTAAACAAACGTGGTTTCCAAATCAATACATATTGTAGATTGTATTGTGTTAGTATACACTGCTGTTGCCTGAAAAAGCAAAAATTTTGGGTTGGTAATATTTGTTAGTATTTTTGAAAGAAATTTCTTACATTCTCACCAAAAATACTTTACAAAATACAGTAAATAAATGTATTTCTTCAGTCTTCAGTCACATGATCCTTCAGAAAACACTAATATGCTTATTTGGTGCACAAGAAAAATGTATTTTTTGAATGCTTTTTTTTTCTTCAGGAAACTTTGATGAATAGAAAGTTCAAAAGAACAGCATTTATTTGAAATAGAAACCTTTTGTAACAATGTAAAAGTCTTTACTGTCACTTTTGATCAATTTAATGCATCTTTGCTTGATCAAATATGGTTTGATATTCAATCTCAAAAGCCAGAACTCAAGCAAAGAATATGAATTATGAGACGTACTATGGTGAAGGTTTGCCTCATGAATATTAATCATTTGCATGACTGGACAGTCTAGAGAGGTTACCAAGCAACGTCAGCATGGTTGAATTAATATTCATGAGATTAGCCATCGCCATGTCATAACAACCACTGACTGGACTGCAAATTTAATGTCCATTACAGCATTTCAGTCAATTCTGTATTTTTTAAAAAAGAAGGATATTTTATATTTAGTCTTTTCTAGCTTTCCACACAAACCCTCATTAATATGAACTGCATATTATCGTGCATTTAAAATTCAGAGTAAAACGGGAACATGTATTACATTGGCCACATTGACATTACTTTCTCTCAACTTCCTAACGCTGCAGCCAGATGTCTTTTCTAACCACTACGGAAAAAAAAGGAAAAACAAAATCCAATTATATACATTGTGCATCTGCTAATATAGCACATTTGTCAGGTGTCAAGTACAGGCTCTTCAAGATTTATTACATTTCAAATGAATACCATTAAAAAAAAACTCTTAAACCATCTTTTAATAGCACTACAGCAGTGAGTGAAAAATATGTTGTATCTACCATCTGGGTTTACACATGTTGACGCTGTCACATGTTGTCCAAACAGTTGCTTTAAACACATTTCAAAGCTGTATCTCCATTATATTTAGTTTTTCTTCTTCATGCACTGAGATTTGAAATGTCATCAACAATTATTGTAATTTAAACTTTGTGGTTATGCTGTAAATATGGATAACTGATACGCTCCATAATGCCTGACGTCAACCTATCAGATGACTTTTATGAGGGAGCGGTGTATGTTTCTCTTCTCTCAGTGTGTCAGCGGTGACAGCTTAATCCCTGGAGAACCCCAACGATCAATAGAGTGTGAACCAACTCTGAGACTGGAGTTCACAAAACTAATCAAACTTGTGTTACGTGTGTCACCTCTAGACAGCCAATTCTGACATAACTGTAAGCAAAACCTTTCTGTAAACAGCACAGATACACTTGCATAAGATGAACATGTCTGGAATAAAAACCAGGGGCATTTCTAATCCAGCAATCAATATATCATCTAAAAGGTGAGGTAAAAATGTGGACTTTTATTGTTTTGTGTGTTTTGACCATTCTAGATGTACTGTGATAAACTATGGTATGTCATACTCTATCATATGACTATAAATTACACTACCATTCAAAAGCTGTACATATAAGATGTAAAAAAATAAAAAAAATGACAGTGAAGACATTTATAATTTTATAAAAGGTTTCTACTCAAATAAATGCTGTTCATTCAAACGTTCTGTTCATCAGGGAAGCCACACTTCATTAAACAGCACAACCATTTTCTGTACCAAATCAGCATATTAGAATGATTTCTGAAGGATCATGTGACACTGAAGTAATGATGCTGAAAATTCAGCTTTGCCATCACAGGAATAAATTACATTTCATATTAAAATCGAAAAAGTTAGTTTAAATTGTAATAATATTTCACAATATTACTGTTTTTATTGTATTTTGATCAAATAAATGCAGCCCTGGGGAACATTCTCTCTTCTTTCAAAAGCATTAAAAAATCTCAATCTAAAGGGTACATTTACCAGGCTGAAAACTGGAAAATGAGGATGAAAATATGAGAACTAAAAATTATGAAATAATGACCCTCATTGTTTCGTGTTTGTGTTACAATGAAATGAAAAACTAAATAAATAAATATAAAAAAATACTCAGTAGGTATACACATAAAAATGTGTATAATTGACTCATCAGCATGCTGATGGGAACTGAAAAGAACCAATCAGAAAGCCACTGGGGAGGTCAGAAAACTACAAACACAGCACTGTAATGAAAAAGCTTTTAGTTGAGAAAAAAAGAGAAAAATGGTGACATATTCCACACAGAACACACATATGTTTTCAATATAAGGGGGCTCAATTCCTACACTGTAAAAAAAAATAAATAAAAAAAATTCATGATTTGTTATCACAACTTTTTTTTTTTTTGGTAACACTTTAGTATAGGGAACACATATAAACTATTAACTACGACTTTTCCCTCAATAAACTCCTTATTAATAGTTAGTAAGGTAGTTGTTAAGTATTGGGTAGGATTAAGAATGTAGAATAAGGTCACGCAGAATAAGGCATTAAAGGGATAGTTCACCCAAAAATGAAAATTCTGTCATCATTTACTCATCCTCAAGTAGTTCCAAACCCCATGGGGCGAGATCTGCTTAAATGGGGGGCGAGATCTGCTTGGGGGGCGAGATCTGCTTGGTTACAAACATTCTTCCAAATATCTTCCTTTGTGTACAGCAGAACAAAGAAATTTATACAGGTTTGGAACTACTTGAGGATGAGTAAATGATGACAGAATTTTCATTTTTGGGTGAACTATCCCTTTAATATGTGCTTAATACTGTAAGTACTAATAAATAGCCAATATTCTAGTAATATGCATGCTAATAAGCAGCTAGTTAAAAGACCCTAAAATAAAGTGTTACCCTTTTTTTTTTCTTTTGTCAAATACACTTAGATAATGAATGTGGTTCAGATAACATCATATTTTGAGTTTCTATGTATTAAACCAATCTCCTTCATTGTATTAACTCAAATTTTAATTTCAATGAACTCAAAATTTTAAGGCAACCATGTAACTTACTTTTTTAACTTAAATGAACAATATATATATATATATATATATATATATATATATTTTTTTTTTTTTTTTTTAAATAAAGTGTAATAAAGTCTAAGAGGTCATCATTTACTCATTAAAAAAAAAAAAACAAAAAAAAAAACAAAAAAAAAAAAAAAACAGATGCAAAATAAATAAATAAATCATAAAAGTAGTCCATTTGACTCACTATATTCCTAAACCTCTGAAGTCATATGATTTGACAGTTGCCTAAGGAACAAAATGAAATTTAGGTATTTACTCACTGAAAATCTTGACATCTTCAATTCATGAACGAATCCTATTGAGTCAGATCTCCTCGTTGAATCAGTTCACTTAAAAGTTCACTGGAAGAGAAAAATATCAGTGAAATTCAGCAAAATGCAGTTTGTTATTCACACAGAGCTATCACGTGACTCCAGAAGACTTGGAACATAGTGCACAAGTCAAATTGACTACTGTTATGATGCTTTTTTGGTACTTATAGGGTGAATTCAGGGTGATTGGGACACTTTTTGCCATTGAGATGACTTGGAAAAAGTGTCCCAGTCAACCTGAATTCACCCTAGGTAATTGAATGAAAGAGGACCAATACGATCCTCCTCTTGAAGTCCAAAAATATAACAGCATAAGGGTTTGTACTGACATTACGGTGTAAGAGAGGTGCATTTTGTTGCATTTTATTTTGTGACTTCACCAGGCTTAATTTAATTAACTTAACATTTTTAACAACTGGTATGGGAGGATTTAGCATGAAATAACTAATTTATGCCTTCTTGCAACTGCTGTTTGCAGTAAACATGAAGCAGAATCACATTCACAAAGATTTTCCCCCCACAATTGCCTATGCCAGGACATAAAACTACTAAAGAAAAGATAGCCATTTCTCTGAGCAGCTTGCTAGTGTGCTGTTAATGCAATTGCGTGTGTAATGGATACCTAATTCAGTTTCAGGACGGAGAGGAACACTTGTTTCACAATGACGCAACCTCCAAATTGAGGTTTTAATTGTTGCGTGTCAAATTATCTACATCCTGATAACAGTGGTTAGAAAAGCCTCTAAAATCGTTTCCAATTATAGTGTACATTTAGCCGTAAGTGGACAGATTATGAAATTGTAGGGTGCAATGCTTAGAATGCCGCTCTTAGAATGGAAGATGTTTTTTGGTTCTTCTTTATTTACAGCTTAGAAAAACAAGGACTGTTTTTGCATCTTCTTTTTGGGTGTTGATTGATGATTTATTAAATATGAAACATTTCAAGGCACCTATGCTGATTGGATATTTTGTCCAAGACTGTATGGCTGGCCTCTTCTGGTAAAATCCTAATCAGGAAAAGAGGAACTGCAATCAAATGGAGAGGGCTGTCGGGCTTCCTCTTGTTGCTAAGAGACAGGTGTAAAATGAAAGTTCTGCTCTGAAGGAGCGTTTTGTGTAATTGTGACTGTTCTGAACAAAAACAGGTCATATCTTTCCTCCACAGTTTGAAGGTACAGGAGTCTATTGACAGTTTCCTGAGATATCTGTCATATGCCGTCAACCACGCCAACACAGAGCTTTCTATGCAGTAAGTTCTGCGCTCCTGCAGATAATGACTAGATCGCCATTCAGCGCACTGTGTTTGCTGCTGAAAAGGAAAAGGAGAATTCTGAAACTATTACTGACACTGATGTGAATGAAATATTTAAGTTGAAATTTCCGAGCTTTACCCACTAAGAAAATTAAACCGAGCAGGGCCTTTGAGCAAATTCACATTCATATTCACATATTCATGACTCATTTAAAAACATTGCTCAAGAAACACATTCTGACTTTGGCCAAAAAGGGCTTAAACTGCATTTAGCAAATGGTTTAATTTCTGTTTCCATTTGCACAGGGTTTAGGGCCACTGCCTGAACATTTTGCCTTGACAGACTGAGTATATTTGCAAACAATTTGCCAGTCGCTCACTAAGAAAACAGTTCATTCGGGAACTGTTAATTCCAACAAAACTCTCTTTGCTCTTTTAAGCTTCACTCAGATATGGACACGGAAGATGGAAGTGTGAAGTATGTCCTAACCGGAGACGGGGCCGGAACTATTTTCGAGATTGATGAGAACTCGGGTGATATCCATGCCACCAGGAGGCTTGACAGGGAAGAGAAAGCGTTGTACACCCTGAGCGCCAAAGCCGTCAACAAAACCTCTGGACAGGATCTGGAGAGGGCCTCGGAATTCATCATCAAAATCCATGACATCAATGACAACGAGCCAAAGTTTGCCAAGGACACCTACGTGGCCAGTGTATCAGAGATGTCGAATGTTGGTGAGTGGCTGACTCAAGTTTTAACCCATAACTTTTTGTTATGGGTTATATATAATGATTTTCGGTAACACTTTGGTATGGGGAACACATAATCACTTTTAAAGGGATAGTTCACCCAAAAAATGAAAATTCTGTCATCATTTACTCACCCTCAAGTAGTTCCAACCCTGTATGAGTTTCTTTGTTCGGCTGAGGGGGTGAGATCTGTTTGGTGAGATCTGTTTGGTTACTTACATTCTTCCAAATACCTTTCTTTGTGTTCAGAATTTTCATTTTTGGGTGAACTATCCCTTTGACTATGACTTTTACACTCTTAATTTACTGCTTATTAATAGTTAGTAAGGTAGTTGTTAAGTTTAGGTATGGGGTAGGAATGGGGATGTAGAATATGGTCATGCAGAATAAGACATTAATATGTGCTTTATAAGTACTAATAAACAGCCAATATGTAAAAAGCTTGTTAAAAGTGAGAATTGTTCCCCATACTAAAGTATTACCTAATTTTCAACTCATATAGGGTTAATATTATTTTTGTATTTTTCTAAAGACACTGAAATGTACAGCTTTAACATACTGATAGCATCTAAAATGTAATTTTTTACTTTAGTTACATATTTACAGTCCCCCAGGTTGGGACTGGAATTGAAGTTCTATACTTGCAATCCATTTATCAGTAGATTATAGAGAAATGTTATTCAAAACTGTATCCAAATGGCAAATTTATTTATAAACGAAAACCAGAAGCTGTCCATACATTGATGCTGATACTTATCCGTGTCTATACAAATGTAAATCGCACTTTACATACAAAAACTACATCAAATGACAACTATTATAAAAGCAGTGCTTTTATGCAGATTTTTACATCCAGGTGCAAGTTATTTTCACTACATCATTAAAGGCAATCACACAATCACTCACACAAGAATCTTGTTTACGCCAAAGTGCCTCCATATAAACATCCAATGCAAAATGAAGTAGCCGTAGACGCTTTAAAAAAAAAAACAACAGGCTTAAAAACAAAAGATTTCAGAAGGATAATTCAAAATTATTTGATGTGAGCAGAAAAACTGGATGCGTGCTTACAGAGCAGTCAAAGCTGTCTCCGAGATGACGGGAAAAGTGAAATTGGCCAATAAAGAGACTTTCGTTTTTTTATGCTAAACAGAACACACTTTCTTTCAGCCACTTAATCAACGCTGATTAAAACTATGACAAACATTCAACTTCACGTGATTTGAGGGAGGATAAAGATCTTACAATATCCCGTCTGAATTCATTCAATTATCAGTGATTTTAAACCCATTAAGAGCGGCAGAGAGAATCAAAGTAAATGAACGAGATGCAGCAAGCTGAAATCAATTACTCTTCACGAAGCAACAAATTAACCCGCAGGTTTATCTCAAATGAATCAAAACTCATTTGCAGTTCTGACAAAAACAAGGCAGCCGTTTTTGATTAAAGATTTTGTGCTATGATAAGATAATCATTGTGGATCTTAATCATTGTGACCCGGCAAATGAATCAAAGATTAATCACTAGGAAATGAGGAAATTATGCTTTAAGTGGTCCTGGTGTACCTATTTGTGTTTGCCAATTCATAAAGCACTGTTTGAGAATGCTTGACTCAATGTCTGTGTCAAAGTTTACCAAACAGGAATTAAATCTTTTTGCGTTTTTACTTTTGCCCTTTTTGACACATTATTAATAATTAGAGGAGAGTGGGGTAAAGTGTGTCAGTGGGTGAGATGTATTGCCCTCTGGAGCACAATCTTAATCATTCCACCATCTATTTAGGGTGCTTTCACACTGGCCGTTTAGTTTAAAATGGGGCACGGTTCGCATGAAAAATTGGCAATGTGAAAGCTGTCATGCGGACTCAGAAGCGCACTGGGGTAAAGAACCCGAGACTAAGGCTGTGTCCAAAATCGCCACCCCATACCTTTAAATAGAGTGCGATTTGAGGGGGCAGCCATTTATAGGTGTCCGAAACCATAGTGGACATTATCAACATTATCCGTCCTTCGGATGAGACGTTAAACCGAGGTCCTGACTCTCTGTGGTCATTAAAAATCCCAGGATATCTTTCGAACAGAGTAGGGGTGTAACCCTGGCATCCTGGACAAATTTGGCCTCCAAATCCATCATGGCCTCCTAATCATCCCCATACACTGATTGGTTTCATCACTCTGTCTCCTCTCCACCAATAAGCTGGTGTGTGGTGGGCGTTCTGGCGCAATATGGCTGCCGTCGCATCAGGTGGATGCTGCACATTGGTGGAGGTTGAGGAGATTCCCCCTTCCATATGTAAAGCGCTTTGAGTACCCAGAAAAGCGCTATATAAATGTAAGGAATTATTATTATTATTATTAAGTGCACTCATTCAATCCCACAATGCACAGCAATTATGAGTGTACAACCAATGTATGCTCAATGGCTAGAGAATACCCATAATGCACACTGAAGGAATTCTGACCAGAAGATGGCGCCCGCAGGTGAATCATCCATCGATTTTCCAAACTGCTGGTCCAATGTGGCTACAGCGTAATATCTTACATATCTTGATAATTAAATTGTTTAATTAAGGTTTATACATAGTTTCCATGACAGAGTTCAAGATAAATCTTTTCATCTTACTACTGGAGCTGCCAGTTTTCTAAGTTTCAAATTATTTTTAAACAGCAAGCACAAACTATGAAAAAGTACTCATAATTGCTTGTTATAAAGTCAGAATTGTGAGATATAAATTCGCAATTGCGTGTTATAAAGTCAGTTATAAAGGCGTGTTAAAAAATGACTTTTTTCTGAGAATTGTGTTTATATCTCGCAATTCTGACATTATAACACGCAATTGCAACTATATCTTGCAATTCTGACTTTATAACACACAATTGCAACTTTATATCGCAATTCTGACTTTATAACATACAATTGCGACTATATCTTGCAATTCTAACTTTATAACACGCAATTGCAAGTTATAAAGTCAGAATTCTGATATAAAGTCGCAATTGCGTGTTTTTTCTCAGAATGGTGAGTTTATATCTCACAATTCTGACAATATAACTCGCAATTGCAACTTTTATATTTCGCAATTCTGACTTTTCTCAGAATTGTGAGTTAAAAGTCAGAAGTTATAAAGTCAGATATTGTGAGTTATAAAGTCAGAATTGTGAGATATAAAGTCACAATTGCGTGTTATATTGTCAGAATATAACTCTCAGAATATAATGGCAGAATATTGTTTCACCATTCTGAGAAAAAACACGCAATTGCGACTTTATATCTCGCATTCTGACTTTATAACACGCAATTGTCAGTCTTTTTTCTTTAGAACTGGACTTTATAACTCGTGTTTATATCTCACAATTCTGAGAAAAGTCAGAATTGCAAGAAAAATAGAGTCAGAATTGTGTTTATAACATGCAAATTTTAGTTTAGAACTTGCGATTCTGACTTTATTTTTCTCAATTGTGAGTTTATACAGTATCTCGCAATTCTGACATTATAACTCGCAATTGAGAGTTTAAAAGAAGTCAGAAATGCGAGATGTAAACTCAATTATGAGAGAAAAAAAGTCAGAATTGTGAGATAAAAAGTCGCAATTACCTTTTTATTTTTTATTTAGTGGTGGAAACAAGCTTCCATAGAAGTAGGCGTGTAGTCTGATGAAATGGGGAACAAAAAATTAGCGAGCAACATACTGTCACAAATCACAAATATTTAATTATATTATAGAAGATGCTTCACCAGTGCCCAATAGTTTTTGAAGCATGAAATGGACTAATATTTTTCCCTGCCTGCTGCCTTTCACGTTACAGCACAGGATAGTCACTAGTGAAGGGTTTGGGACTGTATTCATTCTTGTGGTTCCATCGGCCAATCAACACTATTGTCACGTCCTTGTCGTGACATTTTCAATGCAACATGAAATGAAATGTGTTATTAAAGCGTATAGGTATTCAAATTTCTGTTAAGTTCTGAACGTCTCATCGGAGAGTACATCTTAACGCAGCCGTGTTTGTTGAAAGATGGATCCCTGAGGCGTGAAACACTACCAGTCATCCTTTCAGACAAATGCAAGACCACTCCAGGGACTCTCAGTTGGATTCTTACATTACAGTGCCTGATCTCCTTTATGTCTCTGCCGTCGAGAGTCTCAAAGCACCTGTGTTTTACAAGCTGAGAACATGGAATGTTGTTTTATTCAGATTCTTAACATGATACATGGCATATTTGCAGTCACTACTAATATTTATTTACCTCACAAATTTAAAAGCATGTCACGTTACAGCAGTTCAGCTGTGGGCAGAGTTATTTATTAAACACAAATCTGGTAAAAGCAGTCTCGTAAATGGACCACAGTCTTTTTCCCCGAGGCTTTTGCACTTGAAACCCAAGCTCAACCTTTCTTTTTCCGTTTCTCTTTCCGGGAGGCTCGTTCTCCCTTTCATATCTGTATTTCTCCGTGGGGTTCAAAGTTACATCATCCCCGGCACTCCGTAACGTAAATGGGACACCGTGCTCGTTTGACACTTCACTTGAGCTCTTCCTTTCTCCCGTCTGTGTACGAATTCACGAACGCCTCTGCTTGCCAAACCGTGAGGTCACGGTGGCACTCGCGTTTAAGCCGAACAAACCGGCCATGTGTTGCGAACGTGCCTGCCGTTAATCAGATCTGGCCATCCATGAAGTCTGAGACTCTGTTTCCCTCCGTGTTATCGGAATGGGATCGGAGGGCGACAGATGTTTCTGCATTCATTAGTATTCTCCGAGCCGTTCAGAGAGCGAATGCCGCTCGGCGGAGGTCTTGTTGATGCCAAGGACGCCGCTGATCCATGGCAGAAACAACATGTGCATTCGGTCCACCTTCAGAGGTGAGACTGAGAAGCCGCGAAGTCACCTCTAAAGTCTATTCAGAAGAAAGAACTGTAAGATGTCAGTAGTACACAAATGAGGAAGGCGAAACCTCAGAGGAAACTACTCACAGGGAGCCGTGACTGAAATGGAAAGCGCGGCTGTTGGCAAGTAGGAATGAGGAGTGATTTTGCCCTTCATGTGGCAGGACAAAAGTTGTTGTCGCTAGTTATATCTGAGACCAGGCCAATATCAGATTTTTGTTTTTTATTGTGGGTAATGGTGTACTACACTAGTGAAAACATTACAAGACTTTCAAGCAGCACAAAGGGCTCAGCAAAATAGCTACAAATAAAGAGGGGAAAAAAATCTCAATGTTTTAGAGCCTTTTGATGATTTAGGTCAATGACGTGACGGGTCATTTTTTTTGTTCAAAGGCCTTAATAATAATAATAATAATAAAAAGATATGACATCCAAAGTATATGAGGTAGTACAACTAGATGTCTTTTATTGAATCCAAAAGATTTTAATTATATTTTGCTACATATAAAGGTATTTTAAAGGTTTTGAAGTGTCAAAGGTCATTCAGTTCAACCGTCCAAAGGCCAATACAGCCATTTCATTTGTGATTAAAATATTTTAAAATGTAATAAATGTATATATTTTTTAGTCTGGCATGATTTTATAACATCATATATTAACATAGTGCAAAATGGTATTAAAATTATGTGTAGAAGTCGTTGCTTTGTTATGAGAAAGAATGTCCGTAAAAATGAATTTCATTGATGTCATTCGGAGTAACCAATATAAAGGGACCATTCTGGATCAAGTCATGCAGTCAGTATCATGTGACAGGATGTGCCATCATTCAGACACCTGCAAAGGACCACATGGTCATGAAGCAAAGTAACTAACTCTCTTTTAACTATTTGAAAAATTCATGTTTTCACTTGCTCATACGCATGTCCCGAAACATCAGGTCATTCGGTACAACCGCTATAAAACATGGAAAATGTTGTAATATTTTAAAAAACTTGTACTAAATATAAAATGTTTAATTGTCCTTTTGCTAGCTAGCAAGCTAACTAACTAGCTAGCTAGATATCAGCCTGTTAGCATTGTTTGAAAATATCGTCATTCGAGATAACCAAAAGTGTCATTCGGTAAAACCGAAATTGTGGTTAAACTGAATGACTTTTTTGGTGACAAATTTTGTCCATCTTGTAAAAAATGACAAAAGCTGTGTTAATTGATTATAAAAACCACATAATGTCATTGTTAACACTTAATAAAACTTCAAAATTAATTATATCTCCAGTATGATTTTTTTACACTTATAAAAACCTTATTCGTCATTGACCCATTTTATATATATATATATATATATATATATATATATACACACAGCAATATTGATCCCATATATTATAAAAAATAAATACTGTACATGAAAAATGCCACTTTGAATTGATTCACAGAAATGAATCAAACTTACCAACAACTAATGCCATTTTTTGCTACTCAAGCTACTAATACATCTCTCTTTTAATACTTTCATACTGGCGAGTAGTAAAAGATTGCGAAATTACTCGTGATATCTTGTGAATTGCCAACAAAATCACTGTGAATATTTAATATACTGCTCAGCCCTAACAGCACACTATAGCCAAATTTACACAGCGAAATGGGTTTGAAATGAGATTTTTACCATTACAGCATGGTCAAATTTTGAAGAGCTTTTCATATCAGAGACTATTTTTTCCCCCTCCTACAGCTGTCCAAAGCTGTATCAAGCTGAAAACGAACCCCCTAAAATCATGTTACTTCTAGATTAATTGGTCTAATTATAATGTTTCTTTCAGCAGATTATTAGTCTGACGTTTCCCAGCAACATACAGCAGATTCCATCAGAGCGGAAAATGAATGGGATGACCCAGAGAGAGCGGGCGAAAGAAAAACTACAATTAAAGATATGTCCATCTCACCGTGCAGCTGGAGTAATTATGAGACTAGGATTTAGATAAGAAATACACTGAGATAAAGAAGATGAAAGAACGAGTGATCATGCATTCGCCTTGATCACTGCTCACGCTGGGAGGGTGGGGGTCTCTTCATATAGGATAATAGCGAGTTTTACAACTTGGAATTTGTCGTTCATGCTGCACCTTTAGGATGCACTGCTTTGATCATGGTTGAGGTTTTAATACTGGATGTGGGGATCATGTTTTACACCCATGTTAGGGCTCTTTGGAGCTGAAATACCTCTCTCTATAATTCTCTTTCACCCTCTCTCTCAAGGTGCATTTGTAACGACAGTTACAGCCACAGATGCAGATGATGAAGCATATGGAAACAGCGCCAAGCTGGTTTACAGCATTCTGCAGGGCCAGCCATATTTCTCAATTGAACCTGAAACGGGTAAGTTGAGCAAAGATGAAAGAACAAGCATTATTTGAAATGATTAAAAGATGGGATACAATACTAGTACAGTGATACAGTATTTGCTAACATAGTTTCTTACATGTTGTCGGTGAATCGCATTAGGCCTGTCAAGAAAATGTCTAGGTCATATTTCACCCTAAAAGCAAAAGAAATTATATTTTGCATAAAGAAAACTAACACAACATTTAGGTATTTTTTTCTTTTTTTTTTACCACATTTTACCCCCAAAAGTATAATTTCTGCAATCTGTGTTGACATTTTACTATTCTCATTACTTTCAATGATGATTCTTATTACTGTATACAGTATTTTGCTGTATTAAAGTAAAAATACCATTATACATTTTAGTTAAAATCTACATCAACTACAGACTGTACAACATTTTCTAGCAGATCTATTTGTATTGGTATCTTTTTTTCCCCCAAATACAATTAATGTATATTAGTTTACTATCTGCTTTACTGAATTTGGTACAATTTAAGTGTGTTCCTTAAAAAGCACATACAATATGTTCTCAAGTACTAATAGCCTTATCACAACATAATTTTAAGATTGACTTCCTACTCAATTAAAACTCGCTCTTTAAAATACCCCAAGGCAGGGAATTCATTTCCTTGGTTATGTTTTTTTTTTTTTTTTCCCCTCGTCCAACCTTCTTTTTCAGCATGACATTAACATATAAATAATGAAGACAGAGAAGCTCATTAGATAGCACCTAAAACCTGTGTCCATCCATTCTGTCAGGCACCATAAGGACGGCACTTCCGAACATGATTCGAGAGAACCGGGAGCACTATCAGGTGGTGATTCAGGCTAAGGACATGGCTGGACAGATGGGTGGTCTCTCCGGGACCGCTACCGTCAACATCACCCTTCTGGATGTCAACAACAGTCCTCCTCGATTCCCACACAGTAAGACAACACAAAATCTCCTCTCACATGCATATATTGAGCTAAATCAATCAATCAATCAATCAATCAACCCACCAATCAACCTATCTATCCATCCATCCATCCATCCATGGCCTATAACTTTTTTTTTTAACATTTTTTTGAACAACTTTTGTGTTGGCAATCCAACATTCAAACTCTGCCTTGACAAACTTTGCTTTTTTTAGTTTACGTTTTAGCTTGTTTTAGTTAAGTTTAGTTTCTACTATTTGATCTACAGGAATACATTTCCCTGGCTCTAAATCTTTAAATTAAACAGTTTCATGTACTAAGTAACACAAAATGCAAAGCTTTCTGCTCAATCCACAAGAGATCAACTGTAAATAAAGTTCTTAAAGGTACAGTAGCAAAAACAGCCCATATTTGGGTCACGTAAAACGAAATAATGACTCATTTTGATGCAAATTACCTTGAATTTATTATTATATGGAATTTGATGAAAGAAAAATCCTACTGAAATGTCTAGAACAAAAGGCCTAGAACAGGCCCAGCAGGTGTATATCAAATGAACATGGGTTTGATTGCCAGTCAACTATTAATAATTGATGCAGGCTAGATTATCAGAGTGTTTATGAGCAGAATTGTGCTTGGACTTGCAAATAGACTTCAACCGAATCAGCATATGAAATTAACTGTTCAGATGGCATGCTTCGCATTCCTCCGCAAGTGATATTTCATAAGAACCGTGCGTTGTGGTTCAGTTGAATTATCATGGAAATGCTCGGGGCCCATTTCTTCTACTGACCAGGATGAGTCACAATGTGAACCCAGAACAAAATCTCCACAGAAAGAAGCTTGGATGGGGGGAAAGAGAAAGAAGGATAGAAACTAGAAGATAGAGAGATAGAGAGAAAGAGAGCGCAGCGGGAGCTTCATTTGGGGTGATAATCCCTCTCTCTTTGCCACAGTCTCAAATCCAATACAAGAGCCACATCAGAAACAGTTTCCACAAACTGGGTTTAAAAAGAACCTTCTCCAATGGCTCATCGGAGCTGAAATTCTATTAAAGAATAACCACTGAGAGGCAGCTCTGCTTTTCCCCCGAGAGAAGGATAAACAAATAGACAAATGCACCTCGCTCAAGAACAAAGAGTTCGTACAAACACCTGACTGTTTACTCAATTGATTTATTTTGCTCTCCTTTTCCAGGTACCTACCATATCTCCACTCCAGAGTCGGCCGAAATCGGATCATCGGTGGGCCGGATCAAAGCGTACGACGCAGATGTGGGGGAGAACGCCGAGATGTGGTACTCCATCCTGGACGGCGACGGGCAAGACGTGTTCAATATCATCACAGACGGCACCAGCCAGGAAGGAGTGATAACAGTAAAGAAGGTAAACAGGCCCTATAACTAAAGTTTTAAACGTGACACTGTAAGTCGCCAGTTGGAAATAAAATCCGCGCCATGCGACGGTCTTTCCCTCATTCTCATTTTCTCATTCTTTCATACGCATACACGCGCCCATACGAAGCGAAGTGCTTAGAAAGTAATCCCCTAAATCGAAGCCTTCGTGTCCTATCAACTTTACAAAGGTGCTTAATTCTATTCACAGCCCAAAAAGTCCCTTTTTTCCCTTTTGTGTGGTGCAGGGATCTATTTGCCTGCTGAAATCTGCCTATAGCTTATTTCCACTCTCTGTCAGGTCAGGCTTTGACGAGGCTCAGGCAATTATGCAAATCTTATTGCTTAAACTAGAATGAAAGATAGCTACGGAAGAAGGTCTGAATGGGCGAAAGGTAAAAGATCGCACCTTGAGTCTTTAATCGGTTCATAATTAAAAGGCTGCATTAAAGCACGATGCCCTGCCTTTATAAAAAAAGACATTCAATGCGAAAGAAAAGGAATAGCGATAAGCACTCTTCAATGAATGTAACCAAAAAACGAGCTTTAGATTTAGAAAAGTTTAGGACGACATTGCTAGAGCATGTCGTTAATCTGTGACCGAATAGACCTGAGCTGAAACAGATCAGAAAAGTAAGCCTTCCTTTATCCAGACAGGTCAGGAAGACTGGCCTAACATCTTATCTTTCTTCTCGAAACCTTTCTCCCGTTCAGCAACTAGATTACGAGAGCAAGAGGTTATACTCACTACGGGTGCAGGTGACCAACACGCATATAGATCGACGCTTTGAGCACCTGGGGCCTTTCAGCGACACGGCGATGGTCCGTATCACAGTCACGGATGTGGATGAACCTCCAGTCTTCAGTCGGGCTCTGTACATTTTCGAGGTGGATGAAGACACCCCCGCCGGCAGCTCGCTTGGCACGGTGTCAGCTCGGGACCCTGATATAATCAATCACTTGGTCAAGTGAGTAACTATTGGTTGGTTTTACAAACATCACAAACTTTTAAAAAAAGTAAATATGTATAAATGTTAAAGGGGTCACAACCATTTTCACCTTTTCATTGGCCCTTAGATTTGAATGCTACTACCCTTTTCACATTTCCGAAGTGGAAAAGTGGAAAGTTCTCAGAAGTGGAAGTCGTCATAGTTGGGTAAACGTATACCCATATACCTAATGTTGAATGGAAACTACAACAAATATAATTTTTGTGTTACCATTTGCTCCAAGAGCCCAAGAAAAAAAGAACGAAAAAAAAATCCATGATAGCGTTTCTATAGCCCGGAACACATCAAGCCAACGGTCGGCCGTCAGACAGTTTTTGTTCGTCGGCCGACTAAGTTTTCTCAGTGCGGTCCTCGTCGGCTTTTTTTTCGGCCGAATTCGACATGTTGAATCGGCGTCGGAGCTCGTCGGTCAGTCGGGCCATCTGATCATTCTAATTTGCTGTTCAGCTACTGCCACCTGCAGGTACGGAAAGGCATTTCTTCTTACGCAAGCGCAGAACGGACGTGCTACTTGGCCGTCGGGTGTCGAGCGTCGGTTTGGTGTGTCAGGGCAACTTTGGACCCAGACGCTGCCGACGTGAGCCAAACCCGCAGTCTGCTTTCGTCGCCACTAGTTCGTCGGCGTCGGCTTGGTGTGTTCCGGGCTTAAGACTTTCCAAAAGAGGAAAGAAATATTGAGAGATTGATTATGGTGGTCATAAGGGAGAAAGATCAAATTTGCAGTCACTCCCTCAGCTGTTGTATTAGAAACACTCACAGCAGCGTTAACTAGTTTTCTGTAATTGAATGCCAAGGTCATATAATACAAAGTATACAGTGTTACAAATGTACATACATTAAAAAAAAAGGAAAATATAAAAATACTTAGATTACAATGTTAATAACTGTGGAAACGCATCATCGCAGTCAGTGAAAAGGGTCCATTACCTCAATTTTCAGCCAGTAGGCATCATTAACGTTCGAACGAAGACCATCATGCTGCCCCATTCTGTGTGATGTCTAGTGATGAACCCAAAGGAACATTCTTGGCTGAAACCAAAAATAGTGTTCACATGTTATTTCATAACATTTATGCAACATATCTGGTCTCATTTATAAAATAATAATATTTACATAATATTTAATATAATTATCATGTAAATAATATAAGACTAACTACACAAAACCCAAATATTAAATATTATTTGTATTTTACATATTATTAATAATCATTTCTTATAATAAGTTTCACTTTCATTTACACCATATTTGATATAAATATTCTATATTTTAGAATATCAGACAATTGTTTAGAATAGCTACACAAATTTTAAAAATTTAAAAGTATTATTTTAAATATTATTAGTAATTAATATTACTTTATACATTTTGAGTCTGAAATTTGCCTTTTTTTAGTACACTCTCTTACCTTAAAAGATTAAAGGCACAATATGTAATTTCCGCCACTAGAGGTCGCTCATTCAAAACAAAAGTGTAGTTTGATGACGCCGTGAATGAGTGTGGATTCATGGGAATTGTCATCTTCACCTCCACCGATGGAAAGGAATCCTACGGACTCGGGCAGAAATCATGTTCATAGATGAGCTAATGTATTAAAGTTTTATTAACGTTAGCCGTGGGAGCAGAACGAGTTCGCTTGAGCGAATACTAGAGACCTGCACGACACACACCGGTCTCGAGTGTAGCTTTTATTATGCTTATGCTGCAGTCAGCCGCTCTTTTCGTTGTGTATTTGTGTGGTAACACAGAGCTGTTTTACATGGTTAAAACAATCATACTAAATACATTTCAGCATGTTGAAAGTTATGTTATAACATTACTCTGTGTGTTCGCTCTGCTAGGAGAGACTAGTTGCACTTTGCAGTATTCAAGATCGATATTAGAATATGATTTTAGGCTTGTTCGAGATGCATCGGCGCTGCGCAAACCGATCGGAGTATGTCATCAAAGTACCGCGAGAGAGTTTGGAGAGCATATGACTCCTTATGCTTTTGAATAGCTCTCGCGGTACTTTGATGTCATACTCCGATCGGTCTGCGCAGCGCCGATGCATCTCGAACAAGCCTATTAATAAAAACTGGATGACTTGTGTTGCTAATTTTGCTAAATAACAGACCATTAACTTTAAAAAATATTGTATGATGGAGAAAGCTCTCTGTGATTATGCTATGTTAGCCACTTGACAAAATAGTGAACATGGTACTCGTGGTAAATCAAGAAAACAAGCGATTCAAACAATAAGACTAACCATGTTGAGCTATATAACAATGATTAGTTTTCTGTCGATGAATGTATCCAAACAGTTGCTAACCTGTCTAATAAAACATATATTTAAGTGTCTTTGGTGATTCCATGATTTCTATGAAAGAAAAACTGGAAATCAAGGGTAACGTGGATATGACGTCATTCACAATTTAAACATTGTTGGAAACGTTTGGGATAATCTAAGTATACAAGTCAACAAAATATATAGCATTGTTCTAGTGGTTTTTGGTTATTTTAATCTAAAAATCTTACATATTGTGCCTTTAAGAAAAACTTGATGATGCACTTGCTTTCTGTCACACTCATTATATTAGTTTCATTACCATCCAAAGGCTTATTTAGCTAATAAGGAGGCTTCTGTCAACAGATAATCTTAGCCGTTGTAACAGGCAATTTAATGGTCCAGTAGATATTTGAACAGAGGGACTCTGTAATTAAATGCTTTTGAATATGAAGCTAACAAACAAGTGGTTCCTTTTACCTTAGACAAAAATAAAAGGTGCAACATTCAATCAAAACCTAACATCCAACATCCGCGAGGAAACAGCAAAATGCCACCTTGAAGTGTCTCCCAAAGCATCAGAACATAAAGTTCATTATGGCGTGTAAAAATCAAGCAGAAGCATCTTCACCTTCCACATTTTGGTTGTTGATCAGATGTTTTGTGCTCGGTTAAATCCAATCCATCAACATGTTCCCAAGCGTGCGCGTGTGTATGTGTGTAAATGTGAGGGAAAAGCAAATTATTCATGGGGCCTCAGTTGGTGATTTCCCTCCGGAAGTTTGGCAAGATGAATACAGGCGCTGTTTTATCTCCCCCCTCCCTTCATTTCTGAATTCAGACTTTTATAAGTCACAAAGTTGATGTGAAAGAGTGTGTCTTGTCTTTCGTCTCCTGTCCATATGTGCGCTACGAGCGATTGTCTGAAAAGCCTGTCCTTCTGGCATACTCATGCACGTAACACTCAGTTGCATATTTAAATGTCAGCAGAATATGTAAGCTGACATTGATAAATGGGTTTAATAGGAAAGATTTCCTTTTCTTATTTCATGAAAACAAAAGGCAGGGGATCAACAGAGTGATTAGCATTCAGGCTCTTTCAAACGAGCCACTTCAAAATTCAAAACACGCAATATGCGGTTAAGGATAATTGATAGTTGCTAGTTGCTTCGGCTAGGAAGGTGTTCGTCACAGCTGGCTATTCAACGCAGAACGCATAATTGATTACTTAAAAATTAGCAGTTACTGGCATTAAGGTACTGCCATTTTGCTGGGATAAACGGCATAGCTGGTCTTCAGGTTTTGAATGCTAGTATGCTGGTGTTGCAACAAGACATCTTAACTGGCAAGCAATCAAATGAATCAAATAAAGCAATCAAATGTAAAATAACACTGCTATATACATTAAATATAGACTAATCCTTATTACAACTACAAAAGTTATTTATTCAAGAGCAGTGAGTGATTTTATCTTTATCATTTGTTGTTTGATTAACATTAATGACTGCAGCAGATTTATTAGGCTGCTGTCACTTTAAGAGCTGCACGGATCCAATATACTGTTACACATGTATTTTCTTTCTCAAATGTTTACATTCACTTAAGACATAACCTTCTGTGTTTACGAGGATATTCGCCAAAAAGGCATTTCGCCATTTTTGTGTGTAGGCTATTTGAGCGTTTAGGTGCGAATCCGAAGCCCACAGGATACTTTGTCTCTTTCGCGGCTTAATACGCTTTTAATAACACTGTTTAATATCAAGCACATCCTGCATTTTTGCTACAATACACTGCATTTAACATCACTCACTTATTTGGCAGATTTGAATGTTAAGTTTAGGCTTTTAGGAAGGAATGAAAGCGCACCGCTGTGAAGTAAAGGATGGTGGACGTAAACAAGATAATGACTTTTCATAATCGTTGGAAGCCAAAATCGAAATTGAAAAATCAATTACGATTAATCATACAGCCCTATTTGAAGTTACATAAATAGTTCAATAAAAATCATCTTTGTGTAGGCAAGGGGTTTTAAATTGACTGTGGTATAGCTAAATACACATCCATCTGGAAGGTGTAACTTCTGGTGAGTCATTGTGGCATAACTTACACCATTAAAACACTCCAAGCAAAAAGTAATTGAAAAGCACAAGGCAGGGAATGATTACAAGATTTTCAATGTCCCCTAGTGTACAGTTAAAATCAATAATTAAGAAATGGAAAGAGAGTGGCACAGCTGTAAATCTACCTAGAGGAGGATGTCCTCAAACAATGAGAGTGTCCTGAGATTGGAAAGACAATCGACAACTGTTCTTCACCAGTCACAGCTTTATAGGAGAGTGGCAAAGAGAAAGCTATTGCTAAAAAGACATCTCAGCTGTACAGAAGGCATGTGGGAGACTTTGAAGCCAGCTGGAAGAAGGTTCTATGATCTGATGAGACTAAAATTGAGCTTTCTGGCCATTAAAATAAACGCCACGTCTGGCGTAAGCTAAACACTGAGCATCAGCAGAAACTCATCATCCCCACTGTGAATCATGGTGGTGGCAGAATCATGCTGAGGGGCATATCGCTTCTCTGTGGCAGGTCCTGGAAGGCTTCTGAGGGTAAAATGAATGCAGCAAAATACACAGAAGTCCTGGAGGAATACCTGATGGGGTCGGCAAAACACCTGCAAGAGAAGATCTGTTTTCCAGCAAGACAATGACCCGAAGCATAAAGTCAAAGTGACGCAAGAATAGCTAAAAAAACCCAACAATGTTTGGTGTCCTAGGGCCTCATTTATAAAATGTTGCACAGAAACCATCCTAAACTTGATCTTACGATCATTTCTCAGATGTGCGTACGTGTGATTCATAGAATGAACGTACGCACAGAAAACGAGCGTACGCCTCTCTTTCAGATGTGAAATCTATAAATCGCAAATGATCTTGAGCTTGCGTGCAGCTGAATGGTTTCAGTTCTCTGCGTTTTAAACGACACCTAATTAATGTCATTTACATATAAAAGATCACCAGTCATCATCCAAATCCTTAGCGAGCTTAGATTTCCAAAAACCTGCTGTAATCTGACAATGAAAAGTGTGTACGTCTGCTCAGACCCTGACATGGCTCTAAGCACTTTTTTTTTCACTTTTTTTTTATAAATATGAGTGTTGGTGTGGATTTAAGCGTATGCACTCTTTATAAATGAGGCCCCGGAGTGGCCCTAGCATTTACGGGTGGACTTTCACTTATGATCTCCATGCAGCCTGACTGAGATTGAGCAGTTTTGAAAATAAGTCAGAATGAGGAAAACTACAGTGGTCTAATGTGCAAAGTTGAAGTTTGTTTACTAAATTACAGACTTGAAAACGTGAATACTTGCGGAAATTGGGGTTGTGCATCATTCAGAATTGAATTAAAGCATTTTAAATTCCAAATCAATTTCTGAATTTGAACCGAATTTGAATTATTTTTATATTATTTTTTTTTTTATGCAATTACTTGTTGCAATTCAATAAACTTCAATAAACAAGTTCAACCTCCAGTGGGTGTAGCCGATTCAATTGAAATACATGAACTAAAAAAAAACATATGCATTTTGCACTATGATTTTGTGCTTGATAACCTTTTAAAAATGTTTCCACGTTGGAATGAAAGGATATTTTTTTTCTGTTGATCACTGTCAAAAAGGCAAATTAGATCCTATGTGGATCAATGCTGTAAAACAACAGAACATAAAACTTCCAAGATGGCGAATACTTGTTTTATAGATGCTGTAAACCAATCTGGACCAGCATGGGAATTCAATATCTGGTCTTTTCAGCAGAGTAGTTTGTAGCCGTGGTCTTAAAAAGCAGAAGTACAATGTATAGTTTGTTGTGCTCGGCATGTAACTAACATCAATACGTTTGACTAGCGCAAATTTGTTCCCTAATAGAGATGTCAAATCAAATACGTCCCACCGTTTGAAGGAAAATTAAACCAGTCTTGGCTGATTTATTTTGGCGGCCAGCACAGGCACTGTTCTGGGCCTTTTTCACTTCCTGGGGCCATGTTTACAGCACTTTAAAACACTGAGGATGTTCCATCCCTGTGCCTGGGCATAATCAGAGCTCCATTGTCTTGCATTCATTACCGCCATTCTCCTTTCAGATACACCATTGATCGCCACACAGACCTGGAGAGGCTGTTTAACATTGATTCCAACAATGGAACCATCAGCACACTGCAGGCCCTGGACAGAGAAACTTCCAAATGGCACAACATCTCTGTTCTGGCGACAGAACTCAGTAAGTTTGCGTTGTAAGCCTTTGCTGGATCACTGCTGATGTATGAAATGGGATAATGCCGCCAGGTTTACTTCTAACAATGTGGAGAGATCTTGCCTTTTAATTTCAAACTGTGAACTAGTTATGGCCTGAAATTCATTTTAAGTAAATTTTTTGTTTGTTCAAACTTGTTAAAAATAATGTGCTATAACGTTATCTCAGGTGGACTAAAACCTCTAAAGCCTCAAGACATTTTCAGAAATGGCTAAAACCACAGCACTGCAATAAATGACTGATGACAAAAATCAAACTGTCAACTTGAGTTGTGGTTTAATTCATGTTTTCTGCATTCTTTGTAGAAGAATATATGCCTGGGGTAAAAGGCTGAAAGACAAATACAGAGAAACGAAATTAGACCTCTTGAATGCAAACTGAATATCTTCCACAATTGCTGAAATGCATTAATCATTGCCGTCTAGGTACTGCCCTGCAAACCAGAGTGCCGGTGTTTATCAAAGTGCGAGATGTGAATGACAATGCGCCTGAATTCGCCATGTACTACGAGACCTTTGTCTGTGAGAATGTCAGGGCCGGTCAGGTATGCCGCTTATTCATGTTTACTCATTGTTTCTCGCAAATATTTTACTGAACGCTTTGTTCTACTGTTCTATAGAGCTTTAGTGCTACATTTATGACTGTTATTCTACAGTTCTATTTTAAGTTGAATGAAGTGAATAATCTTAGCTTATTATGTTTCCAGCTCATCCAGACCATAAGTGCTGTGGACACCGATGAACCTCTTGTCGGGCACAAGTTTGTTTTCAGTCTAAGCACCATCAATCCAAACTTCACCATCTTCGATAATGAAGGTAATTCAGTGGAAGCCTGTTTCTGCGTCAGAGTAACAAAATTAAAACAGGTCAATGTGAGATTAAGTTTAAAATAAGAAAAACAATGTAAAGCTGAGATAAAAGCTTGCAATTTCAAATGTAATTTCAAAGGGATAGTTTACGCAAAGATTTTGTCATCATTTACTCACCCTCAAGTTGTTCCAAACCTGTATGAGTTTTTTTTCTTCTGCTGAACACAATAGAAGATATTTTAAAGAATGTTGGTAATCAAACAGTTGACGGTAGCCATTGACTGCCATGGTAGGAACAAAAATACTATGGAAGTCAATAGCTACTGCCAACTGTCTGGTTACCAACGTTCTTTTCTAGAAATAAAGTCACCATTATGAGAAATAAATTTGAACTTGCAAGAAATTAAGTCACATATGTGATATAAAAGGCAGAATTAAGTGGAAAAATAGTTACCTTTTTATTTACCAGTGGCAAATGGGGTTGATTTTTTGGACAACCTAAAAATGAAAATTATGTCATTTATTACTCACCCTCATGTCGTTCTATACCCGTAAGACCTTCGTTCATCTTCGGAACACAAATTAAGATATTTTTGATGAAATTCTGATGGCTCAGTGAGGCCTCCATTGCCAGCAATGCCACCGACTTCTCAACACTGCTTCGAAGCTTTACGAATCATTTGATTCGAATCAGTAGTTCGGAGCGCCAAAGTCATGCGATTTCAGCAGTTTGGCAGTTTGATACGTGATCCGAATCACTGATTCAAAACAAAAGATTCATAAAAATTCGAAGCAGTGTTCTGAAATCGGCCATCACTAGATATTGTTGAAAAGTCGTTATTTTGTTTTTTTGGCGCACAAAAAGTATTCTCGTCGCTTTATAATATTAAGGTAGAACCACTGTACTCACATGAACTGTTTTAAATATGTTTTGAGTACCTTTCTGGATCTTGAGAAGTTCTGTGGCATTGCTGGCACCCTCACTGACCCATCGGATTTGATCAAAAATATCTTAATTTGTGTTCCGAAGATGAACAAAGGTCTTACGGGTGTAGAACGACATGAGGGTGAGTAATAAATGACATTATTTTCATTTTTGGGTGAACTAACCCTTAATTAAAAACAGTCATTATTTTTGCAATTCCATTTGGCGCCACTAGAGGCACAGGCATGACACACTTTACCTTAATATTACTTACAACTCTTCACTGTTAATGTTTTTTGCTTGATAACAGTCTTAGAATAAGGTATAGAACCCTGAAGATGCACATCCATCATCCTGAGTTCAATTGGTAGCAGACCTGCATTGCTGTCCCTTATGCAAACTGTAAACGGTTATTGTGTTTTAGTGTATTTCATATATTATTAATCATGATGCCAATGATGCAACAATTAAATTGCTAGCTAAAAACATAACTCAATATTTAAGCTTTGCAAACAACACCATCCATCACACAGTATCTCAATAACAGTCTTAATCTTGACATTGTTTTGTAGACAACACAGCACGGATACTGACCCGCCGGGGCGGTTTCAACAGGAGAGAGATGAGTTCATACCTGCTGCCTGTCGTCATCTCGGACAATGATTACCCCATCCAGAGCAGCACCAGCACACTGACGGTCCGTGTCTGCGCGTGTGACAGCCGTGGGAATGTGCAGACGTGCAGCACTGAAGCCCTGCTGCTCTCAGCCGGACTCAGCACCGGAGCCCTGGTGGCCATCTTACTCTGCATTTTAATACTACTGAGTAAGTGTTGAACTCCTGTAAATATACATAATTGGGACATGTTTAGCTATTTAAAAACATTTATACACCCCTGCATGGTGCCTCGCTGAACATGGTGCCTCTAGGCAGATGCCCAATTGCCCATATGGTTAATCCGGCCCTGTTTTAAGCCACCCTGAACACTACAGCCCTGTTTACTTGCATCATTTGTGTTTACTCTAATGTGTGATATGAAACCTCTAATCATATACAGTGCACTTTCTCAAAAGCATTTCATATAGACTATATCAATATCAGTCTATCGGCAAAATACAGTATGCACTGATGTAACCACATTACAGAACAAACCCACCAAAAAATACCAATACTGTGGCTCTGCAGCGCAATCAACAAAGCTCAAACAGAGATGAAAGAAATGTTTTGGAGCTGTTTCTGTTTCTGTTGTTTTACCTCTTCGGGTCATAAATGGGATGTTTCTGTGACTATATCTCCTATATCTCTGGGTTGCAGACTCAGAACAGGGTGTGTTTACTCGGAAGGTACTTTAATCAGTTCTGATGAGGAGGAGACTGTACTTTGGCACAGTGTTGTGATTGGCTGTGGACTTCGGAAGTGGCCACACATTATGTTCTACACGTTCTTGTGGATCTGCAAACCTCTCTCAGAACTGGCTGGTTTATCACAGTCTTTGTTTACAAGTCTTAGTCCTAGTTTCTAAAGGGTATTTTAAAATCCAAAGAATTTTAATTTAATTTGACATAACAGTCAGAAGTTATTTTAACACTTAACAATAAGGCTCAATATGTTAAAGGATTAGTTCACTTCAGAATTATAATTTCCTGAAAATTTACTCACCCCCATGTCATCCAAGATGTTTATGTCTTTCTTTCTTCAGACGAAAAGAAATTATGGTTTTTGAGGTTAATATTTCAGAATTTTTCTCCATATAGTGGACTTAACAGTTCACTACTGGTTGAAGGTCCAAATGTCAGTTTCAGTGCAGCTTGAAAGGACTCTACATGATCCCAGCCGAGGAATAAGGGTCTTATCTAGCAAAACGATCAGGCAGTTTCTAAAAAAATAAAAATTTATATACTTTTTAGCCACAAATGCTCATCTTGCACTAGCTCTGAGATGCGCCATGCATTACGTCACACGTGACGTAGGCAGAAGTACCGCGGTAGGGTGTATAACTCCGTCTCATTTTCTCCTCCAACTTCAAAATCGTCCAACATATTATTTATTTATTTTTTTTTTTTTGTAAAGGCCGTTTGACTTAGGGTGCACTCACACTAGGCGCTCTGAACCGAGCGCGTTTGACCCCCAAAGCCCAGTTCATTTGACAAGTGTGATCGCTCCGTTCCGTGCCCGGGCGCGGTTCGTTTAGCCGGCCCTGGCCCGCTTGGAAGAGGTGGGCCAGAGCGCGGTTCGGTTGGGCTCGAGCACGGTTCGCATGCAGTGTGAGTGCTAACCGTGCCAGAGCACGGAACAGTTACTACTTTTGTGTGCGCTACTGTCATCATTATGACGGCAAACATCTTTATTACTACTTTGATAGTACACTTATCAATTCATGTAATGAATTTGAGTGTATTTGGGTTAATAACGGGTCTGCTTCTTACCTTAGAAAATGACCGATCGTTTCGCTAGATAAGACCTTTATTCCTCTTCTGGGATCATGTAGAGCCCTTTGAAGCTGCACTAAAACTGCAATTTGGACCTTCAACCCGTTGGTAACTGTTGAAAAATCCTGGAATGTTTCCCTTAAAAACCTTAACTTCTTTTCAGCTGAAGAAAGAAAGACATGAACATCTTTGATGACATGGGGGTGAGTAAATTATCAGGAAATTTTAAATCTGAAGTGAACTAATCCTTTAAGGTCAAAAGTGGTGTGATGGATGGATGGATGGATGGATGGGGTACAGACAAATCGATAATGTAAACAGACAGACAATTGATAGATTGAAAGATAGACAGATAATATAGATAGATAGATAGATAGATAGATAGATAGATAGATAGATAGATTTGATAATATTTCTAGATCAACACTGTCTGTCTAATGCAATAAACTTTCTTATATTTAGTCACGATCTGAAAACAACACTAAAGATAAAACATATCTGTCCTGAGGACATGGGCCAAAAATAAACACTTGTAACATCTCAGCGATGCGTCTGGCGAGCAGAACATAATGTATCCTGACCTCTTGCCCTGCTATTCTGATGATGCAGCACAGTGTGGGCCATGCAGCATCCTTTTTGAGATGTTTATTTTGTTATTTATTCATTTTTATTTTGAATTTTCTCCAAATATTTCCTCCAGACAATAAAAAAAAAAGTAGGGCACCCCATTAAGACATTACTGTAGGTGCTCTCTCTCTCTCTTTTTCTCTTTGCTTTTCTCAGAAAGTGCAGCAGTGTGGAAAAATAGCTTTCATTATTAAATGTATGCAATTGACAAAAAGGCCTTTCTGTTCTTCTGAGGCTTAAGTAGGTCGCATGCTCGTTCTTGACGTCCTAAAACACCACTTGTGCAAGGTAATGCGGTATGAATGCGCAGCCGGTTCTGAACAGCATGCGTCTGTGTTGTTTCTGCAGAGAAAAGGAAAAAATATGTTGTGCTTAAGTTAAAACATCCATCAATAAGTAATTGTTGAAACTGCTGGCGAGTGCATCTCTCAAGTCTCCAATCTAACCTGAGGCAATCCATCATCGTTCAGCATTTTCTACTATCTGGGAATGGGATAAACGGAATATTTTAAGGGGCTTCAGGTAGACTTAGCTATCAATTATTCATGCTGGCCAAAATGGTTTATACAAATTAAAGACATACCATCTATTTTGCAATAAAATAGCAATACTGTAGGTAAACATATGCCTCGACAGTTCAGGGCTGTTTTGGGAGTAAAAGGGGGACCAACACAATATTAGGAAGGTGGTCATAATGTTATGCCTGATCGGTGTAAGTACAATGTACTTACTTTTTTGATCTAAGTACATAGTTAAAGACGCTTAAAGGGTTAGTTCACCCAAAAATGAAACTTCTGTCATTAATTACTCACCCTCATGTCATCCCAAACACGTAAGACCTTTGTTTGTCTTCGGAACACAAATTAAGATATTTTTGATGAAATCCGAGGGTATCTGATCCACACAAAGGCAGCAACGACATCCAGAAAGGTACTAAAGACATCGTTAAAACAGTCGACGTGACTGCAGTGGTTCAACCTTAATGTTATGAAGCGACGAGAATAAATTTGTGCACAAAAACAAAATAAAAATAACAACTTTATTCAACAAATTTGTCTCTCCCCTGTCATACTGCTATGCTTTTTTCGTTGCAGAGCTTCAGTGTTTACGTCCGAACGGCGGCTCAGTATTGGCCGGCTCTGGTCACGTGAGCAGCACGACGCATACGTGTAATGCTGATGCAGGAGCCGGACAATACTGAGCCCGCGTTCGGACGTAAACACTGAAGCTCTGCAACGAAAATAGCGACTGGCCGGTGCATGTATATATTTCATGTTGACTTTAAAGGTACAGTAAGAAAAACTGCCTGTTGAATTCAAAAGAATCAAAAAAATATGGTGCAAGAAACCTTGACTAACATTATAAGTGAAAAATAAGAACATGACCCCTTTAAATTCCCCCTAATATGTCTATATGTATACGTTTCTACCCATTACACAACACAGACAATTGTGCGCCGTGTGTTCAACCACTTCTGCCATCTCATATTCTGCTGTTCCCCAGCGCAGGCACCGTCTAGTCCACCACTGATCCTCTCTGGGCAAACTTAATATGGATACTTTCCCCTTTATCCTTCTCCATTTTCAGCATCTTCCCCTAAACCCGTTTGCTGGCGCTGAGTGGACAGGTTACTGAGGACAGATCCTTTCCAGAACAAACTACTGCATCTTTCTGCTATTCTCTTTCTCTTTTTTTCTCAGGCTCTTGGTCTCTGTTTGCCCCTCATTTTACATTCTTTCTGTTGGACCCTTTTCTGATGAGCTGGCTAATGCAAACCCCAGAATATACACTGTAAGAGGAAGTAGCTGGTTTACGCGGCCAGAGCGAGAAATATCCGCATCCAGCCCACACTCTTTCACCACTATTTCCCTTCCAGATCACAGAATGAGCCCTGCACACACCACAGGCCCCCAGGCTGGGCAGAACACAGCATGTTGCCCCCCACCGTTCCTTCTTCATAATTAACACCTGAGTGGGAGGCAGGGGCGAGCTCTCCGATTACCTGCTGGGAGGAGAGAGCAGCCAGTGAACAGGAAAAACAAGCTGCAAACTACAGCACCTGTTCCCTTTTTAAGACCATAATTCCCTCTTCTTGTCTCTATAGCTCACCATATGAATATTATGTGAAGATTTCAGCAAACAGTTGTAGCACTTTTGCATGTGGCATTTCAGCACAAAAACCTGTGCCTTAAACAGTGTCGCCTGATTTTTGCACAATTTATAAAATGCATCTCATATCGTTATTTTTTTCCTTGGAAAAAAAAAAGGAAAATACTAAATCAAATATTCTATGTAAATGAATTGTTTCGACAAAAATAAAATAAATAAACAAATAAATATCAGTATCCCAGTCAAAGAAATATCGAACTGCAATTTATATTGATTATGTTTCACCTAATTTGTGAAATATAATTGATTGGATTATTAAATAACTCCATGAATTATGAATTATTAAATAAAATAAAAATAAAAAAACAACAACAGGCATCTTATCTTAGGGGCCTTTTCATTCCCAAATTTCCAATAAATAAATAGAATAATAATAAAAAAAAAATTGTTGTTGTTATTTAACATTATTAATAAATAATAATAATAATAATAATAATAATAGTAATTATTATTATTATTATTATTATTATATCATTATCATCTCTCCATGTATTGACTCAATAATAAATAAATAAAAAATGTCTTACTGTGGTGCTTTACATATGTGCCCTTTGGAACCTTCCAAATTATGAATTATTAAATAAAAATATAATAATATAATATAAATATAAAAAATTACAAATAAAAATACCAACAAAATAGGCATCGTATCACTATTTTCATTTTTAATAAATAAATAAATAAATAAATAAAATGATTAAATAAATTGTAAAAAAAAAATGTATTATTGTTATTATTATTCAGCATTATTATTATTATTATTATTATTATTATTATTTCTCTATGCACTTCTTCAAAAAAATAAAAATAAAAATTAAATAAAAATGTCTTACTGCGGTGCTTTACATATGTGGAACCTTCTGAATTATGAATTATTAAATAAAAATATAATATAAATATAAACATTTTAAAATAAAAATACCAACAACAATAGGCATCTTATCCCAGGGGTCTTTTCATTTTTAGAAAATAAATAAAAAAAAATTATTATTATTATTGTTGTTTAATATTATATAATAATAATAATAATAATAATAATAACTATTATTAATATTATTTCTCCATGCACTTCCTCAAAAAAATAAAAATTAAATAAAAATTAGATAAAAAAGGTTTACTGCAGTGCTTTAAATATGTGCCCTTTGAAACCTTCCAAATTATGAATTATTAAATAAAAATATAAAATATAATATAAATTTAAAAATAAAAATACCAACAACAATAGGAGTCTTATCCCAGGGGTCTTTTCGTTTTCAATAAATAAATAAATAAAATGATTAAATAAAATTATTATTATTATTGTTTAATATTATTATTAAATAATAATAATCATTATTATTATTATTAATTGTTATTATTTATTATTATTTCTCCATGCACTACCTCAAAAAAAAAAAATAGATAAAAATAAAAATTAAATAAAAATGTCTTACTGCAATGCTTTACATATTTGCCCTTTGGAACCTTCCAAATGTGTAATGCATGAGAGAAGAATGCAAGGTCTCTTTTATTTCTTACACAATTTTAAAACTGCAAGGTGATTGCTCCAGGCAGTACTAAGTCTTTATCTGCATTACAGTGGGTCTCTCTCTTCTGTATTCATGAGCACCTTAAGCGCATGACACCTTTTGAAACACACTCCTCAGTATCTTGAGCTAAGCTCTGTGTGTAGTGCTGTGCGCTGCTCACTGGGTTCTTATCTGGGTGCTCTGCTTTAGCCATCCAAGAACAGCCTGTGATTCTCCGGCAGTCCTTTCTTCTCGCTGCAGTGATTGAGATTATGCACGCTTTCTCTATCTGTTTCTCTGAGCAGACACAAACTAGCTCGTCTGCTTTTTTTAGCTGACTCAGTGCTTCTGTTTTCAGTGACTGTGACAATTTCATTGTCCTATAGGCATCGATTGTCTGGGCTCTCGCTGATTGAATTAACTAGTAAACTTAATCATAAGGTCTCACTCTTTGGTGTGTATCTTGCATGTTGCCACAGAAATTGTACTCTGTATCTGTTTACAATGGAACATCAAAAGAAACTGTTTTTTGTTTGTTTATTTGTTTGTTTGTTTTTAGTTGTGAGCATGCAGTGCCAAATGAATTATGGGGAAACTACTTTCAAACTGCTGCTAGTTAGTTATTTCAAGTAGCTAATCTACAGTAGCTCAGCTACAAGCAACTAAAAGTATCTTCTTTTTAAATTTAAATCCATTACATAATATAACAATATATGATGCAAATAATTACATATTATATTTACATACATACAATTATATAATTTGTCATTTATTCAGAGCTATATTTTTCTGATACATCTTGTTTAGGAACAAAGGCATTTAAATCAATATTTTCCTGTAAAAAAGCAGATAAAATACCATGCACAAATCATTTTTTTGAATCAGTTCATGTAAAAGAATCATCTGAATGATCACAACAAACACAGTTTGACCAGTTTAGACTGAATTAGAAATGAATGACTTTTAAAAATACTAATCAGATCAGTTTTTGAACATCTGACAGAGTTACTGAACTCCAAGTCAGTTCCAGTTTTGTCTTTTAGTCCATGTCCGGCATCTTTGAAGCCATTTCTATGCTAGCGCACTCCTAGCATAGAATTTTTTTTTTAAAACATTAACAAAAAAAAAAAAAAAAATCATGATTTTTTTTCCCTTGGAAAAAGGGAAAATACTAAATCAAATATTCTATGTAAATGAATTGTTTCAACAAAAATAAAATTAAATAAATAAATAAATAACAGAATCCCAGTCAAAGAAATATTGAACTGCAATTTATAATGCAATGAACTATAATTTTAATTTATAATGATATTAGACATCTAATTTAAATTGAATGGAATGAATTTGTTTCACTTAATTATGCTTGATTATGTTTCACCTAATTTGTAAAATGTAATTGTTTGGATTATTAAATAACTCCAAGAATTATGAATTATTAAATAAATTTAAAATTAAAAACAACAATATGCATCTTAGGGGCCTTTATATTTCCAAATTTCAAATAAATAAATGTTCTTACTATTATTATTAGTAAATAATAATAATTATTAAAAAAATATTTTATTATTATTATTATTATTTTTTTAAATATATTGAAAAAAAAAAAAAAAAAATTGTTCTGGAAAAATGGAACAACAACATTGATCACCCATCCTGAAGCAGTGAATAAAACTGTTGGAGTACGTTTTATAAGAAAATCCTATTTTAGCTATTCAAAATTCCATGTTTATTCAATGTGCCGTTTCTTTTTTGTTGTGAAATTTACTAGCAATTTCTGAGTGAATACTGTTTCAAAGCCATTTTTTTCAGTTTACTCAAGATTATTATCCAAACAAATGCTCACTAGAATGAGAATGTCATTCCCCCTGAAAACAACTAGCTAGCACACTTTTAGTAAAAAAAAATAAAAATTAAAAAATTTTAAAAAAGGGGGGATGGGGTTCTACTGTATATAGATATTTTAAAGAATCGTTTATGCCAAAACAGTTCTATATAAGCAGAAATGTCTGAAATGATTGCATAATTCTTTCATGTTTAATGGGTTGTTTAGATTTTTTCTAGCTGCTTAATTTTGTAAAAAGTAATTAAATGTAAAAATGAATTAAATCTAAATCCATAAAATGATCCCATGATTGGAACCCCTAAAAGGATAGCCTATATGAGCGCCTGACAAAACATAGAAGAGTAGAGAAATGATTTGTAATTTAAAAATATATCATTGAAAATAGCGTTTGCATTTGAATTTGTTTTCTTATAATACATAGTATTTAAATTGAAATGAAATAAAAACAATAAAATGTGCTAAAAGTGGCATGTTAAAGGGTTAATTCACAGTAAAATGAAAATTCTGTCATTAATTACTCACCCTCATGTCGTTCCACACCCGCAAGACCTTCGTTCATCTTCCGAACACAAATTAAGATATTTTTAATAAAATCTGAAAGGTTTATGACTCATCCTTAGACAACAATATAATCAACACTTTCAAGGGCCAGAAAGGTACTAAAGACATGACTGCAGTGGTTCAACTCGTAATTTTATGAAGTGACGAGAATACTTTTTGTGCACAAAAACAAAAGAAAAACGACTTTATTCAACAATCTCTTCATTATCCTTATGCAGTTGACACAGTCAGCACAGTGAAGGCTTCCGTATTTATGTCCAAATACCGGCTCAGTATTGGCCAAAGTTGTTCACGTGATCAGCACGACACATGCGTGTGATGCTGACGCAGGAGCCGGCCAATAACGAGTCGGCGTTCTGACGTAGAACCTGGAAGTGCTGGACATAAACAACGTATGAGAATGACACAGAAGATATTGTTGAATAAAGTCATTATTTTTGTTTTGTTTTTGCGTATTCTCGTCGCGTTATAACATTAAGGTTGAACCACTGCAGTCACGTCGACGGTTTTAACGACATCTTTAGTACCTTTCTGGACCTTGAAAGTGTTGATTATATGGACGAGTCATGTACCTCTCGTATTTCATCAAAAATATCTTAATTTGTGTTCTGAAGGTCTTACGGGGTTTGGAACGACATGAGGGTGAGTAGTCAATGACAGAATTTTCATTTTTGGGTGAACCAACCCTTTAAGACAAATTATCCTGCCAAACCTGTAGGAAGCACTGCTTTGCCTCTGTAGTTAGTGTCAGGTGTCTCGGTGACATTCAGAAAGCATGACTATCACACAGCTTTGTTCAGCTTGATTTGCACCATGCTGATGATATCATTTTGTTCGTCTGCCTCTGTCTCCATAGTGATTGTGGTATTGTTTGCGGCCCTGCGGCGACAAAAGAAAAAGGAGCCCCTGATCATCTCAAAGGAAGACGTCAGGGACAACGTGGTCAGCTACAACGACGAGGGCGGCGGAGAAGAAGACACGCAGGCCTTTGACATCGGAACTCTGCGGAACCCCGAGGTCATTGACACCAACAAGCTCCGCCGGGACATAATGCCCGAAATGCTGTTCCCCTTCCGCCGCACCTCTCCCATCAAAGACAACACGGATGTGAGAGACTTTATCAACGGACGGCTGCACGAAAACGACTCGGATCCCACAGCGCCCCCTTATGACTCCTTGGCTACCTACGCCTACGAAGGCAACGGCTCTTTGGCGGAGTCTCTGAGTTCTCTGGAATCAGCCGCCACCGAAGGCGACCAGGAGTTTGAGTATCTGAGTCACTGGGGTCCACAGTTCAAAAAACTGGCGGATATGTATATAGGGCAGGAGTCCCAGAGAGAGACTTAAAGCGGATATGCAACACAGCACACTTAAATATATCTCAGAGCACTAAATTAACACATACATACTGAATCTCCCTCTGTTCTCTGCTGTGTAACGCATATAGACGAATCAACAAAGACTTGAACATTGCGCTCAACTACTGGGAACTCTCTCTTCTCTTTAACTTCTTTGTCTACTTTAACTTTGTCTTCTTCTACTTCTGGTCTCTCTCAGCCTCTCTCTCTCTCTCTTTCTTTCTTTTCCCCCCAAAAGAATCAGTAAAGATGCCTTTTAAGATTAGGGATTTGTTGTAATCAATGGTGTGGACAATGTGTTTTATAACCAAGGTGAGTGATAGTAGCTTTCTACACTATCGATGTTTATGGCTAAAAAAACACAAAAATAATAATAAAAAAAGCTTAGCTTTTATTGCAGACCAAGTCTAAAATAGGTGCAGTATGTGTATAATGTTTTACAAAGTATGATCATTATGTAAACTACTTGATATCTCTGTTTATGAGGCAGTTTTCCTGTGGAAGGTTTATATGGGTTCTGTCATACTGTGGATTCATTTCAGAACATAGAGTTAGAGCTGTACAATGAATTGTGTACTTGTAGAATATCGGTCATTCTGTTCATGTTGTTCGAATGCTGTCGCATTGTTTTATACAGTATTTATATTTTTATACTTATTTTGATAATAAAGTTTTTAAAATCTTTTCTCTTTATGGTTCGTTCTTAATTTAAAGCTGCATTGGATTAAACATTTTGTAATATATATTTTCAAACAAATATTTGCACACACACATGTTTGTTATTATGTTAGTGAGGCCATTGCAAAGACTTGCATTGATTTTATATTGGGTTAATGACATTTTCTATGACCTAACCCAACCCTTACCCCTAAACATAACCCTCACAGAAACATGCAAAACACCAGATTTTAATAAAAACGTGTTGGCCGATTTATAATCCTATTTCACTAGTGAGGAAAGGTAAACTTGCTAAATTTTTACACACACATATACATACACATATGGGTCATTGACAAATAAGGTTTTTAAAGTGTAAAAAAAACATAATGGAGATATAATTAATTTTAATAACTTAAGTTTTATTAAGTGTTAACAATGAGATTATGTGGTTTTTATAATCAATTAACACTGCTTTTGTCATTTTTTACAAGATGGACAAAATTTGTCACCAAAAAAGTAATTCGCATTAACCAAAATTTCGGTTTTACCGAATGACACTTTTGGTTATACCGAATGACAATATTTTCAAACAGTGCTAACAGCCTGATATCTAGCTAGCAAAAGGACAAACATTTTATATTTAGTACAAGTTTTTAAAATATTACAACATTTTCCATGTTTTATAGCGGTTGTACCGAATGACCTGATGTTTCGGGACATGCATATGATCAAGTGAAAACATGAATTTTTCAAATAGTTAAAAGAGAGTTAGTTACTTTGCTTCATGACCATGTGGTCCTTTGCAGGTGTCTGAATGATGTCACATCCTGTCACATGATATTGACCGGATGACTTGATCCAAATATGTCCCTTTTATATTGGTTACTCCGAATGACATCAATGAAATTCATTTTTCCGGACATTCTTTCTCATAACAAAACAACGTCTTTTACACATAATTGTAATAACATTTTGCAATATGTTGATATATGATGTTATAAAATCATGCCAGAATGAAATAATATATACATTTATTACATTTTAAGATATTTTAATCACAAATGAAATGGCTGTATTGGCCTTTTGGCCTATCTATCTATCCATCCATCCATCCCTACACATAATTCTATACAAATGTTCAAATTTGAATAGTCAGAACTGAAATTCCCAACCACGGGTGACAAGTTTGCATCCAACCACAACAACTTACATAAAAATACCAATGAATACTAATGCAATCATGTTGGCTACATACAAAAAAGTTCCTTCTCTTGAATCAGCTGTTCTTAAATGAACCTAACAGGATTTAATCCTAAAAACAGTTCATCTCTTCTGCTCCCCTCAATAAAAAATGAAGGAAAACTGAAGTCATTAACTAATTAACCAATAGAGGGGCTGTCATTCCAACTCAGCTAATGATAGTTTAAAGTTATAAAGGCATATTTTAAATGTACTGCAGTGTCAATATGGCCTGCTGCATTTAATTAAGGGTTTGATGGATTACGACACACACTAATTATCAAAAATGTAGCTGCAGTCTGTGGCTTTATAGTCTAAATGAAGTGTTCCTTCAAACCAAGGCTTTTCCATTCAGGACATGAGCATGTTATGTAGATTGATTTTAAAAAAATGAAATAAAACAATTCTGATGTTGTTATTCTGATATTAGTTTGTCCACAAGCAGAACCGCAGCATGTCTGTTCTCATTCGAGTGTAAAGGCCTTTGGTTGCGGTCATGGCCAAGCTGAGGTAGAGTATAATTGGCATTTTATTTCATTAACTCTAGACCGCTATTACACGGGTAAGGTTAACGGAGAAATAAGCATCTATTAGGACTGGCGCTGCCCTCTTTTCCATCCTGACCTTGAATAGCTCAATAATAATAATCGTTCTTTTGACAATGTAACTATTACAGTCTTTTCTTAATGCCACAGCATTTCTCATTTTCCGTCTTCCCTCGGAGGAACTGTAAAATTTGTGACCTTCACTTTCAATGATAGGCAGCAGCTCCCAGTGTATATAGAAATTGGTGCTGAAAAGGAAAAAAAAAATTAAAAATTAAAACACTCCATCTGCACACTGTCACTGTCTATTATATGGGAAAAAAAGTTGCAAAGCACTCATTTTTTTCTATACGCTGCTACTAGGTCCATAGTATTTGTGTAGGTAACTTCACAACAAAACAAATCTGAAAGAAAAAAAAAAAAAAACAACTCATTAAAAGACAAAAGACTGCTATTCCACAGTTGCACGTGACAAAGTAATTGCGAAGACTAGGAGAACGTTAAACTGCTGAGAGAGGCAGAAGCAGGAATGAAGACATTTTGCTTGTGCCTGCACAAGTTACCGAGTCATACGTTTGGTGGAACCTTTTATCTTTCCATACTAAAACATTGTTCAGAGTGTTCACCTCCCCCAATCCCCTCATGTGAGTCTCAACCCTCACTTCAAATACAAGGAAAATTGCTTAAAAGGCAGAAAAGTTTATTAGGAAATGCATTACTTCAAGTTTGAAGCTCTTTAGACAAAAGAGATGTTCTATAAAAGACTATGATGTTATTTAAATGAAGAACAATGTCTGGAGGCCGGTGTGCTGTTCTGCAGTCAGTTTAGAGGCCGCTGAAGCATCGCAGTGTATGAAGGTTGATCTTGGATCAGCTACAAATAATCATGTTCATGAGGGTATTAAAATCAAAGGGTTAATCTAGATTAGTACATGTGAGGGTGGTGATTGCAATGGTTAAGACTAACACTGCCAAACAAAGCTTTGTGTGTTCAGCCTCAAGTAGGGGTGACCCAGAAACATCACAGTCCTGCCATGCCACTGCGCCCTTGAGCAAGGCACTTAACCCTACAACACTCCACAGAGACAGTCCCTCAAATTAGTGCTCTGTAAGTCACTATGGATGAAATTTGTCTGCTAAACGGCAAGCAACCTCAATATTCCCAAAATGCACAACCAATTGTGTGTCTTTTCATTGGATATTTAATTAAAAGTAGGCAATGTTGAATATCATGCTCAGATTTATAGTAAATAAACAGCATGCCGTTAGCAGTTGTTTTTCTCCAAAGTGAATTATAGTACACTAATTACAGAGACAGACCCCTGAAGCGACCGGAGGTTAGATGCCTTGATCAAGGGCACAATGGTAATTGCTCATGGACCACTCCTTGATAGGTTCAAATCAGCAATTTCCTTTTACCCACAACACAAAACCATTCCCAATAGCACTGGTCCAAAAGGTCGTTATATATAAAGTAACCTTTTGAACTCAGGTGTGCTTACTTCAAAACTGAATAAAATAACTAAACCACAAAATAAAGTAATACTAATTTAAATAATAAAAACAACAAAAACAAATACGTTCATATAATTATTTTATTATTGGTTATTATGTATTTTCATTTTTATTATTTAATTGTAAATATAAATAAATACAAATTATAAATAAAATACAAAAAATAATATTAATTTTTATTATTTAAAGGGTTAGTTCACCCAAAAATGAAAATTCTGTCATTTATTACTCACCCTCATGTTGTTCTACACCCGTAAGGCCTTCGTTCATCTTCGGAACACAAATTAAGATATTTTTGATGAAATCCGATGGCTCAGTGAGGCCTCTATTGCCAGCAATGCCACCGAACTTCTCAAGATCTAGAAAGATACTCAAAACATATTTAAAACAGTTCATGTGAGTACAGTGGTTCTACCTTAATATTATAAAGTGACAAGAAAACTATTTGTGTGCCAAAAAAACAAAGTAACGACTTTTCAAAGATATCTAGTGAAGCCAATTTCAAAACACTGTTTTGAATCTTTTGTTTTGAATCAGTGGTTCAGATCGCGTGTCAAAATGCCAAACTGCTGAAATCACATGACTTTGGCGCTCCGAACCACTGATTCAAAACAAAAGATTCGAAGCAGTGTTTTGAAATCGGCCATCACTAGATATCGTTGAAAAGTCATTATTTTGTTTTTTTGGCGCACAAAAAGCATTCTCGTCACTTAATAATATTAAGATTGAACCACTGTACTCACATGAACTGTTTTATATATGTTTTGAGTACCTTTCTGGATCTTGAGAAGTTCAGTGGCATTGGTGTCAATGGAGGCCTCACTGAGCCATCGGATTTAATCAAAACTAACTTAATTTGTGTTCCGAAGATGAACGAAGGTCTTACGGGTGTGGAACGACATGAGGGTGAGTAATAAATAACATTATTTTCATTTTTGGGTGAACTACCCCATTAAGACAAGACACTACAGGTGAATAGGGTCCGTATTTGACACAATTATTTTGCTTTACAAGCTTTCTGAAATGTTATGTTTAAATATGCAAATGAGACATTGTTTAATTAAATATGCGCCAATTTGCATACCTTTCCAGAACAGAAGTCTGAACATTGGATAAAGGCAGGTACAAAATTCGGTCCAAAAAAAAAATCAATGTTTGGATTTTAATAGGCAAATACTTTAGACTCTATGGATCATTATCATTATTATCATTATTACAGTGATTTTCACATATGAATTGGCACCTCTGAGTCCTGACCTTAATTTCATTGAAAGTTTTTGGGATGTGCTGGAGGAGACTTTACAGAGCGCTCACCTCTTGTGTTGTCAATACAAGATCTTGACAAAATGTTTATGCACCTCTTGATGGAAATAAATGTTATGATGTTATTTCCATCAAGAGGTGCATCAATTTTTGGTCAAGATCTTGTACTGACAATGCAAGAGGTGAGCACTCTGTAAAGTCTCCTCCAGCACATCCCAAAAACTTTCAAGACTTTCTCTGAAACGTTCTTCATTTTAACCCTGATGAATATTTTCATTGTCATCCTGGAATATGGCCATGGTTGTTTAAAAAATGAAAAGCTACACACCATCTGTTAGGGTTAAAAGAAACATTGTCAAACATAAAACATGCTAGAAACATAATAATCACTATTATAACGATCCATTCATAGATTCTTAAGTATTTGCCTATTAAAATCCAACCAGCGACTTTTTTTTTTTCTTTTTTTTTTTCTTTTTTTTTTTTTGGCCGGGCAGTGTATATATCACCACATTTTTAGGAATAAAATGTTATATAAATCAGGTAAATGTTATATGAACAAACCCCTGTGTAAAAACTTTCAAAATATAGATAGGAATAAAACTGTAAAGTTTGGTGTATGTAAGTGCTGCTGAAGTGGAGATTTCTGGCTCAGTACATGAGAAAAAAAGTCATTTTGAGAAAATGGCTTTTAAAGATATTATTAAAGATATAATTACAATAAAGATATATATTGTAATTGAAATCTACAGAGGCAAATAGATAAAGTGCAATAAATTAAACACTTAAAAGTGTATTTTAGGGATATTTTCAGTTGGTTTTTACAAACAGTGAATATAAAAAGTCTACACACCCCTGTTTGAACAGCTTTTGTTTTTTTTTATTTTGTTTTTTTGATGTAAAAAATAAAACAAAGATGATTCATGTCAAGTCAAGATGTGCCAAGCTGATAGACTCCTATCCAAACAGACTGAGTGCTGTAATAAAACCAAAGCAGTAAGGTTATGCACACTTATGCAGTAAGGTCATTTGAAGCTCTTGTTTTCCTCTCTTTTCTCAGAAATGTGTCACTTTGGTTGGTTGTAATTTTTACATGAATCGTGCAAAAGATCTGACATGATTTATCCTTGTTTATTTTTTTACATCACAAAAACCAGCTGTTTTAACAGGGGTGTGTAGAGTTTTTATATCCAGTGCAGAACACATGCAAATATAGTAACATACTTTTGGTCCTTTGGTCACTGTTGTATTCTTATTTTAAATGATGGACCCTTTAAAATATCCATGGACGGAGGCGCGGTTCTGCTGAGATTTCTATTGTGCAGGTGTGTAGAGGCATATTTTTTACAACTGTGAAACACTGGCCATCTCACATATATAGATTTCACTGTGAGGCAGAAGAGGGGATAATCATTTTCCTCCAACACTCACTCCACAACTCAATCTGAGCCGACAATGTAAATCTACACTCACTCTACTTACAGTAATGCATCAAAAGTGTGGATATCACTAAATGAGATCCACTTTTCATTTGATCAATAGCTCCTGACCGGCCATTTGTGAAGATATTTTCTCTGCAATGCTACCATGCCGACTTCCATTTTAGCTCAGAAGGGTTCTTGTTTCTGCAGTCTCTAAAAAAACATAATCTCCCAGCAGTCATGGCTGAACGTTGAGAGTTACAGGCGAATGCAAAATATAGCCATTCCACAGAAGGAGCCACTTATCTATTGTATAGAATATCATCTCTCTCCCACATATTCTCCCACATACAGCATGTAGATCAATCAGAGAAACGCCTGAAGGATAAACATAATGAAATATACTGTCTAATTGTAATAGATTAATTATAAAAAAAGGTCTTTAAATCTTTAAAATAAGTACACATATGCACATATCATAAATAAATATCATATTTCTTGCGGTTTATATAAAGATCATTACAATTACAACATACATTCATTACAATTTCTGCTGGCCAAAACGATGGATGGATGGTGTACAGACAGACGATTGACAGACAGACTGATAGATAGACAGACAATGTAAATAGACGGATGGATGGATGGATGGTGTACAGACAGACGACTGACAGACAGACTGATAGATTGAAAGATAGACAATTTATACAGACAGATGGATGGATGGAGGGATGGATGGATAGGTACAGACAGATCGATAATGTAAACAGACAGACGATAGATTGAAAGATAGATAGATAGATAGATAGATAGATAGATAGATGACATTCAAATATAAATTTACCTTAAGTAAGCAATAAAACAATATCAGCAATAATAATACCTTGTTGCTTTTATAAAACGGTTACCACACAATACAAATATTAAAGCCAAAAATATGTATTAAAGCAACTTTCATGAAGTAAACTTTAACTAAAAGCCTTCCTTCCGCCCGAAAAAATAGTCCCTGACCGTGAACAGCAACAGAAGTTACATTATAACGCCATTAGATGGCGGCAAAGACTGTCTTTATGAGTGTGTCAGTCAGTAGCGAAGACTTTTACATTGAAAAGACTGAATTGTTGCGAACACGGAACAAGACGCAACTGACAAATGCTTTGACTAGCGCTGTCAGTCACGGGAAAACCCCTTAACTGTTAAAAGGACAAGATAATACATATGACATTTAAACTGATTTTTTTATTATGAACATAGGACTGACCTGAAGGAAAATGCTAAATCTGAATGCAGGTAACAAACTCACACACTCAATCTCTTTCTCACAATACTCTTCTACGTAATACAGTAAACATCAATGAACAATATTAATTGAGAACAAACAGTTTACATTGCTAAGAGTGGTTGCTAAGGGTGTTGTGTAGTGATACACAGAACCTTTGGGTGAAGCGGTCATAGCTGTGTTTTATCGTGAATAAAACACAGCTATTGACCAATCAGAATCAAGAACAGGAACTAACCATTTTATAAATAAGAATAAATATTCACTGGGGTAAAAATTGAGCAACATTTCCTGGTCTCCCCTATCTCCAGTATCCCTCTTTGAGATCTCTAACTCATTAAAGCAATCACTGAGCCTTATCTAACTATTAACCCTGTTGTACATCTCTGAATTGGATGTATCAGTGTGGTTCTTAACCAGTGAAAAGGGAAGGCTTAAAAAAAAACATTCACACTAATGGAGGCCATTTAATCAAATCGAATGATGCCACTGTAATCTGACAATGTGATATTAATTCAAATATCAATGCAGATGCAATTCGCCAGCCAAATATTTCTCCATTTTAATGCTGCGAAAAGTAGACCATTTTAATGAGGAAGTAATTGGATACTGCGGCAGCCATATATCCGAATTAAAAAACACAGCATGCGTGACCCTCGCACGACATTTGAATATGACCAATGAGTCACAGAAGGACTGTCGCACCTGGAGGGTTTGTTGGTTTGCCTTGCTGTGCTGTTGAACTGTATTTTGCACTGGTAAAAGGGCACATGGCGACCTGATACAACTATATCTGTAAATTAACCTGAGGTCAAGGTGAACCGAGACCAGACGAGCTGTCACTGCAGATTACCCCCGCCTGATGATCTAAGAGGGGTCCGAAGCTATCGGGCAGCCCGCTGCCAGAAATGTGTCGTTAAAATCTGAAATGACCAAGCCAGATCTTCTCCTCCTCCTCATGCCCTTATCTTTCAAAGAGGTGCGGGCAGTTTCCGCAGCGCTTCGAGGTAATGTGCTTATAATGGATGTAAGAATGTTACTCTCCGCTCACGTAGACCGTGTCTATTTCTCATGAAGCCCTAATCATCAAACAGTCTACTGCCTGAATAAGACCGGAGACCATTTTAACATAATGACAACAGGGAAAGTTCTGCCATAGTAAATTTTCGATCTAATTGAGATCATTTGTCTTCGATAACGTTTCAAATGAGCCTTAATGATACTGAGCAGCAGACAGTGTCACATTAAAAGCCTCTAAAACACATGTGGAGCCGTCATTAATTTTTCAATCAAAAGAGAAAAATGCTAGGCACAACGCTGCCATTAGGTTGCTGCAGCACGAAAATGTCTGTCAAAGTCACGACTTCTTGATTTCTGTGCATATTCACCACCAACGGGGTGAGGCTTGACACGAGGCTTGACTTCTTGTTGTGGTGGAAACAGTTTAATCACAGCATTTAGACTGAGTAGGGGGACGGGCGTCATACGGAGAGCTATTTGGAGAGACCAATGACCCATGGACTGCACTGAACTGTGGGAAACGCCTCCAGTCCGGAGGGACACTGCATGGTTGCTGCAGCACCGTGGCATGAAAGATCCTCACACACATCAATCATTCCGATGATAGAGAGCGATCAGAGAGATGACGCTAACGCGCTCGTATATTGTTGTTTTTCTCGTGTGGCATCGTAAACTAGTCGCACATCATAAAGAATAACACATGAAAGTCGTTTCATTTATGTCTTGCTGGCGGTCTGAGAGTTAACTGCTGGCGGAGCGTCAACCGTCTTCAATAAGCTGTCAATTACAGCACGGATCCCAAACTCTGTAAGCTGATGGGAGGATTAGATTTGATGTAGGTTTCTTATTACCGGAGGCCATTTTAGAGTTCTACTGTAACTTGTTAAGTCAGCAAGGACAGAAATATGTGAACACCTTCCCTCCGCTGTTACCTGATTCAGTAGTGTCAGCCTTCTTATCAAAGTCACGTCAATGAACGAGTGTGAAACAGCAGGTGTGTGACGGTGACCCACCAGGCTAAAAAGAGATCGATTGTCATGTATCTCTTTGATATTGCGTGCGTCTTAAAACAGTCGCATCAGCGTTTAACATTCGCAGCTGGTATTTCTTCTCAAGGCTTCGGGCTCTGAGACTCAACTCTGCTATCTTGTTCTTTTCTTTTGGACTTTGACGCATTGAATGCAATTATTCTGCTGAATGTGACTATTTAACTATAGTTAAAGAGACCCAACTTCTTACAGAACTTTCAGTTCAATCAATTCAATTGCAATTTTGTCATTTTTTACTCAGCCTCATGACACTCTTAACCTGTACGACAGGCAATACTACACTCTAAAAATGCTGGGTTAAAAACAACCCAAGTTGGGTTGAAAATGGACAAACCCAGCAATTGGGTTGTTTTAACCCAGCAGTTGGGTTAAATGTTTGCCCAACCTGCTGGGTAGTTTTATTTAACTCAACTATTGTTTAAAAATTACTGTATTACTGTATTGCTTTGTTTAAAATGAACCCAAAGTATGTTGGAAATACCTATTTTGGGTTAATTTTAAGCCAGCCATATAGTAATTTTTAAACAATAGTTGAGTTAAATAAAACTTCCCAGCATGTTGGGCAAACATTTAACCCATCCGCTGGGTTAAAACAACCCATTTGCTGGGTTTGTCTATTTTCAACCCAACTTGGGTTGTTTTTAACCCAGAATTTTTTAAAGTGTATTTTACAAAAAGTCACTCCCTTCCCTGCAATTACAATTGGACTGGAGCTGTCAGGAATCAAAAAGGACATGAAAAGCATCATAAACGTATATAAAATCAGTCCAAATGCATTATATTCACTGAAAATCTAGATATGTATTCATTTCAATCAGTTGATTACAGAAGTAGCAATGTCCAATTTGTGAACGAATCATTCTTCTGAATCAAATCTTTTCAAATCAGACAAGTTTTGCAATGGCATGAGACTTTTATTTTTGAGTGAACTGTTCCTTTAGGCCTCTATTGCACATATAATGAAAGCCATTTATAATAAATATGTTGTATTCAGTTTTCTTGCATAAAAAAAAGAACATATTACTGGAAACAAAGGTAAAATTTAAATAATAATAATAATAATAATTTGGAAGGAACCTTACCAGGAGGCAACAATGTACTAGAAAGGAAAATTAATTAATTAAAACATTCTTGTATTTATTTTAATATTTGCAGTGACATTGAGTAATGTAAAATTACTAAAGCATTTGATATAAAATAACTAACAGACAGAATGTAATGATACCTAAAAAAAATTCTAAAAAGACTGCAACCATATTTACTTCACATCCATTTCACTGTGGCTTCTAGACAACAAACACATTTAAGATATTCCTCAAAACATACAAAGCATTTATGACTCAAATTGTTTTAAAATGAAGTTTACTCACCAACAAATGCAAATCATATTTTTTGATAGTTGAATAATCAGTACAAATATGCGTCCTCCACATGGTGCACTATGCCAGAAAAAGATTGAAAAGAAAAGAATAGAAAAAATGACAGTGACTGTGGGGAATTTACTAAGAATGAATTGTGCACACTGATAGCGTTTCTTATTTACACCGACAATTCACTAAAGGAATTCAGGGAAACACCTGCAAATCAGGTCAGAGGCCAACCGTGATCTGGCATACTTCACTGGGGCGGTACAGCATCACTTCACCACCTCTGGGTATTCCTGGATATGATTCTCTTCTCCATCATTTGATGAATTTCTATAGCCATGATCACTATAGAAAATTCCATCTCTTTTAAACTAAATTCAATTTATTGCCTTCTTTACTGCTTGCTATACTATATTGTTCCAAATAAATTAAAAATAAAATAACAGATTTTTTTTTTTTTTTAAATGTTAAAAGTGAATTTAGGCATTACAACATTGTTGTACACCACTGTACACTGTACAGTATGAAAAATAGATGCGAATATTTCCCTATAGCTAGAGAGACCCAATTTGAGGCAGATGCTTTTCATATCTTAAAGGAATAGTTCACTCAAAAAGAACAATATTATTATGTGTTACTCACCCTCATGTCCTTCCAATCCGGTCTCCATGGAAAACAAAACAAATAATTTCAGATGAAGGTACTCTTTTACAAATCATTTTACGAAGATTGCTCCTTTCCAAGCAAGGAACTGGGGCTGTCAAGAATCAAAAAGGACATAAAAGCACCATAAAAGGATGATAAAATTGGGCCAAATAACTTGCACTATGACAAAATTATTTGAAAGCGTTATTAAATTAAAGGGTTAGTTCACCCAAAAATGAAAATTCTGTCATTTATTACTCACCCTCGTGTCGTTCCACATCCGTAAGACCTTCGTTCATCTTCAGAACACAAATTAAGATCTTTTTGATGAAGTCTAAGAGGTGTCTGTCCCTCCATAGAGATCCAACGCAACTACCATTCCAAGATCCAGAAAGGTAGGAAAAAGACAGCATTAAAGTACTCCATGTGACTTCAGTGGCTTAAACTCAATTTTATGAAGTGATGTGAGTGCTTTGTAATAAATGACAGAATTTTCATTTTTGGGTGAACTAACCCTTTAAATTAAGTTAAATGTAAAAAATATGGGAAATGAGCATGCACAATTAAACCAATAAATAATAATAACATCCAATAAATAATAATAATAATTAAAAAATACTAATATTGGTTAATAATCAATATATTGTGCATCCCTAATTTTATGGTCATCTAACAAGCATTGTGCGCTTGCATAGTAAAGATTTTTGTTTTTCTTTTTACCCATACGCTACTAAAAATAAAGATTCTAAAAGGGTGTTTCTGCAGTGATGTCATAGAAGAACCATTTTGGGTTCCCCAAAGAACCTTTCAATAATCTAAAGAACCTTTTTCCACAAAAAAAAAAAAAAAAAAAAAAAAACTTTTGCAGAATGCAAAGGTTCCATGGACGTTAAAGTTTCTTCATGGAACCATCGCTGCCAATAAACAACCTTTATTTTTAAGCGTGTATGCAACATTGATCAAATGCTTCATTCAAAAATACGGTTGTTGAATGTGTTTGATGAAATATTAATAATGTAACTTACCACTTTTATTAGACGCATATAGATGCACAATGACTTGAGAGGCAAAAGGCAGTTTATTGATCAATAATGCACGTCTTATTTGATGTGCCAAGATAGGTTAAAAAAGGGTATCTTCATAAGACATGAGAGAGGAAAAAAAAGAGAAGACAGCGAGGGAAAGATTAAAGTAAAGGACCCTGAAGTTTTACAGGGTCGTGCCACAGGCAGTAAACAGGTACTCTAGAACGAGCTCAAGGGGGCATGATGAGTGGAACACCGCCCAGATGTACAATTAATCATTTGAGTCATGCGGCCCAACGTCCCACCGGATGTACTCATCGCTTTTTAAAATCCATCTTAAAAAGCAGCCCAGCTCTCCAGAGACTTAGAGGGTAATAGTCAGGTAGGGGCTCTAGAGGTGTTTGGCTATGACGATAGCAGCCTAACAAGCTGCGCAGGGCACTGGAGGTTGTGGTGATGCCTTGGCGTTATGGGATTCTGAACCAATTTGGGATAACAGCTTGATGGATTTGCAGACACTCAGAAAGGTCTAACGGTTATATATTTATATATAACAGCGATATATTTTTTTCATCTCTGCACTTAGTAGCGGTTTTGTTGTGGGTACCGCCAAGAGTTGTCGGCTCATAAGTGATACGTTCAAAAGCCTTGTAAAATAAAACTAAACGTGATATATCTTCTTAAAGACATACTGTCGTGGGAGAGGAGCGATATAACTAAATTATATCATGGGCATTATTGAATGCCACTCTTTAAATGTAATTTACTCCATAAAAGTCCATAAATCTAATTTACAGAGAACTTGCCAATTACTCTGTGAAAGAAGGCACTCACAGAGAGTCGGCGAAAATGCATTCTGATAAAGCACTCAGCATCTCCATAAAACCGCTTGCCAACGAGAAAAAGCCCTGATACTTCACCTGACTGAGCTCATAAAAAGATTTTATATTTGGCACTTTGGTAGATTTGCGAGGTCTCATGGACCTTGACTCGAGCTACTAGCGAGGACTTCCTGACCTACTGTATGGAAGAAAACTACACATATCTTAAAAAAAAACACGAGAAAACCTTTTTCAAGCACAACCCCCCCAAACCTTGGCCTCGCTCAGTTACTGCTAGTCTTGCTCACACACACCACTTATAATGCCATCGCAAGCTTCATTACACAAACATCGGCAGAGAATGAGCCACATAAGCATCAAAACAGCATTTTAAGCGACAGCCGTGACCTCATTCGGCACTGCGGAATGACTCTGAAGCATTTAAAACGGAGGTGCACGCCCCACTATATTGTAATACCCATTTCAGACAAAATTCGGAAGAGAAGTGTTAATGGTTGCACAAATTTTTGCATATTTTGGCTCCATCTGGGTGATTTTCTTGGGGGAAAACTGTAATTGCCATTCTTGAATGCGGGTTGCCCGCCTCTTTTGAGCGGCAGTAATACGCATCCATCATATCTCCCGTGATTATGGGAGCTGCAGATGCCAGTCATGTCATTTCCAGCTTATTGCTGATGGCACGGTCTTCTCGTGCCGTTGATGTGTAATTTGGGAGGTTTAGGAAGGAGAAGACGAGCAGGAGAGAAGTGGTGAGGGCTGATTTAGATAATTGCAGTTTCGGTTGCCAAACTGAAGGCTTGCATTAGTGTCTTACCCAAACGCAAGGGTACGAACAGCAGAAGGTAAACAGCTTTGAGATTACCCAGCTTGTTTTTATTTTGACACACCTCTACGGGTTTGAATGAATGACAGATTGTACTCTAAGGCGATAGCTTCATAAATTAAACACCACGATTTAGTGAAGTAAAAGCACTCACACAATCTTCCAGAGGTGTTTTGTGAATAAAACAGGCATTTTAGATCGTACACTGTTATGAAAGCCTTATTATATATATATATATATATATATATATCTTGTGAACACACGGGGAACATGCTGGAATAAGTGCCTTTAGACTAGCAAACCTGTCAACGAAATAACAACTGCTAAAGTCTACAGCAAAGTCCAGTTTGTATATATTTTGTATCATGATATCTATACCTTTTTCAATAAGAACACGTGAATCATGTTGTTTAATTCGATGGCACCATCTAGTGGTCAATGGTCTGTTTGTCCTGTATTTCACTTAGGCTAGGTCTTTTTTTTAGTTAGTTACAAAGTAAAAGTGCTCAATTATTAGGCAGTTTGAAACTTCAGGCAGTTAGGAAAGGTATAAGTGAATAAGTTTTTAATGTAAATTATTTACAAATGTATAAATATTTGTTATTCACTTTTAATAATATTTAATAACATGTAATAACATGAATATATATATATTTCACATTTGAATAGTACAGATAAATAATTGAGACATTGCAAAATGTACATTTATATTACAGCTCAGACTATTGTTACACAATATTGTAATATTAATTTAAATATATTAATTTATTTAGAAATTTAGAAATATTTATGATTAAAAATAGTGTAATAAAATAAAATAAATACATGTGTGAATTTGTAAAGAGAATATTATATACACAACAAATCTTTTCTTTCACATTAAAATAGTACATATTAGATTATTTCCTACAGCTTCTCTGTAACAATACTGCCAATGTTGAATCCTGATCTTTTATCCACATTACCAGAAACCACAGCAGTTCTAGCCATATTCTGTGATTGCTTAACATATCACGTTTACACTATTTTCACCCTCCAAACTAATCTGCATACATTTTCATTGGATCTTTTTAGGGAAACAAACATCGCATTGAAATACTAGACCTGCATTTTAACGCACAACAGATTCGGGTGTCCTTGACTTCTTATGCTGAGTTCAGCAGTTACTTGGTGCCATCTTGAGGTGAAATTCTGTATGGTGTGCAAACAATGCCACACTTTACCAAGGTCACCTGAACATCTGCCGCCACGTGAGAATGCCATGAGCATGATGAAATATCTCTGAAACATGGTTACTGCATCTTGGCCTGTAGTATGACTCCTCTGTTCACGGTCATTTTGGAAATTCAATCATCTAAGGAAAAAAAAAAAAAAAAGACTAAAAATAGATGATTTAGTTCATTAAAAAACGATATTTTAGAAACTGCACCTGTGTTAAGATGATCTAACACACACTTCAGGTATATGTCTTAAGTTTAGGTGATAATATAAGTTCTCAGATGAACCTGAATTCACATTTTTTGCTAGCTTCAAGTCATAGAAGAGAGGTCTTACGTGACTTGTGTTTCACATTTTCATAAAGAATGGAATCTTGTGATGGCACTATTAAAATAGAAGAAAAAAAAAAATAAAGATGGATGACCTAGAAGACAACAAAACAATCATATTAACAATTTGACATTTAAACAAAATAAATCTGTCAAAACCCCTGAAAATGATTTTGAAGTTGTGGTAATACACTTTCATGTATATTTTAAATGTCATTTAAAATGCCTGTTTAAATAAATAAATAAATAAATGGAAAAAAAAAAAAAAAAAACTCTATTAACTTTCCTAGCAGAACCCACTGACTCATTGGAGATAAATTAATGCTCTTAAATAATGTAGTTCGATTAATGGGTTTAAATAATTTAGTTTGATTTACCAGAGTCACCATTCACCTCCACACGTCCAAATGTCCTACATCTTTTTTGCAGCCCGGGATGTTGGTTGTCTTTGAAGACTCTCCAACATGCACCAATACCATTACTCCGTAATGTCCCATAAAGGTTCTTTATTGGCATTGGTGGTTCCATGAAGAACCTTTCCATTGAACAAAAGGTTCTTTATAGTAGAAAAAGGTTCTTTGGATTGTCCTTCACACTAAAAAAAAAAAACGTCTTTTAAGAACTTTTCACTGAAAGGTTCTGTGGGGAACCAAAAATAGTTCTTCTATGGCATCGCTGCAAAAATCCATTTTTGGAACCCTTATTATTAAAAGTGGTAAAATCATGTTGAAATGATAAGCCGGAAACACAAATTCATTTGAATTTAAATCAGAGTCTATGTTTTGGTTACAGACCAATTAAGTAATTAATAACATCACATCATTTGGTAATGCAATTCACCAGATTTCAACAGATTTATATGTACCATTTTCATGATGTTTTGATAGATCATTGTTTTGATACAATAAATAAATTAATATTTGTCGTAAAGCAACTTCTGCAAAGACACTTAGAAATATAAATGGCTACTGGCAAAAAATAAATAAATAAATAAATAAAAAGATCAATTAAATCTTTATAAAGCAGCCATTTAGACCTGCTGATGACTTTCTAGTAGCGCAGCCTTGATGAGAATGAATTTGGGTTTCTCCTTGACCTAGAAAGCAGGTCTCTCATTTCATGAAGTGCCTCAATAGATTTGTGCCCAACCATTCATGAATATTGCTCTGCAATCTTTCAACTTGAAAGGTTCAGAGGGCCATGGCCATGGGTTATGACAGTCTTTTATCTTGACGGATCGAGGTTGAGGAGAAATTACGGTTTCTGCAAGGTGCCAAAAGCTGGTTCTTCTGCCGTAACTAGCTACTAGAGGTTTTATGCTTTGCCTTCTCAGAAGAATTTTAGTAATTTAAATTAATAAAATTTGTAATTGTTCTGCTTTATGCCTCTCTTTGGGAAGGTTAAAATGGATTACTCTTTATTAGTAATTTGCCATTCAGCCAACACTTTCATCCAAAGCAACTTGTGGTACCCTTATTACAGGGACAAATCCCCCTGGAGTATCCTGAGGTTAAGTGTCTTGCTCAAGGACACATTGGATTGGCTTCTGCTGTTTGAACCTACAATGAACCTACAACACTTTCAGGATACTCCACCTCTGGATATGTGTTTTGCAAATGGAATATTCAGAACATTGAGGAAAAAAAGACGCACAAACTTAAAAATATAATATAATTATATATATATATATATATATATATATATATATATACACACATACACAGGTGCTGGTCATATAATTAGAATATCATCAAAAAGTTGATTTATTTCACTAATTCCATTCAAAAAGTGAAACTTGTATATTATATTCATTCATTACACACAGACTGATATATTTCAAATGTTTATTTCTTTTAATTTTGATGATTATAACTGACAACTAAGGAAAATCCCAAATTCAATATCTCAGAAAATTAGAATATTACTTAAGACCAATACAAAGAAAGGATTTTTAGAAATCTTGGCCAACTGAAAAGTATGAACATGAAAAGTATGAGCATGTACAGCACTCAATACTTAGTTGGGGCTCCTTTTGCCTGAATTACTGCAGCAATGCGGCGTGGCATGGAGTCGATCAGTCTGTGGCACTGCTCAGGTGTTATAAGAGCCCAGGTTGCTCTGATAGTGGCCTTCAGCTCTTCTGCATTGTTGGGTCTGGCATATCGCATCTTCCTCTTCACAATACCCCATAGATTTTCTATGGGGTTAAGGTCATGCGAGTTTGCTGGCCAATTAAGAACAGGGATACCATGGCCCTTAAACCAGGTACTGGTAGCTTTGGCACTGTGTGCAGGTGCCAAGTCCTGTTGGAAAATGAAATCTGCATCTCCATAAAGTTGGTCAGCAGCAGGAAGCATGAAGTGCTCTAAAACTTCCTGGTATAAGGCTGCGTTGACCTTGGACCTCAGAAAACACAGTGGACCAACACCAGCAGATGACATGGCACCCCAAACCATCACTGACTGTGGAAACTTTACACTGGACCTCAAGCAACGTGGATTGTGTGCCTCTCCTCTCTTCCTCCAGACTCTGGGACCCTGATTTCCAAAGGAAATGCAAAATTTACTTTCATCAGAGAACATAACTTTGGACCACTCAGCAGCAGTCCAGTCCTTTTTGTCTTTAGCCCAGGCGAGACGCTTCTGACGCTGTCTGTTGTTCAAGAGTGGCTTGACACAAGGAATGCGACAGCTGAAACCCATGTCTTGCATACGTCTGTGCGTAGTGGTTCTTGAAGCACTGACTCCAGCTGCAGTCCACTCTTTGTGAATCTCCCCCACATTTTTGAATGGGTTTTGTTTCACAATCCTCTCCAGGGTGCGGTTATCCCTATTGCTTGTACATTTTTTTCTACCACATCTTTTCCTTCCCTTCGCCTCTCTATTAATGTGCTTGGACACAGAGCTCTGTGAACAGCCAGCCTCTTTTGCAATGACCTTTTGTGTCTTGCCCTCCTTGTGCAAGGTGTCAATGGTCGTCTTTTGGACAACTGTCAAGTCAGCAGTCTTCCCCATGATTGTGTAGCCTACAGAACTAGACTGAGAGACCATTTAAAGGCCTTTGCAGGTGTTTTGAGTTAATTAGCTGATTAGAGTGTGGCACCAGGTGTCTTCAATATTGAACCTTTTCACAATATTCTAATTTTCTGAGATACTGGATTTGGGATTTTCCTTAGTTGTCAGTTATAATCATCAAAATTAAAAGAAATAAACATTTGAAATATATCAGTCTGTGTGTAATGAATGAATATAATATACAAGTTTCACTTTTTGAATGGAATTAGTGAAATAAATCAACTTTTTGATGATATTCTAATTATATGACCAGCACCTGTATATATATATATATATGCAACGAGCTTGTAATCATGACTTTCAATATCAAGTGAAGGAAGCATAAAACACACACACACACACACACTGTTACTGCTATTCTGCCACACAAAAGCAAAGTAAGTACATATTAAGGTAATCGGGTGTCTAAGACTATGACAGATGGGTTTGGCTCTAATAATGCTCAAATTCAGAGAAAATTAAGTATGAAAAATTCCAGTGTTGGTGTAGTTATTATGTTTTGCCTTTGTATGACAGTATTGCTATTTGCTATTACAACAGAAGAAGTTTCATACATTAAAAAAACCCAGAATGTGTCTGTTGAAGAATTTGTATGGTCCTCTTAGTAGACAGCACTTGTTGCATTTGATTTGGAAGAACTTTTCCCAATTTCCATGTCAACAGTTTAAAGTAACTGAGTTTGTGCCACACATATTTCAAACATACATTGTGTTCTGTATAAGCGCCAGTAAACCACTGTACATTTGAGAAAACAATGCATCAAACAACTGACGTTCAGACAGACATGTGTAATCATATGCAAGTAAGTAAGTGGAGTCCTCCAGGATTAGACAGGAACAGCATGTGAAGGGCAATCAGAACGCTGTGACAGAACGCTGTGAAAGACTAATCCTTGTGCTGGAAAAAGCCCTATCACCAAATTCCCTGCAAGACTGTTGAAAATAGGGTGTGTTTGAACCCCTGTCATTTCAAAGGAAATAGGAGAGCACCTTCTCCCAGGAGCCTGAAAGCTTCCTAGCTTGAAGAAAATCTCTAGGGGGGCATCAGGGTCACAACAACACAAGCGGATCTATATTCTATATTTGTGCCTCTATACTTGCTTTAGGATAACGTTGGTCCACCTGACACCGATGTCTTAAAAGTGACCTGAGATACTTGACAGGGTCACATAATTTATATGAGACAACTTTTAACCAGAAGTTGTTTCATTGTAAAGGTAACGGTTTTTGCTCCAAATTATACTAAAATTTGCACAAAAAGTTTGGAAAAAGTCCTGATAATGACTGTTTAAACCCACAAGAGATTGAAATCCCTAATATTCTTATCTCTATAATGTACAAAAAAGCAAAGACTATAACTTGCAGTTCATTAAAGGATTAGTTCACCTCAGAATTAAATTTTTCTTGATAATTTACTCACCCCCATGTCATCCAAGATGTTTATGTCTTTCTTTCTTCACTCGAAAAGAAATTATGGTTTTTGAGGAAAACATTCCAGGATTTTTCTCCATATAGTGGACTTCAATGGCGGGTTGAAGGTCAAAATTGCAGTTTCAGTGCAGCTTCAAAGGGCTCTACATGATCCCAGACGAGGAATAAGGGTCTTATCTAGCGAAACGATCGGTCATTTTCTGAAAAAAAAATTGTATACTTTTTAACCACAAATGCTCATCTTGACCTAGCTCTGCGATGCACCACACATTATGTAATCACATTGGAAAGGTCACGCGTGACATAGGACGATAAACATTTTCTCCTCCAAGTGCAAAATTGTCTGACATCATTGTTTTACCTTTTTTAAAAGGCCGTTTGACTTGGTCTTTGCACAATTGCTTTGTATACACTTGCTTGGCATTTCCGAGGGATAGGAATAGTTCACCCAAAAATGAAAAAAATTATCATTTACTCACCCTCAAGTTGTATGAATTTCTTTCTTCTGCTGAACACAAAAGAAGATATTTTGAAGAATGTCGGTAACCAAACAGTTGATGGGCCCCATTGACTTCCATAGTATTTTTTTATTTTTTCATAGTATGGAGGTCAATGGGGTCTATCAACTGTTTGGTTACCCATATTCTTCAAAATACCTTTTTTGTGTTCAGCAGAAGAAAGAAATTCATACAGGTTTGAAACATCTTGAGTAAATGATGATAGAATTTTCGTTTTTGGGTGAACTCTCCCTTTAACTACACACAAACGACATTACTTTAAAATATGTAGACCTATAGTTGCTTATAGTGCGTAGTAGTACAAACTCAATGTCATTTATTAAATCTTCATTTTTCATTTTTGGGTGAACTTTCCCTTTAATATAACTATAGTTGATGCCTTGATGGAGACCCGATTTCTCATATGAGTCACTTGTTTGTGAACGGGTTGAGCAGTATGTTTTGATTCACCAAAAAGAACAGGCTCATAAGAGCAATTTGCTCATAAAACGGACTTGTGCATTTTGTTTTTGATTCACTAAAAGGAACCCGCTCATATATGTCAATTTCGCTGTAAATTGGATCTCTCAATAGAAATGTTTTCTTACCATTTATTTTGCTGTTTCATATCCATCACATTCAGTAGCAAGTGACAATAAGCATGTGTGAAGGACAAATGAGCACTGGAAAAAAAAAAAAAAGGTGTAGAAACAATTTTCACTCACATAATTGCTATTAAATTTCTTGATTAATTACAAAGACATGGCAAGTAACAAATTGAATTAAACATTACATTTATAAGTAGAATGAAAATATCTGCCTTATTTTGTGGTACAGAGAAGTATTTAATACATAATCCATATTACATTACACTATTCCTTATTCAGTGAACTTACCTTTTGTTTTTTGTTGATGTCGTTTTTGTTTTGTTTTTTCTTTTTAATTCCGAAGTGCCACTGTGATATAAGTGGTCACTCTTACACAGAATGTAAGCTTCACACTCCAGTGTTCTGGGCGCATCTACTTTACCCAAGATCACCTCTGCTTTGTGCATCCAAATGGCCTTGTTCCATGTTCAATAAAGCAGCACGAACACAGCAGCAAGCTCACACAATGCAACACGGCCTTTTACTGCCCCCTCTGGGTATCCATTTAAGAGACTGCATGGGAGAATGTCTGATAAACTGTTGTATGAACCACCTTATCTCTTCCAACCAAGACCACAGAGCAGATTGTATTACAACAGAGATGGTCTCTTCACCAAAAGCAGCCAAACACTAAAATACACACACACAAACATCAAACTGAAGGTGTTATTGGTCTCTCCAGAATCCCTCATTTACACATACTCAGTTCTGCTTTGTTTTCCTCCACACCAATTTGACACATTGAATTTTGAGAACTGGATGTGAGACAACAGGACGATTGTGTGAGCTTTGCCCCAGGGTGGGCTTTTGGACTGGGCTCTTGTTGCTTCCTTGCGTGCCAATCAATTGTGTCCATGCAGGTTTCAATGCAGCATAAGGATCTGCAATAGAGCGTCTGTATTTAAAAATGTAAGGAAGAGGAGAAATAGAGCCACAGAAAGAGAGAAATACACATTTCTACCCAGAAGCTATGACTCATCTACGTGCAACAAAGAGTCTAAAATTAATCTGTATTCATATTCACATTAATGGATCCAACAGTGAGTCAAATAACTGAAGGGTTAACAGTCATTCAGACAATAATTGAGTTCACAATCAATCTATGATCTTTTTTTTTTTTTCTATTTCCATTGTTCTTATCTTTTACAATTTTGTACTGTGATAAAATTTGTTCAATACCTTTTTGATTGGCTGGGTTTCTCGATAATGCTGCAAATAATGTTCAGATCAGTGGGTCTCAGCTTGTGGATTGCAGGTCTGTCCTGATAGGGTTACAGAGAGCAGGGATGGAAACGGCAGATAATAATAATAAAAAAAGTAATAACTATAGTAGTACATAGGACAGGCTTATCATTAAATATAAGTATTAGCTTTTTTAAAGGGAGGAGAAAAGGCTTACCATCTTTTGTGGTTAACATCAGAGTCTGTGCATTCACACTTCTGCTGTTATTTATGCATTTATGAAATTATTTTTCCCCCCCCATTCAGCCCATGCTATAGTAATCATTTTGCCAGCATGAAAACTTAAGTGCATCGAGATTTTAGGTCCCAAAGCCAAAACTTTTCACCAATACCTAAAGCAGTTTGTTTGCATTTCAATCACAGAAACAGAACAAAATTACTGCCAACGATGGAAATTACATGTTGTCAATGTTCTGTAAGCTATTAAAGGGATAGCTCACCCAAAAATGAAAATTATCCCATGATTTACTCACCCTCAAGCCATCCTAGGTGTATATGACTTTCTTCTTTCAGACGAACACAGTCAGTGATATATTTAAAAATATCCTTAGTCCTTCATGGTTTATAATGGTTTTGAAGGCAAAAATAATGCATCCATCCATAAAAAAAAGTAATCCATACAACTCCAGTGGGTTAATAAAGGCCTTCTGAAGCGAAGCGATGCATTTTGTAAGAAAAATATCCATTTTTAAAACTTTGTAAGTTCAAATAACTAGCTTCCGGCGGACAACTGTACGCAGAATGCGCAAGTCGATTTGCGACGTAATGATGAACACGGAAGCGCAGAGGAGAGAGCAAAACAAAACACCGGTCACGGATTATAAGTCTAAAACGATAATTTTTAAAGAGAAATGTTGGAGGATTTTGATATAAGAGAAGAGGAGCTTAAATTTGTTGCACAGCCCTATTTGTTTGAACCATGAGAGGCGTCTAAGCTTACAATATTCCTACATCCAGCGTCATACATCACGTCAGAGGATTACTCATTTGGCGCAAGTCTACCTGCGCATTTTGTGTACGGTCGTCCGCTGGAAGCTAGTTATTTGAATTTATAAAGTTTTAAATATGGATATTTTTTTTTACAAAAAATGCATCGCTTTGCTTCAGAAGGCCTTTATTAACCCCCTGGAGTCATATGGAAGTTTTTTTTTTGTTTTTTTTTATGGATGGATGCATTATTTTTTACTTCAAAACACGTCCCCCATTCGCAAACATTATAAACCATGGAGGACTAAGGATGTTTTTAAATATATCTCCGATTGTGTTCGTCTGAAAGAAGGTGTCATATACACCTAGGATGGCTTGAGGGTGAGTAAATCATGGGATAATTTTCATTTTTGGGTGAATTATCCCTTTAAGTGTGGTTGACTGTAGTATAACAATTTTTACACACTACTTATAACAATGCTTTTGGCAAATGTGCCATATATATTAAGTACATTTTACATGCAGCTAACGTGCAACTTCAGGAAACTAAGCCTTGGATATCTTTCATGAGATGTAGGGGTTAATTCAAGTTGATTGGGACACTTTTTCCAAGTCATCTCAATGGCAAAAAGTGTCCCAATCACCCTGAATTTACTATATTTAAATGTATATATATATATATATACACACACATATAAAATTTCTCTCTCCCTCTCTCAAAAAAAAAAAAATAAATAAAATGAAATGTTGTTACATGTAGTTATGTTTTGCCTTTGTAGGGCAGTACTGCTATTGCAACTGAAGAGGTACCTTTCATTGATAAAATGAACTCAGAACCCAGAATGTGTCATGGGTTCCCTGTTGAAGAATATGTTGTACAAATGTACAAACACACAAGTACTTTCAAGGTATGAATAAACAAAAACCATGCACTACTAGCTCATGAACAGTAGATGGCAGTATATGTCAAGTTATAAGTCACTGCCTTCTACATAAAAAATGTTAGAGACATACTAGGAGATGTATAGAACACTATTTATATTTCAAAGCAGTACATTCTAGAATGTTTTATTCATGAAATACTGTAAATGTCAGAAGAGGGGCTCTTAGTCTTTTACAGCAACTGTCTTCTGTTTTTGTGACATTTAGATTTTTGAACTTTTTTTGTCTTTCTATGCATATTTTAGTTTAACCTTGTTAAAAGATGTCTTTGTCATCTCAGACCTGTTAAAGCCCCATAAGTTCAGTAGTCCTTCTCCTAAGCTGCGCATTAATATATAATGCACAGCTTAGTCTTTTGCTAGTAATAGCGTCAAGTGTCTCCGCTTGTCGAAATCAAACCAAAAGACTTGATCTTTGGGGAATCTTACCCTTTAAGAGATGTTCTGAGGGTGAAACTGCACAGCAAACGTAGATCGATATCACTAAAATTCCCATCTCCCCTGATATGAGTCATATACTTAAACTCAAAAAACAAAACAAAAAACCACAACTGATATTTGAGGAGCTGTATTTCACCTCACTGCACATTCCAGTCCATATGTGTAAGGATGCATGAATTTTAAAGACAGAACAGAGAATGCATGTTATGTTTAGAATTTGAAGAACGGTTTGAGAAGTGAGGGATGACATTTACAACACTCTCCCCTTTGAACCGTTGATAAAATCAGTTCCATTTTGCAGTTATTGTAGAAAGCAGTCTCTTCATGTACTTCCTGTCATTGTGAACTGAGTTCAGTGCATTAGACATAATAGCTCTGAAGTGAAACTAACTGCTACTATGGTGCTTTCTTTAAAATGTAAAATGTAAATGTAATGAAATGAAAAAGCAGAAATTTACTGCAAGTATAAGATATGTTGATTAAAGTGGTGCGATACAGGTTAGATTATATGAGAGCTTTCAAGGGTTGTTAAAACCACACTATGCATTTCAATGATAAAATACCAGGGGAAAAAAGAAAGAGGAAGGTCAGCTAAACAAAAATGAATCTCACTGGTAAGTGACTTAAAAGCCAAGATTTATACTAATAACACAAACTGAAAATACTGAGTATAATACTAATAACACCACACATAGACTAATGATTTATCCAACATCACTGTGTGTGTCTGTGTATATTGGCCTGCTTCTTATCCTGGGCAGGGAACAAGGAGCCGCATAGACTAGCCTCTGTCAATACAGGCAACACAAATCATATCCATAACCTGCACCTGAGTCTCCATGACAGAACCTGCACTGAATTATTTATAACAAGCCCTTTCAAGAAGAGCACATATTATTGAGCTTTGCATTGATATATCGGTTGCCAAACAAAACCTGTCAGTCCAAATAAATGGCTCTTCTTGCTACCTGCAAATCCTGGTGCCAATTCTCAAATGAAAGCATTCCGGATCAAGCTGTATTGAAGGTATGACATGTTTCTCAAGTTCTCCTGTGGCTGAGTGTCATGTTTTACATTAAAGTATCATGCATATTTAATGATAAACTCTGCACGGCAGCGGGGCCTTAATATTGACTCTGTGCTATTTTTAGCAGGTCTCTCAGACAGAGAATTGTTTTGAGGGGACCTATATAACCTTAATATCAGCAAAGACACTTTGACATGGCCTACGGATGTTTTCGTTTGAAGCAGCAGTTCTTACAGGTCACAAGAAGGTGTCGGTGAAGACTCTCAGACATTCTCTGTCATGGTGGTTTTTCATTTGGAAAAATGCCAAGCTGTTTCTTTCAAATTTATTATTATTAGTAGTAGTAGTAGTACTATTATTATATCATTATTACAAATAGGTTATTTACCATCATTAGCTAAATGTTAAGGTGCTATATAAGAATTGTCATGTATTAATCGCATTTTGTTGGCAAAATGCTTGTAACGAAACTTGTAACAAACGAGACCTTCCTAGGTTGTCTATGAAAGCCTGTAGACTGATTTTTATGTCAAAGACTCGGGACGTTTTTGCCGGGAAAATCAAAAGAATGTGATTTTTACGCACGCTCTCGGGAGCCTCTCTTCCGTTATGACACATGAAATGAATCCTCAGGACAATGCCGAAGAAGCCATTCTGTACTGTAATGCTAATGTTTCTTGCAAAGAAAAGGGAATAATTCAAGCAATCACATAGCCAGAACTATACAGTCTATAGTCTCAAATACTTTATAATCAAACTAAATATACAATTTAATTTTAATTACCTTATCTATCGACATGATACCGGTGAATTGCAGAGCTGGTGCAAACATATCCACACCGCTATGATCAGATTCTTTCTCACCCTCTCAGATTCTTTCTTGCCACTTTCTCACCGCTGTCATTTTAGTTGTGTTTATTTTGTTATTGAGAGGAAAGCGCGCAGAACGTTAACGTTACATTCATCTAAACGTCGCCCTCAGGTGAAGCTTTATCGCTGTAAAGGTACTTCCAAATTATTTTTACTTCTAAGGAAAGAACGAAAAAGAACTTCCCTGAGTATATAACGGGCCTTGAATCACGTCCAGTCTCTCATATGTCACGTGTGCACCACCAGTGCGAGCACGAGCAACAAGTTGCTGGCTGCAGTTCACTTAAACAGCCACCGGTGTCGCTAATAACAATGGCTTCTGAATTCTACATAATATCAATGTGTATGTTAATGTCAATAAACATTGTAATATTCATGGGATGGATGCAGATTACGAACATGGATTCATTACAGTAAGAAATAGTGTATAATGACTAACAAACATAGAAATGGAGATTTTTTTTTTAAATATAAAATGTTATTAACCTCAGGAGATTGAATTAAGCATTTGATGTGTATAATTTTATATTAGATAAACAGTTCTCATAATAGAGGTCTCATAACAAAACACAAAGTTCTGTATTTGTTGTCTTCTGTTCCTCTGAGCTTTACAGCTTATTCTTGAAATATTTTTCCATACTTAACATGGGATGCAAGCTTAAAGGATTAGTTCACTTTGAAATGAAAATTAGCCCAAGCTTTACTCACCCTCAAGCCATCCTAGGTGTATATGACTTTTTTCTTTCTGATGAACATAATCGCAGAAATATTAATAAATATCCTTACGCATCCCAGCTTCATAATGGCAGTGATAGGGATCAATGAATATGAGCTGAAGAAAGTGCTTCCATCCACATCCATCAATCAATCATAATGTGTGCTCCACACAGCTCCGGGGGGTTAATAAAGGCCTTCTGAATTGAAGCGATGCGTCTGTGTAAAAAAAATCCATATTTAAACAAGTTATGAAGTAAAACATGTAGCTTCTGCACGAGCCGCCTTCTGTATTCAACGTATGCAGAAAGTGTAAAACTCTTGCAGTTCACAAAGCTTACGCTACGTCATGCGCCTTCCCTATTCAACTTACGGAAAAAGTGTAACTGACGTGACGCCAGTTTACACTTTCTTCGTAACTTCAATACGGAAGGCGGTCTGGCGGAAGCTAGATATTTTACTTCATAACTTGTTTAAATATGGATTTTTTTTTACACAAATGCATCGCTTCGCTTCAGAAGGCCTTTATTAACCCCCCGGAGCCATGTGGAGCACATATTTTTGATGGATGGATATGGATGGAAGCACTTTTTTCAGCTCATACTCATTGATCCCTATCACTGCCATTATAAAGCTCGGATGCGTCAGGATATTTATTAATATTTCTGCGATTATGTTCATCAGAAAGAAAAAAGTCATATACACCTAGGATAGCTTGAGGGTGAGTAAAGCTTGGGCTAATTTTCATTTCAAAGTGAACTAATCCTTTAACACCATTGTGGCAACTGGCAATTCTTCCAAAATTCAACAAACTGCAACAGAAAGTGTTCATTTTGACAACTTTAATTAAATGCTTGCTTTCTGTTTTGCATGCTCAATGGAATCAGCTAACTAAAAGTAATTTAAAACTTTATTCACAACATACATCACTTTTGCTTAATGTCACCCAAGTTGATACCTAATTGGGTCCATATGTACTAATAAAGTAGGATATAAATTTCAATTCTCGGAGTCATAAATCTTCTTCTGACTCAAACTCAACTAAGACACCTTGCAACTCTCTCAAATACTGGTTTGGATGTTCTAAAGATGCAAAACTTGATGTAAATTGCATAAATGAAGAGCAAACTAGGATTTTCCTAATTAATGGCTGTCATGAGACAGGAATTTCCTGTTGTCAGCCAGCTTTGTACAGGTTAACCAAGAAGTTTTGCTTGGAATAGAATGGCTATGGTGGGTTTTAAGCACAGTGGATTGAGAAAAAGAGAGATCTGTGTGGGCTGTTTTGAAATGAGCCTTTTTAAGCGTAACCTGTTGCCCACACTTTCTAAAACCTTGAGAAAATCTCCCTTTCAATGTGAAATCCCCAACCTATAAATCTAAGCACGTTGGTCAGTCTGTGCAGAATATTGATTTTCCTCATGATTTGCAGCTAAAACATTTCAGTAATATGTGTGAAATAGAAAAGCTATGAGAAAAAGTTGATCAAGTGGCCTGAAAATGAGAGCCATGGATGGATTGGTCATACCATTTGAAAATAAACATCATCTCAGCATGTCTAAAGCTGATGACCTGGACGGCAAGTAACAAGGTGAGCAGGTATAATAGGTCCAGACACAGTGCATTTCATAGGTTTCATACTGTAGTTTTTACCAAGACCGTCAACAACGTAATATTCATGGGATGTGGATACCTAACATGGATTAATTACAGTATGAAATACAGTTTAATTACTAAATGCAGTATTCATTTGTTTTTACTATTTTTTTCCTCCACAACACCTGTAGAATTAAAACTTTACTCTGCAAAGAAAAAGCAGCCTTGCATATTGCAAAAGCCTTTTTATTTCAATAAATACAAAACATAATTTCCTTTTTTTTTTTCCTTCTTTTTTTTTTTAAACTTGACTTTGTAAAATTGACTTTGACGTTGTAAAATATGATCTGAGCCGGACAGATTAAAGCGTTACTCCCCCCAAAAATGAAAAAAACAAAACAAAAAAAATGTAAATTACTCACCCCCATGTCGTTCCAAACTCGTAAGACTTTCGTTCATCTTCGGAACCCAAATGATGATATTTTTAATGAAATCTGGGAGATTTCCGTCCCTCCATTGACAGTCTACACAGCTACCACTTTGATGCTTCAAACAGTTCATAAAGAGATCATAAAACTAATCCATATGAATTGAGCAGTTTAGTCCAACTTGTCTGAAGAGACTCGATCGCTTTATATGATGAACAGATTGAATTTAGGCTTTTATTCACATATAAGCATTAATCAGCGAACATTAAGAGAAGCTCAACTGTACTTGCGTGACAAGCGAGAACAAACCTCTTGCGGAAGCTCAAACGTGCTGCGTAACACACGAGAATGAACCTCATTTGTTCTCACACGTCAAGCAAACATGACCTTCTGTTTACCATATCTGATATGTGCATTGATGAATGTTTATATGTGAATAAAAGCCTAAATTCATCAAGTGATCGAGTCTCTTCATTAAATTTGCCCTAAACCACTCAGTTCATATGGATTAGTTTTACAATCTCTAAATGAACTTTTTGAAGCGTAAAACTGGTAGTTGCGTGGACTGTCAATGAGGGACAGAAATCTCATTAAAACATCTTTTAATAATTTGTGTTTCGAAGATGAACGAAAGTCTTACGGGTTTGGAACGACATGAGGGTGACAACATGATGACAGAATTTTCTTTTCTGGGTGAACATTTCTGTTAGTTACCCCAGTTCCAGGTACACCACCGATACACAACTGAGAAGTGATTATAATGTGGATTAATATTTTGCACAACCTCAGTGTATTATTGACACATGCAGTGTTGGTTAGAGAGTTGTCAGCTGATCTGTCCATGGCACTGGGAGTTTTCATTTGAGCCTTTATGTAAAATAGCTGAAGGGTAATGGCATCAAATCTCTTCCCCAAACACACACAACATCTGTTAACACTAAGCGCTCGGGTACAGTATAAATAACAGATGTTGTGGGTTCCAGGTAATGCTTAGAGGAAATTGGAACAATTTGTTAGGTGTTTTAGATTTTACACACACCACTGGAAGGGAGCACAGCTTTTGCCCTCAAGACAGAAGAAGATGAATTAATTATTTGTTATATTGAATGGAATGTCTATAAACCCCACAATGAAGCCTGCAGTAACTGTAAGACAATAGTACAGCATATAGATATATATTGCTGTAAGACTAGTGCAAAAAAGTAGATTTACACATGGTTTTTTTTTTTTTAAATTAATAGTCCACCCAAAAATGAACATCCTGTCTTCATTTACTCACCCTCATGTTATTCCAAACCTGTGTGACTTTCTATAAAGACAATTTGATACTTTGTGGTGCTTTTGTATCCTTTTTGATGCTTGAGAGCTTGTCTTTTCTACATTCATGTTCTACAAAATAAAGTCAAACTGGTTTAGAACGACAATGAGAGTAAATTATTTTCCTTATTGAGGGAACTGTCCCTTTAACAAAATTGAGATGTTGAGAGCTTAAATCATCCCAGGGGCAATTTCCATCAACTAATAACTGTTCAATACTCCCAAAGAGCCCACAAATCTGTAATATGCAATGGTACAGTTGATTGTGTATAGTTTACGTGTGTCCGTTTATGTGTTTGCAGTATAATCTATATGTGTATATACCCTGGGGTACCTCTAAATGTGAGGGCAGCACAGTTCAGGAAGCACGTCTACTAGCATTATGGTATATGTGCCTTCACTGATACCAGTGACCCTTTTTTCAACCTGTCCCTATGAACTCAACTGTGCTGGGCCAATGTTCTATATGTAACGGAGGCCAGCTAGTTGTCGCTGTGTGAGTAAACCTCACTCCTCTGATCTCAAGAGATGCTCTAGTAATCAACACTAGAGGTTGCAGCCTTTAGTCTGACTTCCACGCCGGAAACCCAGGTTCGAGGCCCGCACAGAGCGGGGCGAGTAGGACCTGGGTGAGGAGTTACATATAGAACTTTTTCTTTATAGGGAATTCCAGATCAGACATACTCAGCGAGTTTGTTCTTAAAATACACTTCATTAAGCTATTTCACATAACAGATGTTTACATATACTCCACACGCAAAATGACTGAATTTATAAAATTGCCCCATTCAAAAGTTTACATACCCTTGAATCTTAACTGTCCTGTCATTACCTAGATGATCCACGACTGTTTCTATGTTTTGCGATAGTTGTTTGCGAGTCCCTTGTAATTGTAAAAAAAAAAAAAAGAAAAAGAAAAGAAAAGTTAATTGTGACTTTTTATCTCCCAATTCTGACTTTTTTTCGTTTTATAAAGTCAGAATTGGGAGATATAAACTCACAATTGCAGAATTGTATGATAAAAACTTGCAATTCTGAATGTTTTTTTTTTTTTTTTTCGCAATTGCGAGTTTATATCTCATAATTATCTTATTTTCTTGCAATTCTGACTTTTTTTCTAGAAAATTGCGAGTTTATATCACAATTCTGACTTCTTTTCTTGCAATTCTGACTTTTTTTCTAGAAAATTGCGAGTTTATATCACAATTCTGACTTCTTTTCTTGCAATTCTGACTTTTTTTCTAGAAAATTGCGAGTTTATATCACAATTCTGACTTCTTTTCTTGCAATTCTGACTTTTTTTCTCGCAATTGCGAGTTTATATCTCACAATTTTGTCTTATTTTCTTGAAATTCTGACTTTTTTTCTGGAAAATTGAGAGTTTATATCACAATTCTGACTTTTCTCGCAATTCTGAAATTTTTCTCAAAATTGAGAGTTTATATCTCAGAATTCTGACTTTTTTTTCCTCAAAATTGAGAGTTTATAACTTGCAATTGCAACTTTATATCACGCAATTCTGAGAAAAAATTTGTGTTACATACTTATTAGTATTCCAAAGTATTCTAAAGTATTTAGATTAAGTTACAAAACTTGGTTAATCTAACAAAATACGTTACAAATTACTTTTTAAAATATGTATTTTGTAATCTATAGTGAAATACATTTTGAAAGTAACCTACCCAGCCCTGTCTACGTCTACCTCTACGAATACAACACCTATCACAGCATCCATATATAAGGTTATTCAGTATTATCAGCAGCTTTATTGCATTGCTCAGGAGCTAATCACCCTCCTCCATCCCCAGCTCCTCCTCTCGAGTCAGGATATGGCCTTCAGATATTCCTCTTCAAATCAGACTAATTTTTCTCCAATTATGTTGTACTTTAAATTATTGAACATTAAATATATCTGCAATACATTTATGTTGGTTCTGTTCTGTTTACCCTAAGGGGGTTATCGCTACTCTCCCTGCTCCCATCCATGCTAGGCTTCGTGGATACGCAGGGAGTTCTTGCCAAGAACAGAACCATACCGCCAATACAAACTGTATGCTAATTGTCAATCATCTTTGACAATAGTGGCCCTTACAGAAATAGAGATGAAAACAAAGAATGTCTGAGTGTTAACCATGCCATATTGAAGATCAGTAATCGTGATTGCAGAGATGGCAGCTTCTTAATTACAGGCTGATTAATTAGTCAGTTTTATTCTTTACCCACAATACCACATCTCGTTAGCTTTATTCTGTTTATTTTATGTTAAATGATTTCTTAGGGTCTGTTTCATATTGCACACATGAGCAGTGCACAAATTATATCGGTCATTAATTATAATGCCTAATCTATTGAACGGAACCCAAATTCCAAAATAAAGGCTTTACTGGATACTTGCCAGAATTACTAAATAAAAATGTGAGACATCGTTTTCAAAAAGTAGTTTGTACCACAAAACCTTAAAATGCAAAAGATAAATAGATTTACCTTTACTTGCAAGTATGGCAGTGTGAATGCTGTAACCTGTTACAATAAATAGCAGCTTACTGCATTCAGACCTAATGTTGAGGTTTAAAGCTCAAGGTAAATGCTGCTATTCTGAGCAGGGCTAAATGTTCCTTCTGTTCACCTCCAGCAGGTGGAGGTCAAAATCAGCCACAAATTTAGACTAAGAACATCTTTTGTAGAATGATGTAGAAGATGCAAAATTAATTTTTTTAGAAGTGCTTTTTACAAGACCCAGATTTTACTACGCACAATTATATGGTTAGTCACATGTGACAAATGAATGACTTTTTTCCTTGCTTTCCATGACCCTGTCAGAACAGCTTCATAACCCACTAGTTGAGGGCCACAGGATTATTTATACCTGATTGGTAGCCTCTATCAAGCGTTTGTGCTCTACTTTTTGTTTATTTTGTTTATTTGTGCAATATGAAGGTGTTTTAGAAAGAAAAAATATTGAGCCCCTAAAGGGACATGGTGATGGGGGAAAAAAATGAGATGGGAGCAAAAATCATGTTAACCCTTTTGTGTTCTCTCGGTAATTTTTTGCATTCCCCCGAGAAACTTTGCGTTCGTTCACAATAGGTTTATGTTTCCCCCAAGAACTTTTGAGTTCTTTGCACACAAAGTTTCTCGGGGGAAATGCAAAAGTTTGGCGAGAGAATGCAAAGTTTCTCAGCGGAACGCAAAAAAATAGCAAGAGAATGCAAAGATTATGTTAATACTTTTGTATTCTTTCGCAATTTTTATTTTGCGTTCCCCAGGAAACGTTGTGTTCGCTCACAAAATGTTTGCGTTCCCCTGAGAAACTGCGTTCGCTTACTTTTTAGTTCTTTGCAAACAAAGTTTCTCAGGGGAACACAAAAGTTTTGTGAGAGAATACAAAGATTATATGTTAATTCTTTTGCATTCTTTCGCAATTTTTTTTTTTCGTTCCCAGGAAACTTTGCATTCACTCACAAAATGTTTGCGTTCCCCTGAGAAACTGTGTTCGCTTGCAAAACTTTTTAGTTCTTTGCGAGCAAACGCAAAGTTTCTCGGGGAATGCAAATGTTTTGCAAGAAAGCGCAAAGATTCTCAGAGGAACACAAAAGTTTTGCGAGAGAATGCAAAGTTTCTATGGGGAACGCAAACATTTTGCAAGCAAACGCAAAGTTTCTCGACGGAACACAAAAGTTTTGTGAGAGAACTCAAAAGATTATATGTTAATACTTCTGCATTCTTTCGCAATTTTGCGTTCCCCAGGAAACTTTGCGTTCGCTCACAAAATGTTTGCGTTCGCCTGAGAACTGCATTCGCTTGCAAAACTTTTTAGTTCTTTGCGAGCAAACGCAAAGTTTCTCAGGGAGCGCAAAAGTTTTGCGAGAGAATGCAAAGAATCTTGGGGGAACGCAAACATATTGCACGCAAACACAAAGTTTCTCGGCGGAACACAAAAGTTTTGTGAGAGAACGCAAAAATTATATATCAATGCTTTTGCGTTCTTTCGCAATTTTTTTTGTGTTCCTCAGGAAACTTTGCGTTCACTCACAAAATGTTTGCATTCCACTTGCAAAACTTTTGAGTTCTTTGAGAGCAAACGCAAAGTTTCTCGACAGAAAGCAAAAGTTTTGCGAGAGAATGCAAAGAATCTTGGGGGAACGCAAACATTTTGCACGCAAATGCAAAGTTTCTTAGGGGAATGCAAAAGTTTTGAAATATATTTTTTCTTCCCATCTCATAATTTTTTCCACCACCATGTCCCTTTAGAGGCTCTGTAAAAAAATAGATGTTAGAGGGTAAAGCCACATATTTTTTTCATATTTTTGCATTTATGTGTCACAGCATTTCCATTTCTGTGAGCACAACAAAGACATAAGATACAGAGGGTATTTGAAGTCATATTTTCCAAAAGTAATTAACAATTTTAATAGATTACATCAATACATATCTAGTCAGCTTCCACATGTGAGACTTAAACACACAAACAAAGACAGAGTTGATGCATCCTGCACCCGCTAACATTGTTATCTACATTCAAACAGGCCACAGCTGATGGGAAACAAGTTTGTCCTCTTCTGTCCTTCAAAGCAACCCTAATAATACCATGCAATAAATTCACAACACATTCCCCACATCAAGGCTGACATTATTCACACTTAAGATAATGCTTTTTTTTTCAGAAGGGGCAACACACTGACGGACAGACACGACAATTACAATAATGAAAGGCTGTTTGGAGAAATCAACAGAGGCTTTAAAGTGGGCCTGATGCGCCCCTGCAAATCTCTGCCTCATTTCTTCTCATTGATGGCAGCAGGGATGTGAACACAGAAGGTGCTCTTTCAAATAAAACTGTTACGCATTTATTTATGTTTTAGCAGAGCTGTCATATTTAATCTGCCATGTGATAAAGAAAATAAGGATTAGATGTGGTTAATATGTTATTATGTCTATATAATCAATTCCCATCTACTTATTTAACCAGTCCCTTTAAGACAAGTCATTTCACTCGGCGGCCATCTTTGAAACGCCTCTCGGGCATCCAAGTGCAGCTCCTATCTCTTTGAATGGGGAAACATCAAATTGTCCAAAGCTGTTTGCCAAGTTTTCTATTAAATTTCATATTTGAAATCACCAATGAAATCTGACAACAACTGTCTCATAAATTTTGTTTCTAAACGCTCGAATCATGACAAAAAACGGTATTTTTCAGGCTCGATCAAGCTAATGCGCATGCGCAGTCCTAAATGCGCGTCTCTTGTGCCTTATTTCGGAGGCGCGCGTCTGACTGTTTCTATAGGAACCGGAGCTTCTAACGGCCGCTGCAGTGACGCGATGACTTTACCAATCAGCGATTGGCTCTTATTTAGAAGGCGGGACTTATTCCGCCATATTGCGCATTGCACTTTCTCCCATTCAAAACAGTAGGAGTGACGCATCTTGTGTTATTCTATAGTCTTTGATTTAACATATTTAATATTTAGCAGAGTGACCAAGTGCTTAAACTTCACATATGAAAAGCTAGGAAAAGAACTGCTTTCTATTTAGATACAAACAAATACTAGTATAATTAACATTTGAGTGAAGTTTGCACAAGACTGTTTTATGATCTTAATCAGCCACTTTGAACAAATATAAGGCTGTTAATTTGTACAATTATCACTCATATTTCACTCATAAATATGTTACACTTGCAGTATTCTCTTATTCTAAATGAGATATATTAAATGTTGTATTTATACTTAATTTACCCTTTTTAGTAATTGCTGCTGTATGAGGTTACAGTCTGTTGTGCAATATAAATGTAGGTGTGAATCATTCTAATTAAGCAAAATTGTAAGATGTCATCAATAGTAAATACCATAAGATAATGACATTTAAAGTAGGCTATTTTAAATTTCTTCAGCAAGCAATAAATAAATACAAAAAAGCACAGAAGCAAAGTGTACCATCCTGGTTTTTCATGCCTGCTCTTGAAGCAATTCTGTCCACTCTGACCCCAATGTCCAATCCCCCCACCCCCACCCATCTGTCTAGAGGTTCCCATGGCAACTGTCATCACATTCCACACCTTTATAAGCACATGACATATCAGCTACGCCAAATGGCCTGGTCTGCTGGTATGGGGCATTCAATTATCCATATTCTCCAACTGTGTGTGAGACAGACAGAGACACACAGAGAGGGGCCATACAGCTTGATGTTGCACAACAGTGACATCTTGCAGGTGATCTATCAATACGTTTCCAGTTGGCATCTACTCACAACACTCTGATCAGAACTACTCATCTTTGAGCTACATGTGTACACAGAAACAATGTCTGTGATATACAAAAATTAATATTTCTTTAATTTATTATTATCTTAGGTTTTTTTAAACGGTTATGTCGTAAAATTTAAAATATACACACATATATATATATATATATATATATAATTTGTGCTGTCAAATCGATTAATCGTGATTAATCGCATTTACAAAAGTTTGTGTGTATATATGTCCGTGTATATAGTATGTATGTGTATGTGTATATATATATATTATATATATATATATATATATATATATATATATATAGCAAAAATTATTCAGACATTTTTGATATTTTTGATATATTTTTACTAGTGGGTGCAGGACACTATAGTTCATTTATGTAAGTGAGGATAGCAAAATAAAGTAAACTGTGACATATTTTACCCAAAAATTATTCATACAGTGGACTACCAGTAAAACTGATAAAAATTTGGAACCAAAAATTATTCAGAAACTTTGACCTGACCATGTTTTGCTTAAGTGTTATCTGACATAATTAAGATTCATTTTTTCTGACACAGTTTAACTCTGAGATCTTGTAATATTTTATTACCATTTTTTTTTTTTTTAAACTATAGTGAATAAACTGTATTAATAAATGAAATGTTCAAGGTGTCTGAATAAATTTTGGTTTGACTGTGTGTGTGTGTACATATATATATATATATATATATATATATATATATAAACCCTCTACCCAGATCCTACTTGCCCCGCTCTGCGCGGGCCTCGAACCGGGGTCTCCGGCGTGGGAGTCAAACGCTCTAACAAGGAGGCTAAAGGGAGCATCAGTTGCTAAAGCATCTCTTGAAATCAGAGGATGAGGAGATCATTGAGGTTTACTCTAACAGCGACTACTAGCTGGCCTCTGTTACACTCACCCCCATAAACCTCACTCCCATCCGGGTCACGGCACCAATGTAACCCCTCACCCAGATCCTACTCGCCCCACTCTGCGTGGGCCTTGAACCTGGGTCCCTGGCGTGGGAGTCGGACGCTCTATCAAGGAGGCTAAAGGCTGCAACCCCTTACATCAGGGATTGCTAGAGATATATATATATACACACACACACACACACACACACACACACACACACACACACACACACACACACACACACACACACACACACACACACACACACACACACACACACACCTACACACACACACACACACACACACACACACACACACACACACAATATATTTACACACTTCTATGTTAGATGTGATTAATCGTTTTGACAGCACTTAAATAATATATAATATAATATAATATAATAAAGCACAAGCTGGTCTTAACATTAAAGAGACTAAGTATAGTTGATCATTACATCAATTCTAGACAAAGTACATGAGCACTCAGGTCATTACCTACATATCAGCACCTTCTTAATCAGTGCAAGAATCTGTGTGCTTATTTGCTAGTTTCCCCTGCGGCTCCAGGAGCTGAAACACATCAATAAGATTATCAGATAACATTCACTCCTGAGACTCTGAGAGTCCTAATGTACTTGAGACCTATTCTCCTGGCAGAAAAAAAACAATATGAGTCAGTTGTCTGTCATGTTTGTCCAGTGTTTTAAGGTTGGAAAAATGTGGTGTGGCTGAATAACATGCTGGGTTACCTCTTTGTATACTGTATTTATTTCCATGGATAATGTTGTGTTGCCGTCCTGGTGAACTTTGAAAAGTTGAGGCCAGTTCTGTGTCTCAGGAGATGGAGAGCCCAATTATCAGATCCCCGAGAGTACAACTGATAAACTTCTGACTGAAAAAAAAAGTTCTTCACTACCCAGCATGCATCTATCGTAGACCACGTTCACACAGCAGCAGAATACGGTCATGAGTCCTGTATTTGAGTCCTTAATACAGTTACGTTCACACACAGTTCAGTTATTTACAGGATCACTCCTCAATCTATAACCGAACTCACACCTGTAAATTATCAGGACTCACAACCGCCTTCTCGGAACAGGTGTGAACCGAACCGGACTGGAAAACTAGTTGTCCGTCAAGTCATATAGTGTGAACGAGACATTTCAAGACTCACACCTGTAAGTAAATGTGGTTGTAAATCTCAAAAACAATTATTTTTGCAGTCGCTTTTATTCAAAGCAACTTAAGAAATACAAGCATTAATGAGGCAATAACATGAGAAGTGCTAGCAATACAAAGTTTCAATCATCATCCAGAACAGTACAAGCTAGAACAGGGAGGGATAGAAGAAATAGTGAAAGAATAGTTAAGACTACATTTCCTTTACTCAAGAAAATTACATGATCTATTGTTTCACCAGACAAAACAGCATCACTCACATTCTGTCCTCTCCACAGATGAACACAGGCTGTGAATTTGTGCTCACTAGAGTATGTATCCAATAAGGATGGGATGTTCCAAACAAGCTTCAGAGGTTCAACACACTATGAAGGTCAGAGAATCAATCCCATCACCCTGTGTTATATAAATAAAAGTACTATCCTATCCTTGTGTGAGGTACCAGATTCAGGTGCAGGCATTGATTGAAAAGGCTGGGAAGGGCATCTGTAATTGTGGAGAGAAACACAAACTCCCTGGACTGCGCTGGGCACTGCAGCTGGGATTGAAAGAGATTAATTAGCTCTGTCTACAATGGCCAGACTACACCAGGTTATCTGCTAGCTATCAATTACCCTGCAACAACAGAAAATATTATATATATATATATATATATATATATATGTGTGTGTGTGTATATTTAGTATGTCATATATATATATATATATAGGGGCTGATTTTGTATGACAGCAGGCATGGTGAGTTTAACAAATTTCAGGATTATTTCAGAAAAGCATGATTTTTACAGAGATACAGCAGGTGTAACTATATATATATATATATATACTACATATATATATATATATATATACACACTACATATATATATCACAACTTCCACAATATATATATATAAAAAAAAAAAAAATTGTCAACTCACACATCAGTTGTGGTAAACAGAAGCTCAAGCATGTTTGCTTGACGTACGAGAACCAATGAGGTTCATTCTCGTGTGTTACACAGCACGTTTTCCACAAGAGGTTTGTTCTCGTGCATCAAGCTGGTTTGATTGAGCTTCTGTTTATGTTCGCTGATCAATGTTTATATGTGAATAAAAGACTAAATTAAATCTGTTCATCATATAAAGCGATCGATTTTGAATTTGGACTAAACCACTCAATTCATATGGACTAGTTTTAAGATCTCTTTATGAACTTTTTGAAAGTGTCAGTTGTGTAGCTGTCTATGGGACAGAAATTGTTCAGATTTCATCAAAAAGATCTTCATTTGTATTCTGAACATGAACAAAATTCTTACAAGTTTTGAATGACATGAGGGTGAGTAATTAATTACAGAATTTTCATTTTTGGGTGAACTAACCCTTTAAAACGGCCCGTTTCCTACCGTCACACCGCTTTTCTCCACTGACTTTCTATGATGTTCAAAGCATTTAAAGGATGCTGATCTTTTGAAGGCAGCTGTCTGACTCTGAGATGGAATATGTTTTGTGTAACATTAGCAACACATTGTTAGCTGTTTGATAATGTAGTCAAGCCAAAGGCTAATCATATCATTTACTGTTATGTGTCCGACGTTGTAGAGAGCGATACATAAAACGCATTACCATTCTGATACATTGACTTGTAGACAACCCTGTATAATTCGCTCTTCCCTTTCTTCTGAATCAGTTTCTGGTTCAAACAAGTAAACCAATATTTCCACTTTCCAGCTACAGTTGACTGAGTGGATCAGACGGGGACTAATTTGCATATACATGGTTCCGTTTATGCTAAATGAAGTGAAGGTGTAGAGTTACATACAAGCTATTTTATGGCATGAAGAAATAATTTTCACAGAAAAAAAAAAAAAAACAACATTTAAATATGTCATTTGGTTTATCAAATATGAGTTTTAAGGGATATAATTATTGACTTCAGGGTGACTTTAAAGCTTTTAGTGACCTTTGCTAATGGAGTAATGGACTAATTTTGCTAATGGCTTTCTTGGTGTTACGAAACGGTATGGCTTTACAACACGCACAGCACAGGATGCTACACGTTAAAATTAACAAGACAGAACGATGAACAGAAAGAACTCAAGGCTTAAATACACAGGGAGGGTAATCAACTGAACCAAAACAGGTGCGTGGAACTAATTAACTACCAAGGAAACTAACTAGGGAACACAGGCAGACAAAGCTGGAACAGAACACAGCGAAAACGAAACCAAAACTGAACATACATGTTACATTTGGTTAAAAACCTTTTACCTTGAGGTTGTGAAACAAACAGCAAATACGCATTATGAAAATGATAACATCAACTTGTATTACAGGAACTTAGCATACAAATGGGTAGTTGATGCACAACATGTGCATGGACTTTTTTTTTTTTATCAACTTTAGGTCTGAATGTATAAGAGAAAGTAACTAGTTTCCATTTTGTTTAGTTTTTTTAATCACCTTTTATTTCTTCATAGTTCATTTTAAATAGTCCTGCGGCACTAAAAAGAAAAAAAAAATAATTTTTTAAAGTACAAATATTCTAAGTAGTCTCTCAATTAATATGAGCTCATAAAAGTTGCATGCATACTGATTATAAAAGAATGATTAAAACACTGTTTAAAATAGATTTGTCACACCACAAATCAAATCAACTATCCACATGTGTTTATTTCAAACAGTTTGCCTTATACAAATAAACTGACATACGGGGAGAGACAGCGAAGGTCATTTTACAGTGTAGACAATAAGACACACTATATATGCAAAATAAATGCAACCCAGAATGTCTAACATCTGAATAATTCAAAGTTTGTCTTCTTAACTTAGAACATGAATGGGCTACAACCATAAAAATCACCCTAAATTTTTAACCCGCAGGGAAACATTTTCCTGAAGAAGGATCTAACCTACTTTCCACCAGTTGAGTATTCATCTTCTCTTTTTTTATGTGGATGAACGGCTGATTTTCTCTCTTTCAGGGTGTGCGGTTTGATCCTCACAGACTGTCTCAGCTGAAGTCACAGAGGGAGAGTGCATGCCGGAACAGATTGTTGAAGTTTCACTCCCGTCCTCTCATCTATCTCTGAAGCAGCTAACAAATCACTTGCTTCTTCAACAAGCTTTGGTCTCAGGGACAGCCTGTCGATCTGCATTTCCTACCTATCTCTTTATCTTAGTCCCAGCCCAGCAGTGTTATAACTGCCCTCTTTCAAATATGTTCAAACGCAGAAGAGCAGATCCCAGTAGAACGCTGTTTCACACCAACATGATAACAAAAGACAGTTTCATGTGTGTAAATTCACAGTCATTCATTGTAAATAAGTCTAGGGCTGTCTCATTTTTTTTTTTCCTTAAAATTTCAGTCACAGAAATACTACAATAAAAGTTTACATTCATATATGCACACTAATGTCAACACGTGAATTATCCGATGTGATAAGCATTGTCCGTTTAAACTTTACATTAGAAATGAAATTATACTAGCTTAAATTTAGTATATATTAAAGTTCAGTGCTGTCATCGAATGTGTTTCTATTCAGCAATTCTTGTTTTTATGGAATGTCACAGTTTTATAATAAATTATTCATCTGTGTACATAGTTATGCTTTTAAAATTCATGTTCCCTCATAATCTTACAAGGGATAGTTCACCCAAACATGAAAATTCTGTCATCATTTACTCACCCTCATATCATTCCAAACCCACGAGAGTTTTGTTCATCTTCAGAACACAAATGAAGATATTTTTTATTTAAATCTTACAGATTTCAGTCCTTCCATTGGCAGACTTCACAACTACTAAAAGGGAGTGTTATTGCTGGGGATGCAGGCCTCACTGAGCCATCGGATTTTATCAAAAATATCTTAATTTGTGTTCTGAAGATGAACGAAGGTCTTACAGGTCTGGAACGACATGAGGGTGAGTAATTAATGACAGAATTTTCATTTTGGGGTGAACTAACCCTTTAAGATGGTATGACTAAGGTGACCGTTTGACCAAGATGGTCTGCCGACTTGCACGGTCTAAAAACCAGCTTAGGCCAGCTTCTGACCAATGTAGAGACAGATAATGACAAGCTTGGACCAATTAGAAACCATCTATCATGTACCAACACTCAACCACCAGCTCAAACCACTTGTCTACTATACCGTTGAAAAGTTTGGGGTCGGTTTAAATGTTTTTGATATGGATATGCTCATTAAAACTGTATCGGAAAAACAGTAAATATTAGGGCTGGGACAATACATTGATTCTCTATCGATACAATGAATCTGGATCAATCCTGGTATTTTCTCTCTCTAATCAATTCTGAGCTTTGTTTTAACAGCAGATGGCGCTCTAGGCTAGTTTTTAACCGCACACTCTCAAACACTCACGAAGAAAACTGCTGGACAGCGCTCATGCGTTCGGCTGAGTCATGTAAGTTGTTAAATATACTTGCACCTCGGCTCAGAATGCTTTTATGATGCGAGATTTGTAATTCGCTTCAACCTTTTCGAACTTCATGAATGATTATTTTTGGTTTAAGTGGTGCGTGTAAAGGAACTGGAAGCAGGCAGTGTACGAGTGTTTCTAAAGCACGTATAGTAGTGCCATCTGCTGTTTAAAAACTAAGCTCAGAATCGATTCAAGAGAGAATCGCTCCAGATTCTTCGTATCGCGAATCAAGATTCGATGTATTGTCCCAGCCCTAGTAAATATTGTGAAATATTATTACAATTTAAAAGAACTGTTTTCTACTTGAATATATTTTTAAAAAGTAATTTATTGCTGTGATGGCAAAGCTGAATTTTCAGCATCATTACTCCAGTCTTCAGTGTCACATGATCCTTCTAATATGCTGATTTGGTGCTCAGGAAACATTTCTTATTATTATCAATGTTGATATGTATCAATGTTTTGTGGAAACCGTGATACATTTTTTCAGGATTCATTGATGAATAGTGTAAGACCGAAAGTCCTGATAAGACTGAACAAAAGAGCTTTCACAAAAACAGATACCATGCAATAAAACAATAAATCTACAAATCTTGAGAAGAGATCATGAAGCAGGACACACATTTGCCCAATCTTCTCCGCTCACCCATCCTAACCATAGGTCAAACTAAAGGCCCAGTGAATGAAGCATGTAACACATCATGTGGAACCTTTTGATTTCTGTCTATCAGTGACTTAGCAAGTCACAGCTGAGTAACTTGACTAAGAAAATGACACTTTTTGTATGAGCAAGCATGTAGCAGCCAAATAAATAGTATTAGTTAACCCTGCACCCTCTGATTAAGATCAGAACTGGTGAGTTTGTGGTTGTGAAATCCACGATTCTGCTGGCATTAGACTCTATGTGACATTGGGTCCCTAATGAACGAATAATTGAAAGTATGGGCTACCCAGAATAATCAAATATCCAAATTAATAACATTAATTATAGTCTCAGTCTAAATTTTCATTTGAAATTTGAGTCAGATTAAGTAAGAAGCCAGTATTAAATTGAAACAGAATTCTAATAAATTAATTAAACTCTACAGAAGTGAAAGAAGTAAAAGACCAACGCGCATTATACCTTCATCCACGCCACTGGATTCCGTCGTTGGGCCAATGGGTGGTCCCTACAATAGAAATCTTAAAAGAACAGCATTTATTTGATATGGAAATCTTTTGTAAGATTATAAATGTCTTCACTGTCACTTTTGATCAAATGAAAGCATCCTTGCTGAATAAGTTAATATAATGATAAATGTAGGTGAAAACACAATGATTGAAATCAACAAACTTGTTTATTGCCCTGAAGATCCATCTCAAACCTCCACTGCCCTTGCATGAATACCGACACTGGCCCGAACCGCTAATTAAAACAGGATTAGGTCCGTGTGTTTTGATTAATTACCTCACTGAATGTAATTCAGCTAACACTGATGATCCTCTGCTCATGTGTCATGTTGGAGACTTGAACCATTCATCAAGAGCAAAGGGTCAAGCACACAGCAGAACGCTGATGGTAAAACCGTGTTTCCTAATTACTTCTCGACAGCCTCAAGTGTCCTAACTAACACTCAAACACATATGCACACACCTCTCCATCTCATTTGACTCCGTCTGAATGTCTCCTGATATGCACATGATCAACATGTTTCATCTTTCAATCTATTAAAACTTTTTTGGTTGTTTAACTTGATCAGTAAACAGTATTAGAGTGTTTTAAGGCATTATATTAGTGTTAGGACAGCTATGCCACGTAACGTTTTTGTCCTTACTAAAAGCGTAATATTCAATCAATATGTTAAACCTTTTATATTTAAATATCTGTATTTTAATGTAAATATCTGGTAAGATTAACAAAGAATTCAACAAGTAAAACATTATAGTTCATAGACATTAACTGTCCAATCCTGGAGAGCCACTGTCCTGCAAAGTTTACCTCCAACCCTATTTAAACACACCTGAACCAGCTAAGCAAGGTCTTACTAGGCAACTAGAAACTCCCAGGCAGGTGTGTTGAGGCAAGTTGGAGCTAAACTCTGCAGGACAGTGGCCCTCCAGGACCGACTTTGGACACCCCCTGTACTCTAGTATTGTGAATCACCCACCTATCTTTCCATTTCTTATTAAGGCTTTTCACACCGAACCATGGAATTGAAATTTGTGAATAGTTTTATGAGGGAGAGCAATTCACAGCAGTCAATAGTGATTCAGAAACAGTAATATCTTGGGTCATTTTCTAGTCCACTGCACAGACAAATCTGTAATGGTTTGTAACTTGTGTAAAACCACCATGGGCATACAGTGGCAAGCATATTAAGTATTTGAGTACAAACATTTAAAATGAGTCATAATGTGTTTGAATGGGACTACATGAGGGATTTTCAGCAGCATGATTTATCTGAACTAAAGGATTATTGATATTAGACTAATCAGATACTAAAGATGGCACTTGATCTGTAAAGTTTGATTCTTTGACAACTTCCAGCCTAAACAATGAACAAACGATGTTAGTTTCCGAAACGGCTTTCGCACATGCATTCTTTTGCAGACTCTGGCAGAATTTTGCACTAAAATGCTCTGATAAAGTGTACTGAACCACTGTTTAAAATCACCATGAAATGAAAATTGACAATTCTTGTTTTTAATGGAATATTGCAGTGTTTATTATAAATGATTTATCTGTGCACATATTTATTTATTTATTCATGTGCCTTTGTAATCTAAAATAACTTCTCCTCCCTCTTGCAGCAATCTCTCTCCTCTTTTCTAATGACATCTCATTCATATGAGATTGACCAGTAGCAAACCACAACCATCCAATCGATTCCCCAATGGACAAAATCAATTTCCGCCCTACATTTTGTCTTGTTCAAGAAACCCTGTCACTCAGATATACGTAACAAGGAAGAAAATACTATCACAACTTCTGTTTCATGCCGACTGTTTCAAGTCACTACTGAATCAACAGTGCAAAACAGACACCGCCATCAGTGTAGTCCGACTGCCAAACGAATGACTCTTGTTGTGTGCCTCTTCTTTATAGTGAATCACATTCATACAGCTCAACACGTGTTGTTTGATTCCTGACTGAATGACTCTTGTGAGCCAAGTATTTTTAGTGAATCAAAACGTACAGCACAAATGTAGTTTGAATCCCAACTGAATGACTCTTGTGAGTCGGTTCTTTATAGTGAATCAAATACATACAGCTCAAAATGTGAAGTCTGATTCCCAAACAAATGGCTCTTATGAGCCAGCTATTTTTAGTGAATCAAAAACAAGTGTAGTCTGAATCCCGAACGAATTACTCTTATGATCTCGAATTACTCTTATGATGAATCAAAAACATACAAATAGCATGTGTATTCTGATTCCTGAACGAATGACTCTTATGAGGTGGTTGTTTTTAGTGGATTAAACAGTTTACAACTAACTTTGAGACTATCAGTGTAGTTACAGAATGATTGTTTGTATGACAATGTTTAAAGATACACACTAAGTTTTTTGTCAGTAGCATTTTAAAGAAATGAATTAAATATGTTATTCTTGTTTAATAGACAATTAAAGCCAGCTCTAAAAAGACAGAACAATATTAATTTGGTGTCTCATTGTATTTAAGCCTCCACACTTTAAATTTATGCCAGTGTGACTTCCATATGTAACCTCCATGTTCAAGTATGTAAGAAGCTGTCTATTTTTAGGGACCCACATGACAATGCAACGGATCACAGACCTTTAATCTATACATACTATGAATTTCAATGAACAGGAGATCTGAATGTGGCACCTTGATTCAAGGATGAACAGCCTCACTGGACTGTACACATCCTTAATTGAAGTGAAGCATGACAATAACCTACAGCGATGTTGTTTTCTCTAGCATCATTTCATTGGACAGGTTGTCTATAGTTTGCTTGGCCTCCATACATCATTTGAAACGGAAGGAGCCGTCATGGTCATTCCTGTATACTTCACAGGATGTGACTATAGAGACGATATCAGCAGCTTTATAAATGGGACGGAAATGTTGTGACTGAAGAACATGAGAGAAGATGAAAACAGTCCGAATTAAACTTGAGAAAGTCATTTCCATTCGATGAATGTGAATAAAAGCCTGTTCGTCATACAAAGCGATCATATCTCTTCAGAACATTTGGACTAAACCAATCCATATGGATTAGTTTTACAATCCATATGGATTGTAAAACTAATATTGTTAGTTTTTAAACGATATTGTTTAAAAAGTCGCTATTTTGTTATTTTTGCCGCACAAAAAGTATTTTTGTCGCTTTATAATATTAAGGTTGAACCACTGTAGTCACATGAACAGTTTTAAATATGTTTTTAGTAACTTTCTGGGCATTGAAAAAGGGAGTGTTATTGCTGGCGATGCAGGCCTTACTGAGCCATCGGATTTTATCAAAAATATCTAAATTTGTGTTCCGAAGATGAACGAAGGTCTTACGGGTGTAGAACAACATGAGGGTGAGTAATAAATGACTGAATTTTCATTTTTGGGTGAACTAACCCTTTAAGGCAATCAAGCTGGTTTTAGGAACATTGTCTTTGGTCAACCAGCTTAAACTTGATTTTAAAACAGGGAGTCTCTAAAGAGGTTTCATATACTAATATCAATTCCGTTATGATTATCAGCATCTATCCTCATCCACTTTTTTTGCAAGAAACCATTTTTGTTAAATAAAATGCTACAGCAGTATACCACAGCCAAAAAGCACAAATGATCTCATTTATCCTCATATCGTCTCTCCTCCTTAATCACAATAAAGCTTTAAAGCATTTCTGCGAAGACGTTTGTACTCACAGAGCACATTGTATTACTGTAAAGTGTAATGTGAATGTTCCATTGTCTAAATGGACTGCACACATTGGGCTATTATATGTCCTTCATCTAATTATATTCCAATCAGCGTCGACAGGAGAGACTAAAGGACTTTAATTGTCCAGAATGCCATTTCAAGTCTGCGAGGAGCTAGACGAGAACATCCGTCACCAAATGAGCCCTAACACTGATCTCCATATTTGAATAACCATCTCTTGAATTTATCCAGCTGATCCGTCTCACCATAGAGGAATGTGCTGCCTTTTAAACATATTGATTTGTGGCTATTACGCTCTCGCTACAGGCTCGCTTTTCACAGGGCGATCCATCTCTCAAGGTCAATTCTTCATGTCTGCATTATCACTCAAGTTTGCTCTATTCCGGTCCCAAGTTGCGTATTCCTGGAAACTCTGGGAGACAGACAGAGCAAGTTAGGGGACAGGGGAGGCTGAAGGCCACTAGAAGAAAAGGCCTTTTTCTCACAAAACACTAAATAACAATAAAAACACTTATCTATCTACCATCTATCTATCCACTTCTTTTACTAAACTTTTTTTGCACAAACTGTTTTGTACTAAGGCCAAAAAGAAAACTTTGTACCTTACTTTAGAGTATTCATATTGTATGCAAACTCTGCAGCAAGATGCGGTGAAGGCATTTGAGACGCACCGTGACACCTGTTTTTAATGTTTTTTCTCTCTCTTTCTCTGTCCATATAGCACTTTTTTCTTTCTCTGCCCTGGCATCTGGAAGAACAGAAGGACTCGATATGAAGAGGGAGCGGTTTTACTTCACACGACTGACCCAGGAAACTGCTGCCAAATTATTTACAATCAACGTCTGTTTAACATTCAGGAGTTGGAGTTATGGATCATCGTGGATCTGAATGCCAATGTCCGAGAGATGGCAAAGCGAGGTGGGTATAAACAGAACATATTTAGGTAATACATTTCATAATGTTCGTGGATTTAATCAGCATTAAACTAAAAAAAAATAAGTTTTATTTTTTTCTAGTTGAAATATCTACAAAACCTTAAAACAAGAAACATTGACTTGAGAAGCAACACTGCATACGATATGAAATATATTTTGTCTTTTCACTTGTTTCTACCTCGTTTATAAAAATTATGCCTGTGAAGTAAGACAAAATACCTAAATTCAGGACAATCTATGAAAACAAGTCTTTTTTGCGATGTCAGTTTTTTTTTTAGAGAGAGAACAACCTTTGGAAGTCTTGACACAAAATCATTGTTTATGATTGAAAGTTCATTATGAATTGAATAGCACACAAACATAAGAGCATCATTAACAACTAAAGGAAGTCACAGACTCATAACAATGAATCCGCGGTAAGATTGAGGCCTATACATATTTCATATTTTAACAAGTAGCGCATTTCACATTTCTCTCCTGCTCGGCCGACAGCACAGACAGTGACAAATAGCGCCAGACACTGATGGAGATCGCATGAGCATCAATAAATGGCCATATGATGAATAGCAACATGGTACTCAACATGAACACAATGGGGGGAGAATGATGCAAAGACACTGTAACTTATAGGTGTGATAAATATGAACTGACATGCATGCCAAAACTCCACACTTGCTTATGCAGACCCGTCCTTTGGGGGTACTGGCGGATTATTAATCACATGTACCCTTCTCATGATGTGACATTAGACATGCAGATGGTTTAATATTGATTAGATAGGTGGAAAATGATAGTTGATGCAGTAGATTAAAGAAAAGTAGAGCAGAAAAACGATATGTCTGCCCGAGTATACAAGACAAAATGCATAATCGAAGGATTAAATAAACACAAGTCACCTCTGTCTATAAGGAGCTTTTCAGAGCCTATCAGAGCGTACGCACAACATCAAGGCTAAATGTAGTCTAATTATGTGTATACATGCCTGAACGCTTCTAAAGTGTGAAGTGTGCATGAAACATACTATGTGTAAAATATCCAATCATTCAAAAGGGACTGTAAAGCACTGTTCACCCACAAGAATTACAACAGCTCATTACATCGAGTTCATCAACCTAGAAAACTTTTCGCACTTCAATAATTCAAGTACTTTCAATTCAAGTATGCTTCACATTCTGCTTTTAAACTTATGGAACGCTAGCCCAGTTTACCTCCATTGTAAGTGCATTAGTGTAAACTTGACTTTTGAAAAAATGAATTATGACTGCTGTCAATAGAGCTAAACTGGCACTGAACCTGAAAACGGTCCATTAACAGAGTGAAAAGGACATGTGTCAATTGACTTTTCCCTGTCTGTTGCCTTTGATAATAAATTGGGATTGTGCATGCTATCATAGTGCATCAGCATTGATGGATGGATGGATGGATGGAATGACTGAACAATATGTTAAAGGGTCCATGATTGTGATTTCACTTTTTTAACTTTAGTTAGTGTGTAATGTTGTTGTTTGAGCATAAACAACATCTGCAAAGTTCAATGCAAAGAGAGATATTTTCTTTTACAGAAATCACTTTTTAAGGACTACAACAAATGGCTGGTAGGGACTACAACGAGCTTCATCCTGGGTTGGTGACATCACAATCCCCAATATTAACATAAACCCTGCCCCTGGAAACATGCAACAAAGGGGGCGAGGCCATGTTGGGCTGCTTTAGAGAAGAGGAAGAGTTGTTGTAGTAGAGCGCTGTTGCCATGCCGTCATTTTACGAGGGACTGCTTCACAAACGAGGGCCAATTCAACACTGGATTTGCACAAAGAATAACATGACGGCACATGCTAGTCGATGAGTTGAATCAACTCCACAGCAACTACATAAATGTATCCACTAACCATTCAGAAACGTCCAGTTGCATTCTATAAGTTGTAACTTCTTCCTGAGTCTCTCCATCAGTGTCCAACTCCAGTTTGAACAGTGGAAGGCTGAACACCGTTACTGACAATCCTCATTTTGGCTGCGTGAGATTCTCCAGCTTTGTTGTTGTTGAGTAAGTGAAACACGAGCTGTTAAAGCTCCGCCCTCTTCTGGAAAGGGGGCAGGGAGCAGCAGCTCATTTGCATTTAAAGGGACACACACTAAAGCGGCGTGTTTTTGCTCACACCCAAATAGGGGCAAATTTGACAAGCTATAATAAATGATCTGTGGGTATTTTGAGCTGAAACTTCACAGACACATTCTGGGGACACCAGAGACTTATATTACATCACATCTTGTGAAAAGGGGCATACTAGGTCCTCTTTGATATGTGAATTGTGCTGAGGCTAGCTGTCTGCTGAATGTCTACTTTTATACTACAAAAGTATATTTAAAGTTCAATAATGTTCTAAACTTGTTTATTACAACCTAACATCGGTTTTAAAACCTCTGCACTGGCTGTTTTAGTTTTTTTTAAATGCATATGCAATTCTCCATGAACTCAAAAAGAAGAAGAAAAGAGATAAAACGTCTTGTTTGGTACCATTTACAATAGCAACTCAACCTATGAAATCGGGAAAGACGTTTCCTCACTGAAGTCCTTCTTGAGATAGTCATCTGATCCTAAAGTTCATATCAGGGACAGGCGCATTTTAGGTAGACAGCCGTCACATTCATCACAGGGATATCAAACACAGCTCACCTCTAAAATCTCCTTTACCGGCTCTCATGGAGAATTTAAGCATTGTCTGAAGTTTCTTGTCATAACCCTCCCCTTCATCCACCTCAAGTACCTCATTTGATGTTCGTCTTTGAGTTTCTCGGTTTATTTCACCGCCCCTGGATCCAGAAAACTTTCTCATCCCATCTACCCTCATCTTTCCCCCATACCCCGACCTGCAGTTTTGTGTAGAGCCATCGAGCTACTCTTTGGCGGCAGTAAGCACAGGTTTGTCTTGATGTTCTGAAATGGAAAGGTAGGTCACAGATGAATAGTGCCTGCTCTTATTTCTGGGGCAAGCAACACCATCTCTGGGAATAAAAAAAATCTCTGACATTTCAGCACACTAGATATATGGAAGAGGTGGGGGTGATACGTTAGTCACATCAAGCTTCAGCATTTTCTAACCCTACTAGCTTGATAACATGCTATTCTGAGATATCACACGCAAAGAAATAGAAACACACATTATAATATCACAGTCTACATGCACCAAAATGATTTTAATTTGATTTATTTAAATTTAAGTTACACCCTTTAGTAAATGAAATTGCATGCTGAAAATTGTCATATTTTTAGTAGTTCAAAGTCTTGAAAATTATCTGTGAATTAATTTCTGGCACTTTTATTTGGCAGGTTGATCTGTTAATCAGGTTTTAGGCTTCGCTTTTATCAGTGCTTTGGCGTCAAGTTTATAAATAAGTATGCAAATCCATCCATGCATCCATCCTAAACCTTTAAAAAAACTTTTTTAAACAATTTATATGATCGAAAAAAGTATTCTAATATCAAAAAACTGCACATATCATCTTTATTGTGATTGATTTTAAGTAAAAAGTGTTTACAGATTCACATAAACAGCTCAAAACATATTCAATAAAGAACACAATGGAAGGGAAACACACACTTTAAAACTCAGCTGTCTTCCCATCAAGCTGTAAGTGATTTCCATTATTCTCTGCCTTGTGTTTGCTGCGAAGACAACAAAACCTTTGATTATGTTCATTTCTTCATGCTCCCTTGGTTCTGAAAGGTGTTTTTTTCAAAGATGCAAGAGGAGGAGGACAGTATTGCGATGAATGACACACCATTGAGAGTTTGATGCAACGTCTTATCTGTTGTCTGACACCTGATTGACTCTGAGGCGTTAGACTTTTATGTTCTATGACGGATATTTAGAATTAATTTTCTCCCCAGTGGAGGAGTGCACAGAAAGCAAGGAAGTTCATTTGGCAAAGCGAAACTGAAAAAATAATTCACCCAAGCCAACTCTATTAGAGCTAAGAAAGAAAGATACTGAGAATAAAAATTCAATTCAATAATTAATTAACTTGTTGGCAGTGTTTCACACCCTCAAAATGCATGTGACAGGAGACAATAAATGAAGTGTGAGGCTCCAAAAAATGGTTAACTGGACTTGTAAAATTACAAATTTCACATTTTCACATTGCATCTGCAATTGCATATTATATGAAAGAGCAATTTGTATCGTAGAGGACCCTAATAAATCTGATAAAACCTCAAGGCAATTTGTATTTTTTTTTTCATGTCCTAATTTTTAATTTTAATTGAGAGTCAGAAATATAAAATATAAAAAATCTACCTTGTGTTAATAAAAGTAGATATTAATGATTTACTGCCAGCTGCACCTCAGGTTTGAAAGCTATGGCTTCAGGATTTCTGAGTTGTGTCAAAGTTGCCAACAAGCACAACAGTCAGTAATAACAGCTGTCAATGTCAATGTCACAAGTCAAAAAAAAAAAAAAAAAAAAAAAAAAACCTTCCCAGTATGTAGTGCAGTGCCTGCTGTGAAATATTTTTGACAATTTCTGACGTTTTTCTTCTATTTTGAGGTCTATACTGGTGGGAGCTGTATTATTATTTAGCATATGTTACACAAAATTAAATAAAAATTGCAAAATAACCACATTTCTTACCAAGATGATATCTGAATGCCACTCACACGCAATATGATAGTCATATGGCAATTATACAATAATATAGTACTGTTTAAAATGATCATTACTGCATAATGCATACTATTGCACTAACCATTTAAAAAGAATGCTGTGCAGTATATAGTAAATAGTAGGGCTGGGTATTGACACAAATTTCAAAATTCGATTCAATTTCGATTCACAAACTTGCAATTCGATTCGATTTCGATTAAATTTGATTTAATATCGATTATTTTGGATATATATAAGGAACAGTAGGCTACATGGCAAATTTTCTCAAGGAAAAAAAATCTCTCAACTAATGCTGTAAACAATACATAGGAATCAGTTCTACATTACTATAATATTGAAGGTTAAAATTAACTGATTTGTATACAAACACATAAATTAGTGGAAGTTAAGGAAATATTTAGAATAATAAAGTTAAAATACTAACTTTACAATTATGTAATTATATTTCTACTCCAATTCGTTTTTTGAAATACATTATTTAAATGGTGGCTGTTATAAAAACTTGACGGATTTATTCAAACATGCATTAAATATTGAAGAACATTATAAATTATAACGAATGTGTAATATGGTGCATATTTAGCAAAATGCTATTCTCTAGAGTTCAGTTTTATAGCTGACTAATGAGTTATGGTCACTGAATATGGTTTTTCTGAGGTAAATGTGACGTTATGTGACATTGCTTACAAGCTGTTTTATTGACGTCTTTCGCGTTTGAAACACTGATTGAGCTATTCCATGAGACAGGATATGGATTTTGGTAAGTTGTACTGTATCTTTGAACATACCTTTGGGTATTCATTCATGTTTATTTTGCACTGTAACTGGTATTAAAGCGGAGGAGATGATCAGTTCACGCGCGCTTCGCGTTGCCGCCTCTCTTGATCTGAGGCTACAGCCATCTGTCACGCCAAACAGCGCCAAAACAGTTATTTTTTTGAATTTCGTAATAAAATGGACAGAATTTGAAATCTGAGACTTTGTTTCATATCAAAAGTAACATAGCACAAAGCTTATTGCCATTTATTAGATGGGAAGACCGCTTCAATGTTCTATTCATTCATCAACTGAAAACAGACTAGACTAATCGATTCTTGGGATTTAAGAATCGATATCGGTTTGTAAAAATGAGAATCAATTAAAATCGAGAAATCAATATTTTTTACCCAGCCCTAGTAAATAGCAAGCTCGTATTCCATTCCAGCCAATCTTTGTTTACTGTGCACATCTAAATGAGCGCTATCAACCCCAACATAATATCTATCTCAATTTCAAACTGCAACTGCAAATGCTCATCAGATGGTCTATGCTCACAGTGAGACCCATCAACCAAAAACATGTCAAGGAAAATATCTAAAAATGTCCAGCAAGTAAAATATCTTGAAATCCAGAGCGAGACAATCTCCAGAGAGTAAAGACAGCAGTTGGTGGGGACGTGCATGGTTTATATCGGCAGCTGGGAGCAGCTGGCTTGGTCTGATTTAACGAGACTAGTGCCAAAAGTAATTAAACTTTGTCAGAGATAAAATGGCTGTCTGCAACATATGTCCAGTAAGCATCAGCATCAAAGCCATTTTTCCCACACTGATTTCATATATGGCTGCTCAACAGTCCCCAACCATTGGAAGAACATCATTCGAAGCCTAGAGTAAATTAGTGCAGGTTTTAGAAAACTTTGCTTGAAATTAACTATCAAAATAAATGCTGCAACGTCAAATGTATTATTAGTTTTTGCATACATACTGTAATGAACCTTAAAAGTGCAGTATGAATTGGTACTTTTAATGTTTAAATATATAGGCTATTTCTGTTCATCACACAGCTCTGACTGCTATATTAATAGTAAGATACTTCATACCTTCAAGAGCTGCCTCTTATGCAACACAAGTACCTCAGAAGTAAACAAAACTCAAGAGAGTGATTATATTTAACTGAAATCAGTACTAGGGACGCTAATAGACACTGACAGATTACTATATGTTACCTCTGTATTTAAAAGGTACAAACCATTGTCATTGCTGCTACTACATTCGAAAACCTTTGTGTTTAGCTTTAAAGAGAGTTCCTGGAAAAGCAATTACATAACATGGTCCGTGATTGTCATTATATATAAGTCACATTAATAACCTCAAAGATGCATGTGGGCTTCAGGTCTCACCGCAGGACAAATGTGCCTTTGCCTTCATCTCAGAACAAAAAACAACATCACAGCAGAATGCAAAGGCATCAGGATAAATTAAATTATTAAATGTCAAACAATGTGCCCGCTTCTCAGTTGCTCTTGTCTTGTAGAAAAATTATTTCTTTAAAGAAGCCATACTATGCTCTTTTACAATGTCTTGATTTTGTTTTTGGGGTTTTCTAGAATAGGTTTTCATGCTTGAATGTTCAAAAAAGAAAAACATTATTTTTCACATATTTTACATTGCTGCAGCACCTCTCTTCCCAGTTTGTCACTAACAATCAGGGGTGCGCATTGTTAGCCAACTATGGTCGCAAGTTTTATCGTTATCAGCATAGTTCAATGAGTCATGGTTTCCCAAAACCATACGAACATTCGCAAACAGCAACAAGTTGTATGGTTGGAACGACAGCTCACAAGCTGTGCTTAGAAGCATAATTTCTTGTTTTTATGACATGTTGACTTAATAAACCCTTATCTGGAGCAAAATAAGCAAGCTGACATTCAGTACAATCTATATATTTCATTTTGAATATATACAAATTTAAATTACATCTTTTAGTTTGTCAAGAGATTTAAAGAGCTGTTTTTGAATAGGTTGCATGTGCATACAGTAAGAACGAGCCGACTGAATCTGGAAATAAAGCAAAATGAGAATTAGTCCTCAGATGCCATGTCCATAATTTATAACAAAAAAATCAAACGAATCAGTTAAAATAAGTTATTATCCACCACCTGTGTAACATCATTAACCAACGTGGTTGAACTACAAATTTGCAACAGTATAGTTTCGGAAAACAGTCGTGACTAGCTAGTTGATTTCTTCAACAAAGCATTGTACTATGGTAGTTAAGCAGCGAGTTACGTCATTGTAAGGGAAACACAGCCCTGTTTAGTTCCTGTCTCTATGAAGCCCCTCCTTCTGAAAAGCACAGTGTGCTTCTGATTGGTCGGCTGGACCAGTGTGATGTGATCGGTCAACTGCTTTCAGAGTGTTTTGGAAATGTCACGGTTCTTACCAAAACCGTTTCAACACACTACTACCACAACTCAATCAGGCCTCGTCCCTTTTTTTGCGTATGCATTGGGCGGGAATTATTCAGCCGAGGCTCATTAGAAAAACATACCTGTGTCAACATTTTTGCAAAACGCAAAATACGTTGCGTCATGCACGTTTCGCGACAGTTTCAAAGTGAAATGTCCAGTGAGTGGCGCTAAAAGCGTTTAGTTTTTTTTCTGGAACAGATGAATGTGAAAATAGCAACATTTCATTACATTGGAGTTTGTACGTATTACCGCAAATCTGAATTGAAATGTCCGGTGAGTGGCGCTAAAAGCTTAATGCTCCATCACGTTTAATAACGTAGGCTACACCTACACTAAACCCTAAACCTACCAGATATTGTTAACAAAAGCAAATGTGACATAAAAATGCAATTGTAGCATTTTAGCTTGATTTTGAACTCTTGTCTTTGAGCTCTTGTATCATGACTCGTCTTTCACGGGATCCTTAATCTGGTCCTGTAATCATAATTGTGTGTGAAAATGATTTCCTGGAAGAAAACTCAAGACTACAATTGAGGCAACTTCAGGGGTTCAAAAACAGAGCTTACTGATATAGAGAATAACATCCTTTGGAGTGACTTTGTACATTGATTGATTGATTGATTGATTGATCGATCGATCCCCAAATGGGGAAATTCACTTGTCACAGCAGCATCAACATACTATAAATAAATACAATAAATACATTAAATAAAATAAAAACTACCCCAAAAACCCACCAAACACAACATATCAAACACAAGTCATGATCACAATTGATTAAATAATCTCACAGCAGTTGGAAGAAAAGACCTTCTGTCAAGTCTGTTTTTGTCCCTCACAGAAATCCCCCCACCCCAGCAAACAACAGCAAACCACAGCATAAAAGATTACAGATGCCACTACAGTATCATAAAAAGTCCTTAACAATATTCGACACACCCCAAAAGATCTTAAACGCCTCAACAAGTGAATACAACTCTGTCCCTTACAAGTAATTAATGTGATCACACCAATCCAACTTATTTAAGTAGACTCACAGATATTTGTAAGATTTCACAATTTCAATATCCACTCCTTCAATATTTACAGGAAGTATAGACTGTGTTTTCTTTTGGAAATCTATTACAATCTCTTTGGTTTTACTTGCATTGAGCTCAAGACTATTCAGCTTGCACCTATCAGCTTTGCAGACCTTTTTCATGCTCAAACAGCAACACTCAAAGTTGAAAAAACGTTAAATTTGGCGGCTCTAAATTATAAACAATAAAACATTTGCGTCCCTGAGCACATTTTAAAATCAGAGAGACACAGTTAGATTGCCAGAGGGCATCCAGCATATTACAAACTACAAGTGAACAACAGTTTATCTGGGTTGGGTAAATGTGAAGTTATGCAAACTAGAAGTACAGAACTGCTGTTACTTGCTGGTCCAACTGATATTTTCTCCTCACTGCTCCCTAATGTTTCAGAGAATAATGCAGTGTGTAGAGTAAAAAATGTCATATCAAGTCAATATACAGTATATTGTTTATTTAATATTACTGAATATCAGATCAGCTGTGATAGAAAGTATTGGTAGAGATTAGTCAGTAGTCTCCAAACTTCAGTATTGAAATGTGCTTGCCGTCTACCAAAATATACACCCATGACTCATATATATACAGTCACATTTCTAGATGGGAAGAAAAAAGTATTAGAGGCTTTATTTAGAAGCCTGCTGTCAATGCCATTATTAATGCCTGGAATTCATATTACACCAGTACACTGTGCCCTGTGATATCAATTAAATTCACATTATATCTGAGATTGTTAGCTACAAGGCCTCGAAGCATAAGAGATCAAGTGAAATTCAATAAAAAATTATTTGCCTTCTGCTTCAGAGAGATCCAATTTCATGCTAAAATGCTTGTGAAATAATGGTTAAACCTATTGAAATCTAGATCATATATTTTGTTCTCAATGCCAGGGTGGAATAAACAAATTCTGAAAGAGGAACTTATGAATTCAACTTACATTGCACTACCAGTGTCCTTGAAACTTTATGTAAAATGTACAAGATTACAGTGAACCCATATATTATGTCCTAATTTTAAAAGTCTGATAAATCATTCATGTGTAAAATATTTTTTTTTTTTTTGATAATACAATATAAGGTAACACTTTATTTTACAGTGTCTTCGTTTCACATGTTACAAGTAGTTACTGTTGTAATAACTATAAATTATGCATAATTCAACTAACCCTAACCCTAGCCCTAACCCTATAGTAAGTATGTGCAGTGAAATATTATTACTCAGTACTTAAATGTACAATTACACTGAAACAAGGACACCTTAAAACCTAATATAATCATATTAATATATGAAAATTATGATAAAAAAAAAACAAAAAACATCATATGCTACTTCTTAGTCAGATATGCCATATCTCTTAGCAGCATGAATCAGTTTTGACCTCCCAATGAACTCATATTTATCCCATAGAGTAAATAATATGGAAATTCCCATGCATCACTAATGATCGCAATGATTCCAAAAGTCTGCAAAACTAAACTTGGACTTGATATGAGCCACCAGTATGTGGACAAGCAGACCCTCGCTACACATCCAGCCCTGCTATTTACACCACAAGATAATTATCCAGATTGCTAATGCCCGATTTGGAGTCAACAGAGACGCCCATCCATTTAGTTAACTTTGCCAGCAGATCTTTCATGGCAGAAGAAATCCGTTCCAATATGTCTAGTTATACATACTTATTATTTTCATCAGACATCTTCTCACACAATCGCTGCCTTCACCCTTCCCTAGTCACATAACTTCATGTTGATTGCTTTCATTTCTGTAAACTATATTTGCCCAAGGATAATGAGAGGCAAAATTTCAGCATACAGGGAAAAACAAGAAAAAGAGTTTGTGGATAATGAGACTCTTAATGAGAGGATGATGGTATGCCCAAAATGGCAGTTGATGGAATATTAAAACTATAATGTTTTGGAGCTGTGAATGCTTTCTTATACAGTTAAAATGAAGGGAACAGCTGAATGCTGATCATATTGCTGCAGAGAGAATCTGCTTCATGTAACCATTTAAGAAGCATTTTTACAATTTACAAAAATATCCTGTTTACTACCATCCAAAAGTTTGGGGTCAGTAAGATTTTTAAATGTTTTTGAAAAAAAAAAAAAGAAGTTATTTATGCTCACCAAGGCTGCATTTATTTGATCAAAAATACAGTAGCAGTAATATTGTGAAATGATATTATGATTTAAAGGAACAGTTTTCTGTTTTAATATATTTTAAAATATAATTTATTTCTGTGATGGCAAAGCTGAATTTTCAGCAACATTACTCCAGGCTTCAGTGTCACATGATCCTTCAGAAATCATTCTTATATGCTGATTTGGTGCTCAAGAAACATTTCTTATTATTATCAATGTTGAAAACAGCTGTGCTCCTTTTTTTAATTATTTAATTTGAAAATAGAATATGTTTTGTAATATTACAAATGTCTTCACTGTCACTTTTAATCAATGCATCCTTGCTGAATAAAAGTATTAATTAAAAAATAAATAATAAAAAGAATTTGAACGGAAGTGTGTTTAAATGTAACCTATATAGAATATAGAATGTCGTCTTTGTATAATCATAAAACTTTTCAGGTTTCTACACTATTCACATACTATTCACCAAACTTTCTTTGCACCACTAAACAAACAGAGAGCCAGAGAGGGAGAGAGAAAGAGAGCAGAAGAGAATTAAATGCTGCTTGAGTGATGGCAGATGACCAGAGGCAGCAAGACACATCAGTTATTCACAGTCTCTAATGATCTCATGTCTCTGCCGGGGACATTTTCCGAGAAAAAGCCATATTTAACAAACCAGGGCGGTCTCATATGGGAAACAAAGACTTTTTTTTGTTTCTTTTTTTCTTTTTCTTTTTTCTGTATACCTCCAAAACATTTTGGTGACATTCTGTTAAAAGCCTTTGCAATCTTAGATATTATCCTGTTTGAGTGATGCAAACATGTGGCTTCAACTGCAATATATTTTAATATAGGCTATTATTATTATTATTATTATTATTATTATTATGCACTTAGTGTAAATAGCATCTATTGCTAAGTGCAAATAGCGATAGATGCTATTTACACTAAGTGAAAATAGCATATTTTCTTAGTGATAGATGCTATTTACACTAAGTGACAATAGCAGCATTTTCTTAGCGATATACTATTTACACTAGGTGAAAATAGCATATTTTCTTAGTGATAGATGCTATTTACACTAAGTGAAAATAGCTGTAGATGCTATTTACACTAAGTGAAAATAGCAATATATTCTATTTACACTAAGTAACAATAGCAGCATTTTCTTAGCGATATGCTATTTACACTAGGTGAAAATAGCGATAGATTCAATTTACACCACGTAAAAGAATCAGTTCTTTGCAATAAGAGTAAATAGTAATTAGATGCTATATATACTTTATATTGGCAGATACTATTTGCACCTCAGTATTTTTATACATTAACAGGATGCAATAATATCATAGAGTGTAGATTATTATATTCATTAAAATTATCAAATGGATGCTGCCCTACACCTTCCCCTAACCCTACCCAATAAACACTTTTAATATTATTAAACGCTCGTTCGCAGTTTATTTCCACTTTTAGAACATTATTTTAATTTTTATTAAAAATAAATGTGAGCTTGGCAAAAGACGGATTCGAACCTGCGTTGATTGCATTAAAATCCAGGTCTGCAAGGCAAACTCGCTACTGTTGCACCACTGAAGACATTAAATTTCTTGCGTCATTTTTAAAACTTGACACTGGTGGGCGGAGCTAGTGTAAATAGCATTTGCCAACAAGGGATGCTATTTGCACTTAGTGTAAATAGACACTCCGTTTAATATATTGTAGTATAATCCCAACCACTGCAAAACATGAAAAACAAACAAAACAAACAAACAAACAAAAACAACAGGTAGACAAATATAGTGATGTTAATTTCTAAAATATTATCTAAAAAAGCATTCAAGGGCTTCTGATATCATACGATAGCTTTACCAAATTCTCTTTCAAAAAGATACATTTTATGAACATACACTGGACTTGCAAACTGCTGCATTACCTTGCAACACTTAGAGAAGGTTCCAGAGAAAGTTACAGATCTTCAATCAAGTTTTGTTTTCAGAAGTGGGTGTACTAATTCTCAGCATTAATGATAACTTGATCATTTCAAGTGAAGAATTCCCAAAAATAAAGTTTCTTGACACTTCAAAGCGTGTTTAGAACCCACCTACGCTACTTTGTTATGAAGCAAACCTGACAAAGAAACCCCATCACGAACTGATAAAATGCTGAAAAAAGCACAATTTTACTCAGGGAGCAGACTATTTTGACATATTGTGCGTGGATTAATTAATTCTCTCAACAGATTACAGGTCAGAAGTGCGGAGGGATGGAAAGAAGAACTTCAAGCTGTCTTATTGTTAAACATGCATGTATTAAAATATCAAAAGCATCTCTGCAATAACACCGTCAAAGTTTGCAATTGCAAGAAACTTGTTTTCTCATCATCTGTTCAATGTACAAAGTAACTGTGCAGTTCAAATGCTGCTACATTGTTTGGTTATTTCAAACCAGATTGCAAACTTTACAGAACAATCTAAAATGTAATAACTACACAATTTATTGTCATCCACCGTCACACTCAAGTCAGAGAAATGAGTAGCCCACACGACATGGCACAATTATGCATTGATTTCTAAAGATTGCTCAGTATTGGCTACAAAAACATTTGTAACACAGCAGATGCTTTTCTGGATAATTGGCTGTTTACGTGTCTGATTAAAAAAGCAAGATTGTTATTAGCAGACGTCTACAGGCTGTAAACTCCTCCGTTATTTCGCTGATCAGCCGAACAGCTTAATTTGATACCATGACACAATGTTTCATTCATTTGTCCTAATGAGAGAGCGAAGCTAGCTAAGCGACGGGTGCAGCATGACATTTATCATTATTTAACATCTGCGTAATCAACCCAGAACCCTCCACTTCTGCTGTGCTGTGAAAGATGACTTCTGTTAGTTCCAAAATGAAGCCACCATTTTGGGCCAAATGGATGGTATCCGATCTAACTAGAGTGCAAGACTGAGAATATCCAAAGACTATAGATATAGAAAGATGGTTCACTCCTATTAGCTATGGATGGGAGAATCTGCAACACGCAACATGGCGGAATAGGTCCCGCCTTCTAAGTAAAACAGCCAATCGCTGTTTGATAAAGTCATTGCGTCACTGCAGCTGCCGTTAGAAGCCTCGGTTCCCATAGAAACCTGAGACTCACGCTTAAGACTGCACATGCGTATTGGCTCATCTAGCCTGAAAAATAAGCTTTTTTAACGCTATTTGAGCATATGAAACAGCATTTATGAGACAGTTCATGTCATATTTTGTTGCTGATTTGAAATATGTTATTTAATTGTGAGTTCACCAAGCAGTTTTTGAAATTTCAGGATTCCACCATTCAAATAGATAGGACTTGGTCTTGGATGCCCGAAATAGCTGCCCGGTGGCGTTGCAAATATGGCTGCCGAGTGAACAGACTTTCCTTGAAAGGGACTTTGGAATATCCTCCTATGTTTCCAATCACTAGCATGGTTGGGTTGTTTGTTCGTTCATTCAATTACTGAGAGGACTGACATTTTCCATGAGGGTGTCAACCAGAGGTTGCGTTAGACTTTCGCAATGTCCGTTATTTTGACGGACAGGATCGTAAAAATTCCGTCATAATCCATTATTACCCGTCATTTTAATTTTTATATTTTAATGATAATAAGACATTTAATAGTTTCTGTTTTCGTTCACATTTTCATTTTTATTCACGAATTTACAGGATAAGCAAATAGGCCTAGGCTATATGCATTTATTTATAGGCTATTATGAAAAGAAAGTTGAACAAAGACTGTGCGTCACTTTTCAGTTGTTGCGGATCGTGAGTGAACGCGATCATTCCTTCCTCTTTACTATTTTACAGAACGAAATAAACATGAATGAACATCAGAAAATATGTTGAAAGATACAGTAGCTTACCGAAATCTCTATCACGTCTTAATCAGTTCAATCAGTGTTGCAAATAATGTCACGTAACATTATACCTCAGAAGAGCCATTCGTTGACCATAAACTTGATAGTCAGCAAGAAAAATAACAAAACGAACCATTTAAAATGAAACGAACTGGTTTAGAAACTTAATTATGCAAGTATAAGTATTATAACTTTATTATAAAATTCATATATTATCAAACAGATTTATGCCATTTTATCAAACAAGATGCAACATTTTAGAGTGACACAAACCAATTGATATCACAAAACATTACAGAACTGATCTAGTCTACTTACTGATGTTTGTGCTGTTGATTTCCCTCCAAATCAATGATGTCACTTCCTGGAGGATGATGTCATTTAGATCTGCCTGTTGATATCAAATGTCCCTTTAAGACAAGTCATTTCACTCGGCGGCCATCTTTGAAACGCCTCTCGGGCATTTAAGTGCAGCTCCTATCTCTTTGAATGGGGTAACATCAAGTTCTGCAAAGCTGTTTGCCAAGCTTTCGATTAAATTTCATATTTGAAATCACCAATGAAATCCGACAACAACTGTCTCAGAAATTTCTAAACGCTCGAATCATGACAAAAAACGGTATTTATCAGGCTGAATCAAGCTAATGCGCATGCGCAGTCTTAAATGCGCGTCTCTTGTGTCTCATTTCGGAGGCGCGAGTCTGACTGTTTCTATAGGAACCGGAGCTTCTAACAGCCGCTGCAATGAAGCGATGACTTTACCAATCGGAAATTGGCTCTTATTTAGAAGGCGGGACTTATTCCGCCATATTGCGTGTTGCACTTTCTCCCATTCAAAATAATACGAGTGACACGTCTTGTGTTATTCTATAGTCTTTGTTGATATTTAAAGGAATATTACCCAAAAAGGCATTAAAATAATATACCCAGAAAGACAATAAATTAATATACTCTAAAATAAGAAAAGAAAAGAAAATGGGAAGTGATATTATAGGAAAAACTAAATATAAACTACTACATTATCATGAATGATTTCAGCACACGGAAGATCCAGTTTACTTCATAGGATGTTACTGTAACATGCAATACATAATAATTCAATAACAAATGTTCTTTTGTGCCCAGGGACAGAAAAGCATGAATACTGCATGATGAAATAAGCATGAACACTGTATGATGAAATCCACATATAAGGGAAGATTTCAGTGTAAGTGTTTTTTGCTCATGCCAGCAAGACTAAATACATCACACACTTTCCTGACCAGGTGGGGCATTCATTCCCTGAAGCTCTGCATGTGCTGTGCCATTCAAGAGATTAGCTCAGCGTCAGTGTGTGTGAAAGGACAGTGTGTGCGGGGTAAGAGGGGTAAACCCATGCTCAGAGGCCAAAACATTGCGGTCCTCAAGGGGCTGCTGGGATGGGCTGGATATATGTTCTATCAGCACTTTGCAAAACAGCAGATTACTCCAGTACAGCATGCCTGTCACAGCAGGGAAATAAGAAAAAGCTCTGAGGCAAAAAACCAACAATCTATTTATAATAGAAAAAAATGAGACTGACTTCGATGCCATGGAGAAAACAGAAATTGATTGCAAGGGCCTTTTCTGTTTTCGGTTATGTTGCACACACAGTATATGTGGCCCTTTGAAAAAATTCCTAAACTGAAGTTTATTCAACTTGACAGAATCTCACCAGTCATCTATCTGTCCATGGCTATGTTGTATTTTATTGAATTTTGCTTCCAGTTTGGCTTGCAGACTCAATAAGTAATGAGAAGTTTACATGCAGTTGATTTGTAATTTATAGTGGCATGAACTGGAATTGTAACAAGTACCCATATCTCAAATATCTCGCTACATTATTAATTATGATTGACATTTATTCTACAGATGGTGGAGGTAACAAAAGCTTCCTGGGTTTTGTCTGTAGAGTCTGTAAAGTTTGGACTGGTTATTTAATTGTGAACTTCAAGAGCTATTTATATAATGGGTTATGCTTGTGTGTGTACCTGGCATTCCCTATGTTATGCGGACCAAATGTCCCCACAATGATAGTAATACCAGTAAATTTTGACCTTGTAGGGACATTTTTGGTCCCCATTAGGAAAACGGCTTTTAAATCATACTAAATGATGTTTTGAAAATGTAAAAATGCAGAAAGTTTTCAATGATGAGTAGGTTTAGGGTTAGGGTTATATAATATACAATTTGTACAGTAAGAATTCTATAAAAAGTCCCCATAAAACATGGAAACCAAACGTGTGTGTGTGTTATGAAATTATGAAATGACAGCATCACACCAAAGACTATTCACAATCTTCACTATTAAACTTAAGCAAATCTCCTGAGGCAATGGGTGCAAGCAGCAGACAAACAAGTCAATAGTTAAGTACATAAACTAAGCACTTGCCATGAAAAGGGTGAAAAGAAAATAAACACTTTAATAAGATCACAGAGGAGAGTAGGATGCGTTTAGATGCAAGTCTTTCCTGGCTGTTTAGCAGTTTTTGTTGCCTCAATCTGCCTTTGACACTCAGTGTCCTTCTGCCATCGCTGGCAGGCGGCCCAGGGACTGAACTGCGTCTTCTGTAATTAGTCAGAAGTGAGAAACCCAATTAGGATGGCAGGTAGCTGCTTCTTCTTATTAAGCCAACAGAAGAGAGATGCCATGTCATTTGCTCAAAGGATAAAAAGAGCTACAGCTACCAATTTCAAAGAGAGAAATAGAGAATGCGAGATTGCTTACGTAATCTATAGCTTTTTTTTTTCTTGTCCTTAGCTGAGTCACATTTCCCAAATGTATCTAGACGATCTCATAAAGAATACTTTTCTGGTGATGTGTAATAACCTAAGTCTTTATTAAATGAGGTATGAATAAATGAATAAAAAAAAAAAATCTAAAAAGACACATTCGACAGGAACAACAGCCTCCAGTTCACCTCATCCAGAGGCTTTTACCAGTCATCCCAACTAAAAGTCAATACCAGCGCAGTTCATTTTAAAGCTCCAAGGGTTGAGGCCCTATTAGAACAATTTTGACTGGCTAATAAGAACGGCTAATCTCATCAAACCCCTTTAAACATCAAACTGTCATTGTGTTGAATGACAGGACAGAGCGAAATACATGGCCCACTGAACCTGTCAAATCGTCATGTCTTCTCTGTTCAACTCATTACTTCACATAGTGTAAACTCTTGTACAGCAGGACAACACAATCACATATTAACTGGGTCAGATCTGACAGCCCTGTCTGCACAAGAGCCTCTGAAAACAACAGTACAGCCTTGTTCCATCATCTTCACCTGCTTTTGTTGACACTTATTTCCTCTCTTTTTTCAAAGAACCCTCATATCTTCTCCTTTTAGATTCTTCCTTTCCTTTTCTTACTTTTCTTTTTCTTACAGTTCACCTTTGTGTAGTTCAAAACCTGTATGACTTTCTTATGGAAGCTTGTTTCCACCACTGAATAAAAACTTAAAAATGTAACTGCGACTTTTTATCTCGCAATCCTGACTTTCTTTTTCTCTGAATTGCATGATATAAACTCGCAATTGCAAGTTATAAAGTCAGAATTGCGAGATATAAACTCACAGTTGCGTGTTATAAAGTCAGAATTACATGATATAAACTCACAATTGCGTATTATAAAGTCAGAATTACATGATATAAACTCACAATTGCGTTATAAAGTCAGAATTGCGTGATATAAACACAATTGCGTGTTATAAAGTCACAATTACGTGATATAAACTCACAATTGCGTGATATAAACACAATTGCGGGTTATAAAGTCAGAATTACGTGATATAAACTCACAGTTGCATGATATAAACAATTGCGTGTTATAAAGTCAGAATTACGTGATATAAACTCACAGTTGCGTGTTATAAAGTCACAATTGCATGATATAAACACAATTGCGTGTTATAAAGTCAGAATTACGTGATATAAACAGTTGCGTGTTATAAAGTCAGAATTACGTGATATAAACACAGTTGCGTGTTATAAAGTCACAATTGCATGATATAAACACAATTGCGTGTTATAAAGTCACAATTGCGTGTTATAAAGTCACAATTACGTGATATAAACACAATTGCGTGTTATAAAATCAGAATTACGAGATATAAACTCACAGTTGCATGTTATAAAGTCACAATTGCATGATATAAACACAATTGCGTGTTATAAAGTCACAATTACGTGATATAAACACAATTGCGTGTTATAAAGTCAGAATTACGAGATATAAACTCACAGTTGCGTGTTATAAAGTCACAATTGCATGATATAAACACAATTGCGTGTTATAAAGTCAGAATTACGTGATATAAACAGTTGCGTGTTATAAAGTCACAATTGCATGATATAAACACAATTGCGTGTTATAAAGTCACAATTACGTGATATAAACACAATTGCGTGTTATAAAGTAACAATTACGTGATATAAACACAATTGCGTGTTATAAAGTCACAATTACGTGATATAAACTCACAATTGCGTGTTATAAAGTCACAATTGTGTGTTATAAAAACTGAAAACAACAGTACAGCCTTGTTCCATCATCTTTACCTGCTTTCGTTGACACTTATTTCCTCTCTTTTTTCAAAGAACCCTCATATCTTCTCCTTTTAGATTCTTCCTTTCCTTTTTATTTCCTTTTCTTACAGTTCATCTTTGTGTAGTTCAAAACCTGTATGACTTTCTTATGGAAGCTTGTTTCCACCACTGAATAAAAACTTAAAAATGTAACTGCGACTTTTTATCTCGCAATCCTGACTTTCCTTTTCTCTGAATTGCGTGATATAAACTCGCAATTGCAAGTTATAAAGTCAGAATTGCGAGATATAAACTTACAATTGCGTGTTATAAAGTCAGAATTACGTGATATAAACTCACAATTGCGTTATAAAGTCAGAATTGCGTGATATAAACACAATTGCGTGTTATAAAGTCACAATTACGTGATATAAACTCACAATTGTGTGTTATAAAGTCACAATTGCGTGATATAAACACAATTGCGTGTTATAAAGTCAGAATTACGTGATATAAACTCACAGTTGCGTGTTATAAAGTCACAATTGCATGATATAAACAATTGCGTGTTATAAAGTCAGAATTACGTGATATAAACTCACAGTTGCGTGTTATAAAGTCACAATTGCATGATATAAACACAATTGCGTGTTATAAAGTCAGAATTACGTGATATAAACACAGTTGCGTGTTATAAAGTCACAATTGCATGATATAAACACAATTGCGTGTTATAAAGTCAGAATTACGTGATATAAACAGTTGCGTGTTATAAAGTCACAATTGCATGATATAAACACAATTGCGTGTTATAAAGTCACAATTGCGTGTTATAAAGTCACAATTACGTGATATAAACACAATTGCGTGTTATAAAATCAGAATTACGAGATATAAACTCACAGTTGCATGTTATAAAGTCACAATTGCATGATATAAACACAATTGCGTGTTATAAAGTCACAATTACGTGATATAAACACAATTGCGTGTTATAAAGTCAGAATTACGAGATATAAACTCACAGTTGCGTGTTATAAAGTCACAATTGCATGATATAAACACAATTGCGTGTTATAAAGTCAGAATTACGTGATATAAACAGTTGCGTGTTATAAAGTCACAATTGCATGATATAAACACAATTGCGTGTTATAAAGTCACAATTGCGTGTTATAAAGTAACAATTACGTGATATAAACACAATTGCGTGTTATAAAGTCACAATTACATGATATAAACACAATTGCGTGTTATAAAGTCACAATTACGTGATATAAACTCACAATTGCGTGTTATAAAGTCACAATTGTGTGTTATAAAGTCACAATTACGTGATATAAACAATTGCGTGTTATAAAGTCACAGTTACATGATATAAACACAATTGCGTGTTATAAAGTCACAATTGCATGACATAAACATAATTGCGTGTTATAAAGTCAGAATTACGTGATATAAACTCACAATAGCGTATTATAAAGTCAGAATTATGTGAAATAAACTCACAATTTCATGTTATAAAGTCAGAATTACGTGACATAAACTCACAATTGCGTGTTATAAAGTCAGAATTACGTGATATAAACACAATTGCAAGTTATAAAGTCAGAAGTATGTGATATAAACTCACAATTGCGTTATAAAGTCAGAATTGCATGATATAAACTCACAATTGAGTTATAAAGTCAGAATTGCGTGATATAAACTCACAATTGCGTGTTATAAAGTCAGAATTGTGAGATCTCGCAATTCTGAGAAAAAATGTCAGTCTTTTTTCCTCAGAAATTGACTTTATAACTGGCAATTGCGAGTTTATATCTCATAATTATAAGAAAAGAAGTCAGAATTGTGAGATAAAAAGTTGCAGTTATCTTTTAAAATTGTTTTACTCCATGGCGGAAACAAGCTTCCATACTTTCTACTGTGAAACAAAAAATGAGAGTTTCTTCAAAATGTTCAGTTTATTAATGAATCATTATTTTGAGTCGAATCTGGTTAACAAATACATTTTCGACTCAACTCACTGACTCATGGATTCAGTCACAGCAGTTAAGCATCTCACTGGTGGAAAAAAATGATCAGTGAAAGACTTAAATTTTGGTCCGTTTCTAACACAAAGCTATCATACAAGAGTCATACAAACCACTTTTATGATACTTTTAAAGTGTTTTGGCATCCTTTTTGAAGCTTGAATAACTACGAATCAGTCACTGGAAGAAAAGAAAATGCTGTCCTCATTTCTGAACTTTCTCCTTTTGTTTCACTGTAGAAAAGTTTGGAACAACATGGGGTAAGAAAATAATGAGGAAATAATGATAAAATATTTATCTTTGATTTTTTAACAGATTCTCAGTTTCTTGACTTTATTTTTCGCATCTCAAAAGGCCAATTATCTTGTATAAAGCTTCAGCTTCAGTTCCATTAAGAAGGAGCCCCATTAACCCTCTTGAAACAACTTGATTTTAATAGAGTATGTGACACCTACCAGCTGTTATTGCTGAAATCATTATGGATGAAAGAGAGGTGATGTGCTAAATGAACAATGTTTAACTAAAGGTACCCACACACAAGGTAATCAAGCCAATTTTGGGCCAAATTCTCCCCTTTCGACAATCCTAGATAAAGTCCAGATTATGTTGATGGTTCTACAGATTATTTTAGGAGTTTGTTTACTCTAAAGTCACGTTTGACCGTGAGAGATTTTGCAAGATTTCCTGTCTTCACAGTCGGGACTCTGGTTGTTTGTGAATGGAATCTGTTAACACTATAGGAAAAAAACTTTACTGTCATGTTTGTGGTCTCTCACATTTTAAAAATCAGATAAGATTTTAAAAATCTTTTAGTGTGGGCCAGCCTTAATAGAGCGCTGCAGGGATGATGTAATTTAGTAGGCCAAACCGGAAGTTAGAATCACTCTGGTTCCCACAGCAAATAGCTGTGATTTTTCCATTGCAGAAAATAATCTCTGTGGCCAACAAAAGTTTATGATTCTTACATGTTTGTCACCAGAAATAAAAAGCTAAACATAGGCTATATACGAACTACATAACAGCTGCATAATTTCAACATCAACACCACTTAGCTACCAACAAGTCTTTCAGTCTTTAAATAAAAGACTTGTTTGCAACAGCGTGAATATAATCACATTGAGGCTGTAAAAGCTGAGTTAATGAGTTTACCTGTTTGCCGTAATGACATTTAATGTCCCTGACAGCCTCTATAGTCCCATTTAGCCACATGTAAGCAACCACCTTTTTCAAGACTTCTCAGATGGAGTATTGCAGATGTACCTAACGTCATATAATACAACATATCTTGAGTGTGGATTAAACACAGACCATATTTCAGGCATTTAACCAAAAACCCATTCAAAAAACCCAATGACTTTGGGATAATGGAAACAGAAGTTCTCATTTCTGGGTTTTAGGACTCATTCATGCAGCACTATATAAACAGACATCTTTAAAGCATTTATTAATTTTACTAACTTGATCTTATAGCATTTATTAATTTTACTAATATAACAAGTTAACATTAAATTTAAGTAACATGGTGCATGACGCAAGTCACCTTCAAGTTATAAAGCCACACATTGAGCTTGGAGACAAAAGAACAATATCCCCAGAGACTCTGGAGAACCACATGAGTTCATTAAGACAGCCATGGCTTTGAAGCAGCAGATCAAAATCTATTCTTGGAAAACCGTGGCAGTTGAAATATCCTACTTGGAAGAACATAACTTTTACAAAGGAGGGACTAAAATAGTGGATTTAAAAATGCCGTGGCACACCATCAACAATCTAAAAGCAGCAATGAGAGGTCTTTTAAAAAACACTATCGCTTTTATTTCCTCTTGATTTTTCAAGCAGTTCCAGCTATGGATCTGAGAAACATAGCATGGGCTGAAACAAATGACAATGGGGAAAAAAAGGTGATTGGCAGCAGTAAACTGTGAAGAAAATGGGATACAATCGTAAGAACAAAGGATGCAAAAATGGAACTATCTGAAAATGAGCTTCATATAAATGCTAACAGACTCACATCAGAATTCACAGTGAATTTACAACATGTCTCCCACCTTCCATTATTCATTGTAACTCTAGTCAGTTTCTGGTTTCCAACTGACATAAAAGCGGTTCAACATCCACAAATATTTCCGCTTTGCAACTCTTCATCTTGCATACAGACACCTTACATCCACACCATGACAATTTGGTTCACACTACTGATGAGGTGAGGTGTAATCTCTCATGTGTACTCCTCCAAATACCATGTGACCCAATGGCAATTTTCATGTCTGTTGCTCATTAGCATTTCAAACATATTTCAGTCCCTCATGCATGCCAACCTCTGGCTTGTTAGCAACCCCATAAGATAAACTATGAAGTTTCCTCATTAGCAAAATTTGGTATCTGCTTCATTTCCTATCATCCATCCATTCATCCATCCATCCATCCATCCATCCATGTATCTACAGTGGGGATCGAAAGTTTGGGAACCCCTTTCAGAATCTGTGAAAATGTGAAAATTTTTAACAAAACAAGAGAGATCATACAAAATGCATGTTATTTTTTGTTTAGTACTGTCCTGAGTAAGATATTTTACATAAAAGATGTTTACATATAGTCCACAAGACAAAAAAATAGCTGAATTTATTAAAATAACCCCGTTCAAAAGTTTGGGAACCCTTGGATCTTAATACTGTGTGTGGTTACCTGGATGATCCATGACTGTTTTTATGTTTTGTGATGGTTGTTCATGAGTCTCTCGTTTGTCCTGAGCAGTTAAACTGAGCTCTGTTCTTCAGAAAAATCCTCCAGATCCTGCAAATTCTTCAGTTTTCCAGCATCTTTTGCATATTTGAACCCTTTCCAGCAGTGAATGTATGATTTTGAGATCCATCTTTTCACACTGAGGACAACTGAGGGACTCAAACACAACTGTTAAAAAAGGTTTAAACGTTCACTGATGCTCCAGAAGGAAACACGATGCAATAAGATCTGGGGGGTGAAAACTTTTGAACAGGATGAAGATGTCCACATTTTTCTTATTTTGTTGAAATATAATTTTTTTTCATTTAGTACTGCCCATCGGAAGCAACAGAAGATACTTGCATGTTTCCCAGAAGAAAAATTAAGTACAATTTACCTTGATCTTCAAATTCAAAAAGTTTTTACCCCCCGGCTCTTAATGCATCGTGTTTCCTTCTGGAGCATCAGTGAATGTTTGCAGCTTTTTTAACAGTTGTGTTTGAGTCCCTCAGTTGTCCTCAGTGTGAAAAGATGGATCTCAAAATCATACATTCACTGCTGGAAAGGGTTCAAATATGCAAAAGATGCTGGAAAACTGAAGAATTTGCAGGATCTGGAGGATTTTTCTGAAGAACAGAGCTCAGTTTAACTGCTCAGAACAAACGAGAGACTCATGAACAACCATCACAAAACATAAAAACAGTCATGGATCATCCAGGTAACCACATACAGTATTAAGATCCAAGGGTTCCCAAACTTTTGAACAGGGTTATTTTAATAAATTCAGCTATTTTTTTTTTGTCTTGTGGACTATATGTAAACATATTTTATGTAAAATATCTTACTCAGGACAGTACTAAACAAAAAATAACATGCATTTTGTATGATCTCCCTTGTTTTGTTAAAAATTTTCACATTTTCACAGATTCTGAAAGGGGTTCCCAAACTTTCGATCCCCACTGTATCTATCACATATTTCTCTTCCAGTGCACAGCTACATTTACTTCTTCTGTTACACTTTATTTTGATGGTACCCTTCTATTGAATACAAGTAACGCTGCACCTACATGTCAACTAACTTTCATTAGAGTATTAGTAGAGTATTAGTAAAGTATTAGTAAAGTGTTAGGGTTAGTAGAACAATGGGTTGGAATTAGTGGAATAAGTTGACATGTACTTGCAAAGTTACTTGGAGGCAGTAGAATGTCTGTTAGAAAGCATTAAAATAAAGTGTTAGCAGATATTAAGGAGACAGTCTACTAATACTCTAATGAGAGACATGTAGGTGCAACATTACTTATAGTCAATGTCTAAAGGGGACCATTAAAATAAAGTGTTATCCATTTCTCCAATATTTCCCTTGTATCATTCGTAAAAGCGATTTTTACATCTGAAATAGCAAGCAAGCATTTGTTGATAAAAGCCTCGCTGAGGTGTCACAGATAATCAGAATAAAGAATCGCTGGAAATTGCTGGAAAAGGAGGGAAGGGTCAGTTGTAATGGCTAAAAGGCAAAGTATGGCCTCTCTTTACTTTAAGCAAGGGAGAGAAATGAAAAGGGAAGCTTTTATCATAGCATTTTCAGCTTCAAGGCAATCATCTTCAGACAGCCCCTTGAGGGACCCCACGGCGAGCTCCTGTCAACTGAGTCAGCAGAGGGCGGCCATGACAGAAAGAGGGAGAGTTGAAGAGGACGTTCTCTTCAGCTGATGGGACAAAATGTTGCTTCAAATGTGAATCTCTTTTAAATAAATGGGAGTATAGAATAAGAATTTGATAGATGATGTGAATAAAAAGTAGGAGTGAGGGAGAGGACACCAGTATTGAGAAACTGAAGTAGTTCAATGGTTTATGAGGTCAAAGTCAACGTGAAACACCACTTACAGTTTATTTTAATTCCAAACATGCACATATTTCGGAGTAAAACCACATATGCAAAAAGAAAAAAGGAGACATTTTTTAATAAAATAAAATCTTATAAAAGATGCATCTCCTTAGCCAACCATTCACATAATGCATCTCATAACCTTTCACTCCAGTTATATCAGATCAAATGCGCATAACTACTGTATCTATTGCTTGAAATGTTATGAACAGCAGCTATGCTAATTATTTTCCATTTGCTTTTCTGTTTCTACCTCAGGATGCCATCCTAGTAACTATAGAGTACGCCAGCTCCAGTTTGGATCCTCTTACGAAGATTTCAGGTGCCCCAACACCTGTGAAGAGATGGCGCCAACCCCTGCAAGGACTTCAGATGATGCCAACTCTGAATCAACATACAAAACTGCCAAATTTATACAAATAAATGGATTGAATTGAACACTATAGGCAGTACAATGTGAGTGTTGAGTCTGTTAGTGTTTATATAAAGCTCGTTTTTAGGTAGTTCCATTTTTGCATCCTTTGTTCTTACAATTTCATCCCATTTCCTTCACAGTTTACTGCTGCCAGTCACCTGTTGCCATTTGTTTAAGCCCATGCTATGTCTCTTAAATCCACCACCAGAACTGCTTGAAAAAGCAAGAGGAAATAAAAGCAATAGTGTTTTTTGAAAGACCTCTCAAATTTTCTTTTGATTTTTGATGAAGTGCCACATCATTTGTAAAGCCCCTGGTTGCATCCTGGCTCATTTGAAAAAGAAGAAAAAAAAAAAAAAACATTTTTGCCAGACTCAATTCACTCCAGTTTCCAGTTGAAACAACTATTAGTGGCAGTAAAACACCAACAACTTTTATTCATTTTTACATAAATTATGATTACAGGGGTACATATTTTTGTATGGTCGCACAATACTGTGCACACAACCTCAAAACACATTTACCATAGTGCTAGATCTGGTCTGGTGGAAGCTAGATATTTTACTTTATAACTTGTTAAATATGGATATTTTTTTTACACAAGCACATTGCTTCGCTTCAGAAGTCCTTTATTAACCCCCCCGGAGCCGTGTGGAGTACACGTATATGATGGATGGATGTGAATGGATGCATTTTCTTTAGCTCATTCTCGTGATCCCTGTTCACTGCCATTATAAAGCTCGGATGCATTAGGATATTTATTAAAACATCTCCGATTGTGTTCATCAGAAAGAAGAAAGTCATACACCTAGGATGGCTTGAGGATGAGTAAAGCTTGGACTAATTTTCATTTGAAAGTGAACTAATCCTTTAACCATATCAGACCTTGTTTTTTCTGCCAGTTTGATAACGTTAAAAAAAAGCAATTTAAAGCAATTTTAAGCAATTTAAATAACCACAAACTCACCAGGAGAATATCTCACTGTGTTTAAAGTCTTTAAGAGAATTTGAGTTGTGTGTGTTCTCGAGTCTGATCGTCTCAAGGACAAAGAGTCAGTAAGGACATCTCTCTGCATATGGCATTTGAGTGCCGCTGAGGAGGTGTCTTACACAGAACATGCCTGACTGCCCGACATTTACTATCGAGATGACAGACGACACCAGGGACTAGAGTCATGAAGAGTACACATTAGGACAAAAGCAAGCCACTGCTGAATAAAAAAAGAGAACTGGTTGCATTAATTTCAACAAGGTCAGAGTTTAGCCTGGCTTAAAACAATTTTCTGTGGTTTCAAAGTGCCCTGTGAGAATATTTGACTTTGCATATGATTGGAACCTTTCTTCCATAACAAAACGTATTATGCTAATGTGTTATTATTTTTGAAATTTAGTGTGTGTATGCCATATTATATAGCTGACAAAAAAGTGTTTGTAATACAGCACAACAGTTTACCTTAAAAGAGAACTTTACATTATATATATAAAACGTTTTTTTTTTTTTTTAATCTTATACTGTATTTTTATTTAACATAGATAAAACAGTAAAAACATTACTACAGTCTAAAATAAATGTTTTCTTTTTTATAGTTATTATTGTACCTACTGTTTTTCTATTTCAATATATTTTAATATTTAATATGTTATTCCTGTGGTAAACAGCAAAGTAGACGTTTTTGTCTTATTTATTTGTTTTCGGTAATGTCTTATCTTATTTAACCAGGACTGTCACTGATGCCCCCTAAAATATGTGCATGATGTTTCTGCAACATTAGGGCTTTTCACACTGCACTTAACCCCGGGTTATCATCGTTCTAAACACAGCTTTTAACCCCGGGTAAAGGAGCGTTTCACATTTGTAGCCTAATTTAGATGCGGGGTTAGCACCGTTTTATTACCCGCTTTTGCTGTGTTAACTCTGCATTACGGTTCCAAACTTGTACAGTGTGAAACGATGTGGTGTTAGAATGTTACAACTAGATGCTTAGCAACCGACAACCAATCGTGTGCCTTAAGGGGCTTTCGCACCGAATAGTTCTAGGAACTCAGTTATAGGAACTAGCCACTAGGATAGTTCCCCGAGAACTAATTTCTCCCCAAGGCCATGATCCTGGTTGCATTAACACTGGGAATAGGAACTGTGAAGCGGCAGACATCGGCGTCTTTAAGCGCGGCATTACAAACGCAAAAAAACGGTGGATGGAAAACGGCGTGATCGGATCTGTGTTTGTTGTGTGCCATGGGTTTCGTGATAAAGGAGATGGAATGAAAACGCATAATTTACACGACTGAAAGAGCAAAAAGTGGGGCAAAGAGACGAAATCTCCTATGACAACTTTCAGTAATACATATCATCGAGGCGGAGAAAAGAACACAACCCTGCAGACAACAGGTAAATCCCGTTATCGCTGTTTTCCAAGTAAATATGTTTACACAGCTTTTTAAAAATGCCGGGTGCCGGTGTTTGACATGCGCTTGACCAATCAACGTACACTTACGTCACTGATAGTTCCTATAGTGCTGGTTTAGACCCTACTCTGAAGTAGGAGTTAATTTAGTTCCCCCAAAAGGAGTTCCTTGAATTAAATTGGTTCCTAGTTTCTGCGGTGCAAACACGGCAAAATCCGCTTACTTAAGCCAATATTTCTGGGAACTATGAAAAGGTTCCTCCAGTGCGAAAGCCCCTTTATATTCACGCACTTTGGGCAGTCAAGGAAACACAGCGCGATGTATAAAAGATGTCAAACAGCGATGAAAACGTGACAACTGGAGTGAAGAAGAGACCTTCATTCCTACCTTTATAGTTCGAAAAGTTCACTCAGAAAAAACTTGATATTACAGTCAGCAATGTGTAATATGATGTTGCACAATGCTAGAGCCTTTATGTAAACAGGTCACATGCTGCATTTGTCCAGTCAGTGACACTGACACCGCAAAAATGCAGATAAGGACTGTGCAGTATGAAACGGTAGTTTATGAATACCGAGGATTAACTGTCAACCCCGGGTATAATATAAGCAGTGTGAAACGTGAATAACGATAACCCAGGATTCCGTTTACCAGGGGTTTAGAAAGACCCAGGGTTAAATATTTCAAGTGCTTCAAGCCTTTAGTCTAACTTTGCAACAGAAACATTAAAGTGTAGATCAAGAACTTGAATAAATACTTTTAAGTTGAACTGGTCATTAGAAAGTTCTTTTAGAAACACAAACTTGCCTGTGTCTCTGGAGAGCACATCTTTTTCACTTAATATGGCACAACTAAAACACAATTATCAAAAGGCGTGTAAAATCTTCCACTCTGGTCTGTCATGTTTTATGTTGCTCTCACCGGCACGAACATTTAGCCCTGCTAGGAGTTAAAGGCTTATGAAAGTTGATGACTGAAATTCCCAAAGTTGCTTATGCCGTTAGAAGTACGATGACACAAGCTCTCCAGTCAAATCTTGTTTTTTTCTTTTTCAGGAGCATCCCTGAACTCGGCCACTATTTAAGCTCATTACATGTCTGAGTCTGACAGAAATTTATTACCCCAAGAGTCCAATATTTCTAACCCATAGATTTACAATTCACTTATCTCATTTTCTTCACTGGAGCTGGAACTTTCTGCTATTTTCACAGAGCCCAGTGGAATTCAATAAAGTCTCCTTCACTTCCAGGAAGGACTGCATATATTGGGCCTACATATTGAACTATCTCTCTTAACCGAAGATGTCAGGCTGCTCAGTAAAGCAGAACTTAACAACACCATTTTAAAGGCTCTATTAAAGAATAATTTAATAGTAAGAGATGGCATGTTGACTTGGATATCAGCAAGTTTTCAACAGACTCTCTCAATCTTTCTCTCAGACTACATTATATTCAGTAGACGAATTCAAGAGCTGTCTGATCTACATTCCATTAAAAGTGATATAATCATTGTTTAAAACTCCAATATGGAAAATATAAAAACTACATCTATACATCTGGCTGCCAACTGGATAGTGTACCAAGAATTTATTTTGAGTTTCATAGAATAAATAAATAAAAGCATGCAGATTGAGAACAACATGAGAATGAGTAAATAATGACAGAAATTTCATTTTTGACTGTTCCTTATGCAAGACCACCATATTTGCAAGACATTGGCTTTATATCCTTTATTTTCCATAAACAAAACTATTAAAGTCAAATCTAATGGTTGGGGACCATCTTTAGTGATTAACATCCAATATGTGCCACATGTTGATGAACATGCCACATCATATGAACTCAAGCCAAGTGTTTCATCTGTGGTTTACACTCATAGCTTGTTAGAGATATGGTTTATGCACAAGATATCGACCACAGTCATGATGAATAACAGGCTACAATACTGCATTATGTAGAAAGTGCCAAAACCCAAACAAACACCCTCCCTGCTGAGTCAAACTGCATTCAGAGAAGCTCCATTAATTGAATTATTTGTGTGTGCAAGAGACTATAGGAGGCCTGTGTCCTTGTGCTTATGACCGATTCAGTACAACAATACTCCAGATCTTGAGTGACGTTACTTAAGTGTGATTTAGACTGAAAATGGAGCAACATTCACTGAAGGAGATCCGTCAAAACTCTCCCTGTAATTATGAGTTTGACAGTGCACTCAGTCCCTAACAAACACAGACAGTTCAGATGGGCTTTGGTAGAGTCTAGTGGCACCAGAGGGTTGGTAATTGGAACAACACTGCTGTGTATTAGCAATCAAAACACAGTGGGACAAACCAGCTAAAATCTCCCATTGCTTAAAGCCTCGCTCATCTCAGCAATGGGCCGCCGATGACAGGAACGCCATGCGGTGCAGTCATTATTTACTCTGACCGTTTCTTTACTGAGGTTCATCTCATAGGATGGACTCTGGAGAGACAACAAGAGAAGGACAGGCAGAAAACAAGAGAATCTCAGCTGCATTAGTCTAGTTAGACGCATAAGTGGTTGATTTGTTATTCTATCTAAATGCATGCAATCTATTCACTGAAACAAAATATGTATGCCATTTTTCAGCTATATTTGGAAGCATTTATTTGATGTGTTTGTGTCTTTACTGTAGAGTACACAACCTTCTAGCTCCTTATGTCAACTTCTCAGAAAATTAATGACAAATAGTTTGTGATGTCCCTCATTTGTAAGTCACTTTGGATAAAAGCATCTGCTTAATGAATAAATCTCTATTTAAATATAAATAACTGTGAATGCAACTTATTTTATCCAAAGATTAATTAAACTTCCATTTTTTTTTTTAAGTTTTTAATTTGTTAGCATAATGAGCTTTCTAAAATATTGCCAAATTCAAGTCATTTGAAACAATATATGCACATGAATTTTAAAGGTTGACATTTAAAAAAAGTGGAAAAAGTTAATAAATTCAGTCACTGTTTATTCTACTTTTTAATTTATTTTTAAACTTTTAGAAGTAAAATGTTAATTTAAGTAACTAGCTGACACATCCTTACTGTGTACAACATTTTCTATTTTTTGTTAAATCAATTATACTTATTAAATAAATTGAGTATATAACACACACACACACACACACACACACTATTCCTATCATTATGAGGACATTCCATAGACATAATGATTTTTATACTGTACAAACTGTACATTCTAAACCTACCCATCACAGAAAACATTCTGCATTTTTACATTTTTAATAAAACATTGTTTAGTATGTTTTTAAAGCTATTTTAAATATGAGGACTCATGAAATGTCCTCATATTTCATGTTTACGTCGTAATACCAGTGAAATACCCATGTCATTATACAAATTTGTGTCCTCATAAATCACAAAAACGCGCGCGCACACACACGCAAGCACAGCGGATCAAAGTCCACCCCCAACTGCACTCTCCCAAACCAACAGAAGAAAAAAAAAATCAGGACTGATCTCCAAACAGAAGACATGCAAATGACACACTTACAGATGCCTACTGCCTCTCAAGTACAGGCCTCCAGAGATTCCCTAAAGTACTGAGAGCAATGAAGGAGGGCCTGCCCAGAAATCTGTCTGCCTCTCCAGGATGGCTATTGGCTGACTGGCAAAGAGTTTCTATGTCACTTTGATGGAAGCCCTGTGGTGCATGGCATCGACTCACAGAACGCTGCAGAAAGGCACAGCTTCTCATTATCTCAAACACATTACAGCACAGTTCACCTCAGGTTCTGCCCAAAATCACACTATTAGGCTTGGCATCCGGTGCCAGTGTGACAGCAATACAACACAACTGTGAATCTGCAGGCCTTATGCTGATTTCCGACGCCTTCTTGAACAACTGGAGGATCAGCGTGCTTGTTAAGAGAATGAAGTTTACTCATTTAGCAGGAAGCCTCCTGAGGGGGAGACACGGAGAGGCGATGAAATTCCCCACGGATACATTCTGAGGATTTCGGAATTCAAAGATATAAAAAGAAAGTAGCAGAAAGCAAACAAATGTAAACAGCCATCTGTGACTGCGGTGGAGCAATACAATATGCATGACGCTCCACGAATAAACAGTCATCTCACATAAAGTTAACCCAGAATGAAAAATAGCTAGCTTGAAATACATCAAATATCCGTATATATATATATATATATATATATATATGTGTGTGTGTGTGTGTGTGTGTGTGTATCAGACTCAGTCATTCAACCCTGTTATCAAAGTTATTACACTATAAAAAATGCTGGGTTGTTTCAACCCATGTTTGGGTCAAATATGGACAAACCCAACTGTCAGTTTAAATTTTTAAAAGTTTTTAAACCAAACGGTTGGCTTTGTCCATATTTGACCCAAACATGTGTTAAACAACAACGGCATTTTTTAGATTGTATGAGGAAAAAAATATCAGACAAACATTTCTTGGTTGTATTAACAAATAATATAGGAATATATGTTTATCAATGATAAAATATATTAATAAAATATAATAATTGCAACATTTATCAATAATTTTAAATAATTTATATTATTATTATTATTATTATATACATATGTATTTTACTACATTTAATTTTGTGTTTGTTTTTTGCGTATTGTAAAAATAAGTCAAAATATATGGGGATATATGCTTATGAATAACAAAATATAATTTATTATTATTATTATAAATTATATTAAGCTTAAATTTCATGTTTATTTAAAGCATATTGTAAAAATAGGAAAAATCAGAGTTTTAGACTATATTTAGACATATTTTTAGATGTTAGTGTACAAATTTTGGTAACAGGGTCTTAAAAACTGCAGACTTCATATAAAATAATGGAAAATACAATTTCCTGATTTGTTCACTATTTATGGAAAGTGTTGCGTGATTTTACAATGTATCTATTTTATTCTTTGCAGGCTTCATATTTAGTGATTCATTTATTAGTAAGCAGAAAGCTTATCTATACAGCTTGCATCTGCTAAAATATGAAATATTGATCATATTTTTGGTCTTGTATCATTCATCAGTAGACGAACTCAAGCATGTTTTATTCTGCCTGAGGAATTGTTTGTATGTGTGCTTGATTTGTGTTGCATACACCCTGCTCCCTGTTTATCTCTCCTCAGCACCGGACTGTCTTCTCACAGAATGAGGGAAAGTATCTAATTAGACACACAGAGATGTATAAATGCTCCCCATGTGATGCCAGGATGCTGCTGATGGATTTGGGGCCAAATCTGGCTCTCATACAAGCCTTCATTAAAAAACAGCAGCATTGCCTTCAGTTTCTGTCTCTTTTCCCATAATGCCACAAGTTACCATGGAGATGAGGTTGAATGTGCCCTGCTCATGTCAAGTGTGTAACTCTCTAAAATGATGTTTAAGGTGTTGTAAGTTGTTTTGCTAATTTCAACCACACACTTTCCCTCCAAAACATGGTGAAAACCATCTTAAACCAACATAACGCAAGTAATTCAAATAAAAGCCATTCAAACCATCTACCAAAAGGGTAACACAACATTCACATTTACAGGAAAGTTTATCTAGGACGCCTAAAGTGGTCCATATGGTGGCGCATATGTGAATATTGCTTGCATTAAACAACCAAATAAATAAATAAATCATCATTTTTAGATGCACTATTTAAATATGTGTGTGTGTGTGTGTGTGTGTGTGTGTGTGTGTGCAGTGCACAACACAGTTGGTCAGTCAGAATTTACTGAAAAGGACCCACAGTCATGTGGTTGATTTGACCAATGAAGTCTTGCTGGTTAGGCTACTTAAGAAACCTGGAAGGGACTACAACATGTATGACATGTACAACATTGTATGAGTATCGAAATATACTGTATATAACGTACTAGTGACCAGCCTGTGTGAAATGATCTGCAGGCAGGGAGCATTTCTAGATCTGGATGCGCTACAAAGCAATTCTTTTCTGCCATTTACAGAGCCTAAGGCTGTCACAGAGACAGGCGATTTTTCAGGACTCCTATTTCACTGAAATCCGTCATGTAGGAGGGACGTTTTATGTGTGCTATTAGTGCAACTCCAAAAACCCTATACAGAACCTTTAGAGGTAGAATGTAAGGAATTTACTACTTCAAGCATTTAACTGGGTTTCCTGCCAAGAAAAATACTGTAAATGCCAAAGAAATCGATGCTATGGTGGCATTTCTGCCAGACTGTTGGTAAGAACAGTGGGTAACACTTTAGCGATTCTACTAACTATACGTAACTTTGTAATGACATCTCAACTAGCAGTCTAAGTATTAGTAGACTGTCTGATCTCTTGATGCTCCCCAACACACATTCTACTGACTAACCCTAACACCTAACCCTAACCTAACAAGTCTACTGATACTCTTTAGTTGACATGTAGTTGCAAAGTTCCTTATAGTTCAGTCAGGACTGCTTCTGAGAATAATACATTTATTGACAATTCTTTGGATTTGGCAAAAGGCTTTGGCCTTAAGGGGCACAGCTTCCATATTAGACAGTTTGAGATACCTCCTTAAGGCATAAATTCCCCAGCCTGAAACAATAACCAAATACTTCCTAGCTACATACACATTTGCAGAAAGAGATACAACAGTGCACATAAAGATAGTCCAATCAAGATCATTCTAAAGTGGACCATCGAAATAAAGTGTAACTGAACACTGTAAAAAAGTGACGGACATCTCCTTTCACTTCAAGAAAACACCGCTACTGAGAGTCCTCAGCAGAACTCAGACTTTCACAAATGAAATCATAAGTGTTCTTATTAAATGAGAGACTGCAGATGGCTACAGCTATAGTGGAGCAGCATTCTTATAATATAATGGAGTCATTTGACAAGCTTTAAATGGATAATTCATCATATCAGTAACAAATCTCTCCATTTTGAGTCACTTCACACATTATACTCCTATAATACATTTTTATACTGTATGTGCATTTATTAGCTGAAGGCCATTTGATTCATCCACATTTTTGTAAGCAGCAGAAGTCTTCAAACTAATTTTTTTTTATATATATAAGAAATATATATTTCACAGGGTCTTTTGATCTAAAAGTGCAAACAGGTCCAAAATTTTGTGAACCACATTGCATTTATAGTATCCTGGATGGATAACAGTGAAAAACCACCTACTCGCCTGTCAATCAACCAGAAGTAAGTATGGCATTAAACTACACAACCACCAGACTGAGGTTTCTAAATTACAATATAGTTCAAAAGATTAGGAGAAATATATATATATATACATACAACAGTTCTTTCTGGTTCTCGAATCTGATTGGCTGATAGCCGTGCGATATTTTAGTGATAACAGCTGTCACCGTTTGTATCACTCTGCTTGAAGCAACTGTCATGGCGACCGAGCAAATCCACCGTAATTTTTGCGAATACTACACTTCTTGTACCACGAACTGTAGTTTTACTACTTTTAAGAGTATTTTAGGTGAGAATGTAGTTGTTTAGACCTGAAATATGTGACTTATATTTAATCATAGCGCCTATTTTACAATTTGTTTAGACGTTTTCGGAGATGTGAGCTCGTCCATCAGCGATTTGTTCAGTGCTCATGTACCCGCCGAGAACAGCTTCATCTCGGCCAGTGCTTCGGGGATTTGCCGCTGTGTCTTATAGTGGTTAAACATGAGATATAATTAATTTTGGGTACATAGAACGGGCAATCTTTGGTCTTATTAATCTATTACTTGTTCCAGAGCAAATCAAATTGTGCTATGTTAAATTTGATGATTAAGGCTATATTTAACTTACATCCTCTATAGCATAGCATATTGGCTACAACTAGACGGGAAATGTCAGACAAAGACTCTTCTCCGCTCTTCAAATATATAAAACATTAGCCTTTATTGACATAGTGATTCTTGAGCAAAGAAAACCCTGTACATTTTTTTTTTTTTTTTTTTTCAAACATCAGATCTTTATTTACCTTTGCATTACAAGCAGAGATCTCCAAACTGCGTATGGCACTTCATTCACGAAAGAGGTGGGGTGGATTTATGAGGTTTGAGGATCCAAGGTTTTGTCACAAGCTCTTTAAAATCCTTTTCATTTGTTAAATATTTGTAAAACCCACATACAGGTGTAAAGGGTGACCAATAGCATTGATTTTTTTAAATAAATTAATTTATTAAATAAATAAAACAAAACAAAAATATAGACACACGAGGTTGACACCGACAATATATTACACTTAACTGTGTAGCATTTTTTTTTATTATTTTATTTTATTTTATTTATTTTTTGGCATTTGGTAATTATCCACAGCACACTTGACAACCTGTCATGGCAAACTAGTGTGCTGCGGTACAGTGGTTGAAAAACACTGCTGTAGAGCACTGCTTTTGCACATTTGACTGAATTGTACAATTGTGTTTATTTCCTACTGTCATTTATAATGACTATTGTTGTTCATTTAAATATTTTTTGTTCAATAAATATTATTTTATATAAATATGTTGTATTTGGTATTGAGAAAGGGTCCATTAGTGCGTAATATGGACTGAGTGAAAGTTACATTAATACATTTGAATCCGTGGCGGAAGGAAGTAGTTCTGCACAAAAGAGGGTTTTAAAGACACTCCGTTGTTATTTCTTATTTATTTATTTACACACTCGTGCCGTCGAACTGCTGTATAAACGCAATATCACACTCGTAGCCATGTGATATGGCTCTATATCGGCACGGATGTGATTCGGCCGTAGGTAATCACAGCGAGCTGATATACTCATTATATATTTCACTACATTTATACTAATGCATTAAATTGATCAAAAGTGACAGTAAAAAACATATAAATATTACAAAAAAAAAAACTATATGCTGCACTTTTGAACTTTCTATTCATCAAAGAATCCTGAAAAAAAGTATGGTATGGTTTTCAACATTTATAATAATGCGACCAAATCAGCATATTAGAATGATTTCTGAAGAATCATGTGACACTGAAGATGGAAAATTCAGCTTTGCCATTAAAGGAATAAATCTATTTTAAAAATCTATTAAAATAATAATAATAAAAAAGAACAGTTATTTTAAATTTATAATTAAACATATTTCACGATATTACTTTTTTTCATCAAATAAAAGCCTTTGTGAGCATAATAGATATTATTTATTTATTTATAATAGAATAAATAAATAAATAAATAAAAAATCTGACCCCAAACTTGATCGCAAACCAGCTAATACCAGCAAACCATCTGTTTTAAAGGAACACTCCACTTTTTTTGAAAATAGGCTCATTTTCCAACTCCCCTAGAGTTAAACAGTTGAGTTTTACTGTTTTCGAATCCATTCAGCCAGTCTGGCGGTACCACTTTTAGCATAGCTTAGCATAGTTCATTGAATCTGATTAGACCGTTAGCATCTCGCTCAAAAATGACCAAAGAGTTTCAATATTTTTCCGATTTAAAACTTGACTCTTCTGTAGTTACATCGTGTACTAAGTCCGACGGAAAATGAAAAGTTGCGATTTTCTAGGCCGATATGGCTAGGAACTATACTCTCATTCTGGTGTAATAATCAAGGAACTTTACTATTTTCAAAAAAAGTGGAGTGTTCCTTTAAGTGCGTGGATAAAAAGAATCTAAATTAAAAAAAATATCAAGTGAAGATTGCACATGCAAAATTCAGTTAATGCAGCTACTCAACTAAAATAACAATAGGAATTCAGCTCATTATTCAGGTAAGGTTAAAATGAAAAAAAAAAAAAAAAAAATAGAGCTACAGTGTGTGGATTTTCTTGTGTGATTTTTGCACTTCATCAACATGCAGCACACTGATATAGAAAGCAATGTATGTATTCATGAAATCAAAGACCTCCCCTGATTAAATCTGATTGGTCACAGGAGACACATTTGAGATGCATAGGTATAAACAGAAATCTGTCTCGGGCTGGCAACCTTCAACCTGGCCACCTGCGGCAGATGTTAATACTAGATGTAAACAGAGCCATAGATTCATTTAACAGTAATTCCAGTGTTTACAAACACGCAGCATTTCTGCAAAATCAGGTCGACACTTACACGTGAAGGCCATATGATTATCAATCAACAGCTCAGCAATGCACTGACGCATCTGACTTTATAATCCATTTAGACAAAAACTCATGCCTGAAGAGCATAAGCGTTCACACTTCCCACACTGGCAGTTTTTCTGAGAGAGACACATCTCACCCACTCAGATAATTGAACACTAAAAGCTAAGATTTTTATTTCTTTTGTGTTAGGTCAAGATTTATGTTTCATCCTCATTAGCTAAGTAAAGAGGAAACAATACTAATAATTTCTGAGATGCAGTCGTGGTGTGATCACTTTAATGGTATTTGACAATAAAGAGTAAATTACTTTGTGCTTATGAAATAGCTGTGCTGAATTAAAGCAATTTTGAAAGCATGTGAATATTATGAGCTTTTCTGGTTTACTTCTAAATAACAGCAAGATGCATCTCAACTTGTCAAAGATTGACAATAAACAAGACAATAAACTCACATACTTTCAGATTTCTATTGCGCTCCTTAAAATAAATAGTGTCTGAATAAGATATTGTCTAGCCGAGATGAACAGATAAATTACGACTGCTCAATAGTTCTGCTCTGCAGCTATAAAACGATATTAGATTTAATTGGGTTCACAAAGAGCGCAAACCAAGGCCCATTCTTGATGGTCTAAGTGAAAATGACTGCAAGACAATTTAAGCCTAATTTAATTAAAATGCCCCTAAGTACCACCGGAACAGAGAAGAATTGCAGAAGTGAGTGATTTAGAATATTACTTCAATCAGCAAAGGGAATTGATTCTGCAACAAAAGTCTTAGAAAATGCCCTTGGTCAAGTTAAATCAAATAGCATCAGTGTCATTCATCTCATTGTGAAACCTAGTGTTAGAAAAATGTGATATTAAGAGATACAGTGGAACACGGGGCTAGTTGTCACAGAGTCTATATCTGGTTTCAGACATTTAAATACGCATAAGCACCAGTAAAACAATATATTTAGAGTTTATAAAATACACAGACATCAGTGGAAGCAGCAATAACAATCCATTCAAATATAATTTGCCAACATTTATTCATATCAGACATACATAATGGGCCTAAGTAACTATAAAGTTTACTCTATTATTCTTCAAGTTCACCAGCCACTTACTTGCATATTTCAGGAGAAACTGAAGCTGTAAATCCGACTGACAGGACTCTGCTAATTGCGGGGCAAACTAAGATGGCGGCGCCTATCTCGCGTTATAGATCAAGATAAAGATAATTTATAAAGGTTTTTAAACGACAAAACACACTCACTTACACATATTTGAGAATCGGAATATCAGATAGTTGATGACATTATAAGCAAGTTTGTGAATGTTTTAAATAAAAAAGGAAAAACAAAATAATAGCGATCCATCTGTCATACAGTTTTATTGTGTCTGCGTTCAGCGTACGTGACACGCATGACGCGACGCCATTGAAACAATAAGGGCAAATGTTCTAAAATAATGGTCGCCTTAAAAAAAAACTCACTCTGGAGGGTCAGTTAGAATATTTTAAACTCACGTTTGAAAGGGTTAATTCAAAGAATAATTTTACGATTCTTTTGTTTCGAATCAGTGATTCGGATCTCCTATCAAACGGCTAAACTGCTGAAATCACGTGACTTTGGCGCTCCGAACCACTTATTCGATTCGTAAAGCTCCGAAGCAGTGTTTTGAAATCGGCCATCAAGAGATATTGTTGAAAAGTCGTTATTTTGTTTTTTTTCTTTTCACAAAAAGTATTCTCGTCGCTTTTATATAGGTTGTTTGAACATGACGTCATTGCTGCGCGCGAAATGCGGCTGGAGGGCAAGGAGTGATTTTTCTATATAGGAATCCTCTCACAAACTCAAAATTCCTATGTTTTGCGTAGTTTATGGTTGCACAAATCTATCAAACCGAGAAACCACAATGAGCTTTTATCGTTTACGTAACTTATATCGTTTTTTAACTTTAAAAGTTGTCACCTTTTATAGCGTTTTGCGTTTGCCGATACTGAAATGAAAATGGATACCTGCTTACCTTTTTTGTTTTTGACTTGGTTAAATAATCACATTCTTCATGGTATCATTTGCAGGGAAGATAAGATATTTTATCCCTTTGCATGATCATTTGGTGTTTTCACTTCAGTTTTGTAGAATTCCGTTTACAATGTTGATCTGGTTACCGTGAAAACAGTAGCCACGTTTACATGTACACTTTTTTGTCATTCCGATTGAAAGATTCGCGCGTCACCAGAACCACATGATTGCAAACAACCTATTAAGGTAGAACCACTGAACTCACATGAACTGTTTTAAATATGTTTTTATGGATCTTGAGATTTTCAGTGGCATTGCTGTCTAGAGAGGCCTCACTGAGCCATCGGATTTAATCATAATATCTTCATTTGTGTTCCGAAGATGAACGAAGGTCTTACGGGTGTAGAACGACATGAGGGTGAGTAATAAATGACATTATTTTCATTTTTGGGTGAACTAACCCTTTACATTTTGCTAAAAAGCTTATACTAGCTAACTGGCTGTTAAATGCATTTCCATTTAACAGCAACTGTGACAACTTACCCCATATCGTGTGACATTACTAGAGCATGTTGCCACAGAAGGTCAATGTGTATTAAATGAACTTGTTCTTTTAACTTACAGTACAGCTGCCATCTGGGCATGTTATCACAAAAGGTTAATGTGTCTTCAATGAACTTTGATCTATTTTCCTGAGCAATGGTTAGCTTTAAGGTAAATGCCTAGAAATTTGACTGTTAAAAAAAAAAAAAAAAAACACCAAGAATGATTCATTGGAGAGAGAGCACTCGTTCGCTCCTATTTTTCTGTAACCACAATATGACACGAAAAAAGCAGTGGTATGGACCATAAAATGCCCCAGCAAAAATATTCGAGTATACAAGAAAGCACTGAATGCAAATACAGTATTGATAAAGAGTAACAATTTGCTTGTGGACAGACAGTCCCTGGCACAAACCTGAAAAGCACAGTGAAGTGGCAGTTTAAAAATAGAGTCGCAGGCAGTGTACGTGCATGAGGGGGGATCTGCAGAATGATTAGCTCAGACAGCTTGAGTAGGAGTTGTTGAGCAGTGTGACAGCCTGCAGGAAGAAAACTGTTACTTAGTCTGCTTGTTTTGGCCTGAAAGCCCCTTAACCTTTTTCCAGGTGGTAATGGACAGATCATGTGGCAGGTAACATGGATGCTGCAGGCACTTCATACACACAGCTCAATGTCCTTGATAGCGGGAAATCAGACCCATGCAGTGAACTGCGTCATGTTCATCGCTCAGTGCGATGCTTTTCTGTTTCAGAGTTAATGCCACAGAACACAGAAAACAACCTACAGAAGTTCCATATATTCTCAAGAAATACAGTTCAACGAAAAATAAAAATCATGTCATTATTTACTCACCCTCATGTTGTTTCTAACCATTTTGTTTTTTAACTTGTGGAAAACAAAAAGATATTTCAAAGAAAGATATATAATTAAGTTTAGATTTAAAAAGGTGATCTGACGGTTTGTGCAGTTTGAGTCGTTGACAATATTGGTTATGTACTCCAATATGTGAATGGAATGGCTGTTCAGCAAAAAATTACTTCATATATTTTATTTAATATATTAAAAAAGAAGCATCATAAGGGCTTTTCACACTTTAAATAGTTAACCCTGGGTCTTTCTAAACACCTGTTAAATGAAATCCTGGGTTATCTTTATTCACGTTTCACAGTGCTCATCCTTATCTGCATATTTGCGGTAGTGTCACTGACTGGACAAACGCAGCACGTGACCTGTTTACATAAAGGCTGTAGCATTGCACGTCCTCATATTACACATTGCTGACTGTAATATCAAGTTTTTTTCTGAGTGAACTTTTCGAACTATAAAGGTAAGAATGAAGGTCTCTTCTTCACTCTAATTGCTGTGTTTTCCATCGCTGTTTGACATTTTTCCTATCATACGCAGAAACTACTGTTTATACATTACTATGCACAGCAAAATCCCCAGAGTTAAATCAACTCTGCTCAGAGTACATATGGTCTCTCTCTATATAGTGTTAAAGTAACACTGAAGCAGAGTTATAGTTAATGAGATAATTAAGTGATTAATTAAGTGATGATTGAGCATTAGTGATGAACACCTGCTGTTAACAACTCCACAAACAGCATATTATCTCATTAACTTTTTCAAAAGTTTGCATTTTCAGGCACCCAAAACGTCGATGTCATGTAAATGAACGGCCAAAACGCATAAAAAGTTTTACGTTTTTAGTTGAAAATGGTGACGTGTAAACAGCCCCTAAATTACAAGTTTGAAAAGCTCCTTTACCCGGGGTTAAAAGCAGTGTTTAGAACGACAATAACCTGGGTTAAGCGCAGTGTGAAGAGCTCTATAAAAGCTATAATTTAAGTACCGACAGTGTACAATGACTTGTATATATCAAGTATATACAGAGAAAATAATGGTAACATTTTCAAAAACATATATATATATATATATATATATAACACTTGTATAACACTTATAGATCCTGACAGGCCACCTTGTACATGCCACCTTGGAATTAGATAAGATTTTACTATGCTGATAAAATGGTTCAGGATGGGTTCAAGCTGGTGTCACAAAAACCATCCCTTCCACTGGCAATAAAATACAAGTGGATGGTTTTATCATATTCTCTGTGCCCATCAAAGTTAAAGAGGTCATCCTGTAATTAACCATGAGCTTCAATTTGATTTCAGAAGTGAAATATAGCTAGAATAGATATAAAAAATGAATGTCATAGCAGCTGTGTACTTTTATAAGCACGGCACACACATACAAAAAGATTGACATATGAATGGCCAGAGACCTTGATTAGTGAGGTGCTATTTAAAATGCTAAGTCCTTTTCATAGCACCACATCTAATTGAAAAAGTTTGCAATTATAAACAAGAAACAGTCAGTGTAGTCATGGAACTTGTTGCTTGCCTTGCCTATAATGAAGACGCACTTATACAGCAAGCTCACAACCCATGTGTTCCTTAATAACAGCACTCTAATGAATCCACAGTCCACACACAAAGGCTACATAGACATCTGTAGAATGAATAAATGTTTTCTCTAAATTTGTCATAAAAAATATGATTGTGAGTACATTGCTGACCTTAAACTTCTTTTCTAAAAGGGACAGTTCACCCAAAGTTGTTATTATTTACTCACCCTAATATCATTCCAAACCTGTATTACTTTCTTTATTCTGAACAAGAAAAGAATTGTATTTTTTCCATACAGCCACAATTAATGTTGACCAAAAAGAAAATTATCATAAAATTATATTCCAAGTCTTCTGACTCCATAAAACAGCTCCAATTCATAAATGAATGGTTATTTCTGAACAACTGGTTCATTAAAAGTACAAGCTCAAAAGAATGATTCATCCAACGATTCACTGGTTCATTTGCACTTCTTGAGTTAACAGCTCACATAACTTAATACGTTCCTCATGCAAAGCTATCATATGACTTAAGAAAACTTAAATCACACAAGTCATATTGACTGCTTTTAAAGTGCCATAAAAGTAATTCATATTACTTTTATGCCATTTTATTTATTTGTTCATTGTGAACCACCACTGTATGGAAAATAGCTTAATGAAAATTCTTCAAAAATTCTCTTTTGTTTTACTTAGAAAATTAAAAAGCATATGGGTTTGAAACGACATGAATGTGACAGTTTTCATTTTTAGATGAACTATTCTTTTAATGACATGGAAATATTTTAGAACTTCAATGGAAACTATGAGATAAAATTCCTGGTGGAGGGGTGGTGGAATGTCATGACCTTCATTCCGTTTCATCCTACCGCCACCCCAATCTGTTCGTTCATGTTGCTACGGAGACGCGGATAAGGTAGTTTGACAAGGTCATACTCACGGTCTCATCCATTCATCATCATAAACTCCCAATATAAATAATTCATGATTTTTGCTCTTGAGGAAATCTGTTCCTCCACAAGGTGCAATTAAAACCATAATCCCAGAGTTCCTCTGGGGCATATCAAGGCACTGGTGTATCTTCACGTGTCTGCTGAAAAACGACCATATTTTAAACTGATGTCATTAAATAACCTTGCCGCTATCTTTGAGTCAGTGGGCTTATTCACCTAGAAATCATGCTGATGCAAAAGTGTTCAAATCAATCATTCACTCATATAGATTCATGAAATCTTATAGTACCTCGGGGGATAGATTCCCCTGAAAAAGTCATCATTTATGGAAAAAAAAAAAGACCTGCTTATGTCTCAATTTACATTTCTATTTATGTAATATATTATATATAACAATTATATATATAAAATTATAACAATTGAAAATAACTGTTTTATATATAAATATAATATATAATAAATTTAATATAAATATATAAATATTTTAAATTGTAATTCATTCCTGTGATGGAACAGCTGAATTTGTAGTATCCATTATTCCAGTCTTCAGTCACTAATTCTATGCTGATTTGGTGCTCAAAAAAGATTAGTATCACTATAAATGTCTGTACAGTATGTATGTATATATATATATATATATAATGTTGGATCGGACCACATGGGCCAGCCTTCGCTCCCCACGTGCATCAAGTTCTGGCTCGTGTACTTTTCCTGATTCCATCCTCCTCTGTCTCTTCCACTTTGCTTCTTGTCTACATACCGTCCTATCACAATAAAAGGCAAAAATGCCAAAAATGCAACATGGCAGAGGGGGAACAGATTCTGACAGCTGGACTTTTGCCATCGGATTCTGTTCCCCCCATGGATCGTACAAAATGAGGTTCTAATATTTATCAAACTGAGTCTGGTTGTTTATCAAACTTCATGCCAATAGCCTAGTGGTCAGCACATTGACATATAGTACTTTAGTGCTTTAAGACTAGTCTTGTGGACAGTTTGCTGACGTATGGTGCTCTTGCACACCAGGAAACCTGAGTTTGAGTCCAGGCTCGTGGACTTTTCCAGATCTTGTCTGCCTTCTCTCTCCAATTTTGCTTCCTGTCAACATATTTCATAATATAATAAATGCAGAAAGGCAAAAAATGAACATTTAAACTGATGCTGGTTAAACTCCATCTACGGATACTGACAGCTGGATGGGGGAACGGATTCTGACAGCTGGATTTTTGCCGTCGGATTCTGTTCCCCCCATGGATCATACAAAATGAGGTTATAATATTTATCAAACTCAGGATGGTTTGTTCATTCCAATATCCCAGTGGGCAGCACGCTGACATATCATGTCCTAGTGCTTTGAGAGACCCGAATTCAAGTCCTGGCTTATGTGCTTTACCTGAACCCATCCTCCTCTGTCTCTTCCACTTTGCTTCCTGTTTACATACTGTCTTATCACAATAAAAGGCAAAAACTCCAAAAAATAAATCTTTACACTGATGCTGGTTAAGCTCCATCCACACACAGAATAGAATCAGCATCTTTTAAGCCACTACATCCAAAATCTCTCATCATGGGCAAGGGGGAACAGATTCTGACAGCAGGATTTTTGCTGTCAAATTCTGTTCCCCCATGGATCGTACAAAATGAGGTTCTAATATTTATCAAACTCAGGCTGTTTTGTTCATGCCAATAGCCCAGTGGGCAACACGTTGACATATAGTGCACTAGTGCTTTGAGAGATCCGAGTTCAAGTCCCAGTTCATGTGTCTTTCCTTATCCCATCCTCCTCTGTCTCTTCCACTTTGCTTCCTGTTTACATACTGTCTTATCACAATAAAGGCAAAAAAATAAATCTTTAAACTGATGCTGGTTAAGCTCCATCCACACACAGAGTAGAATCAGCATCCTTTAAGCCACTACAGAAACATCTCTCATCATGGGGATGGGGGAACAGATTCTGACAGCTGGATGGGGCAACGGATTCTGACAGCTGGATGGGGGAACAGATTCTGACAGCTGGATTTTTGCCATCGGATTCTGTTCCCCCATGGATGCACATGCACAATGAGGTTCTAATACTTATCCAACTCGGGTTGGTTTGTATATGCCAATAGCCCAGTGGGCAGCACATTGACATATAATTCCCTTAGTGCTTTGAGCGACCTGAGTTCAAGTCCCATCTCCTGTACTTTTCCTGATCCCATCCTCCTCTGTCTCTTCCACTTTGCTTCCTGTGTACACACACACACACACACACCTTTCTATCAGAATATATATATATGCTTTGTGGAAAAAAAAATAAAAGCACACAGGTTTGAAACAACACGAGGGGGTGTAAATGACAGAATTTTCATTTTTGCCAAACTATTCCTTTAATATCTTTCTGATATGACTTCAACACTATAGGAACAGCTTGAATTCTGCAATGGCAATGCTTTGACGTGCGTGACATGACTTGTGACAGATGGTCACACAAACGCATCAACACGATCATGTCACTTAAGTACATAAAAGTTGCCATCCATGTTTCCTGTCATCACTCTGGGGTTTTTCCTCAAGCATTGACAATGTAATGACTGCATACTCACAAATAGATGCACTACGACAAAGTGCACAGTTTGAAACTCGGCAACACAACTTTTTTCACCACCTCACAGCACGCCGGCGTTTCAACACATCCTGGTTTCTTAGTAGAGCAAAACTCAATGCTATTCAGACTCTAGAGCTATTGTACTCACTGGTACCATTTTGTCCGGTAGAAGTGGAAAATAATAAAGCTTTGACGCCCACCTCTCGAAATGATAAGCATGTTAGGGACAGGGCTCGCCGTCCCCTTCTGATACTGCAGGCATTTCAGCGTTTCACAGGCACGGGGACCCCTTTTAAGCCATCAGTCAAGACAGATTTAGCGACTTACAGCAGGTGTTGTTTGCTTGTTCTTTCAACCTGTCCTTTCTACTTATTCTCTCTCTCTCTCTCTCTCTCTCTCTCGATGTGCTACAGAAAAAAAAAGGCTTTTGGATTGCCGATGAAAATGTTTCTTTTGAGGATTCATCCCCTACTGTTTTGTCTGTGAGCCATTGTGTTGTAATTATAGTGTTGTATCTGATATCTTCCTGATAGACCACAAGAGCTCCACTTGCATCCCTTCAACATTAAACTGCGTTATCCATTAGTAGGATTTCAGCTGCTGTGAAATGTGACAAATGTTGTGGGAGAATTGTTTTAACATTCTCTAACTAAGAAAAAATATGATCTGAATTATTAAAGATGGAGATATTAACGACTAGACAGATCTGCTTCTCGAAGACACAGCTATGCACTGGATGATGCAAATGTGAAAACAATATTTTACTTCTTCTTTTCAGAGTAATAGGAAACATATTTGATATACGCTATATACTGTGATAACCACCTGTTGCTACTGTGACTGGCATTCACAGAACTAGTTGTTTGTGACCCAAACATTATGCAAATAATAAGATGTCACTAATGACAGTCAGCAAATATAGCTATCAAATAGATAAATAAAAGGGTTTAAGGAGAGTTAGAAAGGTTAAGTTAATTAAGACAATTTGAATGTAGTAAATATAACCATCATGTTATATTGTACTCTGCTGCATGTTGTCTAGCTGCAAAACCCAAAATAAGAATGTCACTAAAAGCAAGTATAAGGGTTTGTATTTTAAGATTTTGTAACATTTTTTAATTAAGTCCCATATGCTCACCAAGGCTGCTTTTATTTGACCAAAAATACAGTAAAACAGTACTTATTACAATTTGAAATAACTGTTTTTCTATTTTAATACATTTTAAAATGTATTTAATTCCTGTGATGCAAAGCTGAATTTTCAGCATCATCACTCCAGTCTTATTAGGCTGATTTGGTGCAAGAAACATTTCTTATTATTATCGGTGTTGAAAACAGCTGTGCTGCTTAATATTTAAACAATTTAAACCATGATACTTTTTTTTTTCTTTGATGTAATTTGATGTCCTTCCCAAAACATACAATTACATGGATAATAATTTATTTTTAAATGATAAATTCAACCTAAGAGCAAAATAAACACAATATTTGCATTCGGACATGTCAAGCAAAACTGGGAAATGCTAACGTTAGCCTGCTAGCATTGAAAGCATATGATCCCACACTCCCTGCAAATCGGCGTCCAAAGCCACGCCTCCCCCAAAACACATACACACACAGGTGCTCTCAGCAAAGCGTCACAAGAGACTGCGTTAAACTACCTCATGTCTCAAAGCACATAACATTACAATAATAATGAACGTAAACAACTTAGAGAGCTTATACCTGACTGCAGCAGATTCATTTCAGTGTTGATACTGTTGACATGGAAACACATAATTCCGAGTCCGAGAATGTGAACAGCTCTGGTCAGAACGTCACGGGTTGGTAGTTATGGTGTGAACGCAGCATAAGCTCGTTGTTTTAAATCAATAGGAACTGTAAAAGGTGGCTGCTGTTTGTTTGTGGTGCTCCGTGACCTACGTCTGTGTACATAAACGCTGATTTAGTTGAAACATGCTGATGACGTATGATCATCTGCGCAAATGGGGTGCGCGAGGGTTTATGTAAAAACATTAGTTGACAGGCAGGTAGGACATCGTATTTCATTCTGACTGAATATAATAGGCTTGTTCGAGATTAACTACACTAGCCTGCCACCGGCTGGCGAGATCTGCCGGTTGTAGGTGGGGGAGAAGTACAGAGACAGCCATCAGGTTGGACACTTCGTGCCTTCCGTAGTGTGCTGAACAAACGACCACGTGATTTTTGCGTTGATTGTAGCCGAAAAAGTGGATGCGATTGAAATTCCCATGTTTTGAATATCAGATATTCAATATCAAGATTGGTTAAATACAGGAACTCGTCTAAGAAAAAACACACGTCGTCCTTGGCATCACAGAATCTGACCAATGAGAATAAAGTGTGTCGTCATCAAGGCTTTCGCAGCCGATTTTGAGCAACTGCAGCGCCCGACCTAGGCGACTGACCTCGTTTTGCTCTCGCAGTACTTTGATGGCACGTGATCGTAAGGCGGCTGCAGCGGACACACATCACCCAGAGCGAGAGCAAAAGCAAGCCCATCAACGTGCTTCGTTCGTGTTACGGAATCCAAGAGATTTTTAAATGTCACCAAAGAAGTGTGTTTTTGGTTGTGAGGGAAAGATAACCTTTTTCAGCTTCCCAAAGAACCCAATGTTAAGGGAACAGTGGATGCAGTATGTTTTTCCGGTGCAGCATCGAAGTTGTGCACATATGTTTGTTTGTTTCCGGAATTTCGGTGACTAATGTTTTGTAAACAAGTCACAGTTCGACGCTGGATTTGCAGATCGCGGGCGATGAGTAAAACTGCGTCAAATGTCTGTGTTTTGTTGGCAATCGGCGCGCAAGTGCATATAATGTAAACATCACAAACGTTTTTGTTCTCTTTTTATTTATAATGATGTCGCAGCGTGCAGACAATCGCAAAAGCTGCGTGTGCTCGTGACTCTTTAGCTCTGCCCACGGCACGCCTTCAGGAGCTCGGCTTTCTTCTGAAAGAGTCGGTACAGCGTATCTATCTTTCATAAATAGGATAAAACTAAAGACTTTTCGGAGATATGAAGGATGCAGTACTACTCTATAGGTACTCAGGTTTAACATGAGATTGGCGGAAACTGTGTGTTATGTACCCTTTAAAATGATTCAATGACAGACTAGGAACGTATATTGTACTGATCTGTGATGGAAAGGGAAACATACAACATACTTCTCTGATTGATGTCTGCAGACACATTCGAAAATGTCAGTAAGTAGCTGTCATCTTCGCCGTATGAATTAATTAAAACTTCCAAGTACATTATCCAGGTTGGTGGCCAATTCAGCGAAACAATTTGATGGAGAATGTGATATCTTCTCTCTCTCTCCTCCCTCCATCACTGTCAACAGAGAGTCACATATGGAGGCAGTTAATAACCTTTAATATTTTCCTTCTTGTCATTTTCAGACCACATGCCAACACAACATTATGAAACACATTCGCTGACAGCAAGACTGCGCTGCTTCATTCACGTCGGTCCCATTAAACGACGTGTGCACAAGCTCTGCACCTGCACTCACACGCTTCCAAAACCACAACATGACAGCCACATCAACAATACACCTTGCCATTCTCAATTCGATCGTTTAAGAAATAGTTCACCCAAAAATGACCATTTTGTCATCATTTACTCAGGCCCCAACCCCATATCATTTTTCTTTCTTCCGTGAAACACAAAATGAGATTTTAGACTGAATAGACAAGCGTCAGCTTTGCATACAAATAAAAAGAATGATGATTTATACATGATTTGTGTTCAAGGAGATAAAAAACTGCATCAGATTTAGAATTATTAAACCATATGGTTTGATTCTTGTGTCTTACAAGACAGATTACGGTCAAAAATGTACAAATATAACTGCAAATGAGATTTGTCACAAAAAGCTATTAAATGTGGCTTTAGAAGACATGCATTTATGGAATTTCTTATGGTACTTTTGGAGCATGGCTGTATAAATCACCATCCACTTTTGTTGTATGGAAAAAAGAAGGGATTAATAACAGAAATGGAGATAAAAAAAAAAACACAATGAAGGTGAGGAAATGATGACAGAATCAGAATTTGTGTGTGAACTTTTTGGTAACACTTTAAAATAAGATCTCATGGTAACACTTTAGATTAGGGCACATGCACTCTAAAAAATGCTGGGTTAAAAACAAACCCAAGTTGGGTTGAAAATGGACAAACCCAGCAATTGGGCTGTTTTAACCCAGTGGTTGGGTTAAATGTTTGCTCAACCCGCAGGGTAGTTTTATTTAACTCAACTATTGTTTAAAAATGACTGTATTGCTTGCTTTTAACCCAGCATTCTTAGAGTGATTCACTATTAACTAGGAGTTTTCCCTCAATAAACTCCTATTCTGCTAAATGATGGCTAGTAAGGTAGTTTTTGTAGTGGTTAAGTTTAGGTATGGGGTACGATTAGGGATGTAGAATAAGGTCATGCAGAATAAGGCATTAATATGTGCTTTATAAGTACTAATGGACAGCCAATATGCTTGTAATATGCATGCTAATAAGCAACTAGTAAATATGTGTTCCCTAATCTAAAGTGTTACCGGTCACATTAGTTTAAATTAGTTAATGCATTAACTAACATGAACTAACCATGAGTAAATTATATTTGGACAGCATTTATTAACCTTTGTTAATGTTACATAATTAAAATGCTCATATACACATTAGTTCACAGTGCATTACATTAGTTAAAAGATAAAAACTTTGAGACTAACATTATCAAGATTAAAAAAAGCTGAAGAAGTACTGTTTTGTTCATTGTTCATCATGTTGACTAATGTTAACAAATAAAACCTTATTGTAAAGTGTTACCAACTTTTCCTGCATCAGCATTTGAAATATGTTACAAAAACTTGTTCTTGATACCCAGCCAGCATCTGTAACCCAAATGCCTCAAATGAATTCCATTGTGAACAAAAGAAATGGTTTTGCCCTTCAATGAATTGAGATTTGTTACTGTCTCTGAGTTATCTGCACTTCCATATGGGCATTGTTTGCATGCACAGATAGCAACATTTGGCCGCTGGGCTCTTGTAATCTCTACATCTAAATATCCCTCGACTTCCTTTCACAGCTGTCTAAGATGCGCTTGAGTGTTGTTTCGAGCTATTAACCAATCTGTGTGTCTCTAACACATATGGATTAAAAGATAATTATTGTAAACTATACAACACTTTTGAATGAAGACTGTGCTTGATTAACCATCTGTGCAGAGGGTTCGGAAACTTTTGGGGGCCACGTTGCATATTTTCTGTTCTAAAATACACTGTGCTCAGCATGAGCCAAAAAGACAAGCTTGTCAGTTTGAATCGTATTTGTGGATCAGGTGTTTTAGATGTTGTCATTTTGTGTGTGTCATTGTGTCATACTATTTCGCTCCCCCTGAAGCCACTGGAAAACATGTTGTTCCTCTGATTTGCAATGAAAATACTGTCTATAAACCAACCCTGTTGAACCAAAAATGCATCTCTATTAAATCCTTTAGATTTATTTTTTAAGAGAAATCTATACTTTTATTAATCAAGGATGCATTAAATTGATAAAAAGTGACAGTATGCTGTTCTTTTAAACTTTCATTTTCCACTACACTGATTTTTTGAAGGATCATGTGACACTGAAGAAATGGCTGCTGAAAATTTAGCTTTTCCATCAAATAAATAACGTTTTAATGGGGGGGGGGACATTTATTATAGCTTGTCAAATTTGCCCCTATTCGGGTGTGAGCAAAAACATGCCGTTTTTGTGTGTGTCCCTTTAAATGCAAATTAGCTGCTGCTCCTGGCCTGCTTTCCAAAAGAGGGCGGAGCTTTAACAGCTCACATTTCGGTTGCTCAACAACAACAAAGCTGGAGAATCTCACGCAGCCAAAATGATGATTGTCAGTAACGGTGTTCAGCCTTACATTGTTCAAACCAGAGTCGGACACGGATGGAGAGACTCAGGAAGAAGTTACAACTTTTAGAATCCAACTGGACTTTTCTGAATGGTTAGTGGATAAATGTATGTAGTCGCTGTGGAGTTGATTCAACTCATCGACTAGCATGTGTCGTCATGTTAATCTTTTGTGCAAATCCAGCATTAAATTGACCCTCATTTGTGAAGCAGTCCGGCGTAAAATGACGGCATGACAACAACACTCTACTACAACAACTCTTCCTCTTCTCTAAAGCAGCCCAACATGGCCTCACCCCATTTGTTGCGTGTTCATGGGGGCAGGGTTTATGTAAATTGTAGGGTTAGTGATGTCAAAAGGGTTAGTGATGTAGAAGCTCGTTGTAGTCCCTACCAGCCGATTATTGACGTCCTTAAACAGCAAATTCTTTAAAAGAAAATCTCCCTTTGAATTGAACTTTGAGCATCGAAACTTTGCAGATGTAATTAATTGTATAACAGCAACAGTACACACTATCTAAAGTTAAAAAAGTGAAATCATAATCAATAATCAAGTATGTAGTTTCTGCGACACTAGTGGCACCTAGCAGATTTACAAGAATAAAGCATATTCTCAAACAACCTTGCAAATGCCTCTTTCGTGAGTCCCCAAGTCAAATGTCACAAACACAACTCTTACGGCTGCTTGTGAAGGCATGTCTAAACAGGAAAAAGTAGGCTACTTCAGTAAAAGGTCCATATTAAGAATACTTTTAGCTGTGTTGCTATGTGTCATGAATAAGCAACTGAGTAGCTAACACTGTCTAGAGAGAACGTGAGTGTCTCACTGATAATAATCCAGGGGTGTCCAATCCTGCTCCTAGAGGGCCACTGTCCTGCAGAGTTTAGCTCCAACTCCTTATTAGGCATTCTAGAAACTTCCAGGCTTGTGTTGAGGTAAATTGGAGCTAAACTGTGCAGGACAATGGCCCTCCAGGAGCAGGTTTGAACACCTCTGTAATAATCAACATATCTGCACAGTGCGCATTTTTAACATGACGTGCCACAACTGTTGGAGGGTGTCTACACTGGACACATAAGTAAATATTAAAAACTAGTACATTCGTCTTTCTGAAATGGAGCATGATGTATGGCAGGCGTACCCAATCCTGTTCCTGGAGATCCACCTTCCTGTTTAGCACTTTATAATTACAAACAGGTGTTTTGGATCAGGGTTGTATCTGAACCCTGCAGGTACCTAAATCTTGAGGAACAGGATTAGGCACCCCTGATGTATGGTAGCCTACTGCTGTATGGTAATGAAGCATCCATTGTAGCGCATACCATTGCTGTATTAATGTTGTATTAATATCTGAACATACAATATATCAAAAGAAAGAACAGACCTTATGCTTTTAAACAACAACAACAACAACAATAAAACGTTTTATTCTAGTAGCTTCATGCATTCTTTTTTTTATCAACACTTGAATATGGGTAAGTTCCATTAAAAAAAGCAACATTTTGAGCAAAAATCTGAGAAAAACACATTTTTGTCAAAGACTACATCTGGATCAGATTCAGAACGATGATCAAAACACAGATGGAGTAGATCGAGTCCATTAAAACCCCCAAAGCTTGCACAGTCCTATAGCTTGTCCTGGGTCGACATTTTATTCAGTAACGTTAGGCAGTTTTGATTTATATTCTGTTTAACGTTGATGATCATGTTATTTTGCATATGATTACATATGCTATGACTTGTTTCTGCATCTTCTTCCCCTGTGTTTTGATCAGGAGATTCAGTACTCTTTCAGTAGATGAGTAATAGCGCCCCCTATCTTATAATAATGAAAACACAGAAAGCTGTAAAATCTCACCTTTGGTGAGGAAGTGTTTTCTCATAAAAGACAAGATAACTCATCAGTGGCTGGGAAAGAGTTAAGAAGGGACTTGCTTTTATCCATCAGAAACTAAAGCACTGAAAATATAAGTAGTCTCAAATTTGATTTCATATTTACACCAAACACATCAAGAACAGAAGACAAACACTTTTTCTCATTCAAACTGTTTTGGGTAGGTCCCTGCTGTCAAACTTTTGCTACTTATTTTGTTTTCTCAGCAGTTCTTCTCAAAAAAATTGAGTAGCTTGAGATCTCTGACAGTCTGCAAGTCCAAAAAGCCACTCACAAATCCGCTGTTAGTCCGGAGGTAGAAAACACCAGAGAAATGTGAAAGATGTCACAGCAGTGAGAGGTCATTATTTGGTCACTTTGACTCAGACAGAGTGTTGACCCCAGAGAAATGCTTCACAGTTATGTTGGAGCGACCAGCAGGTGTTTACCTTCCTGCGGCCTGTCGTCATGGACGATCCATCCATGCTGCGTATTTGATGATGTGCAGTGGCAGTTCCCACGACAACAACAGAAACTGTCACTGTTACTATGAGGGGGGCAACTGGAAAAGACAATCCTATGACAAAGAATGGAGAAAAGAATGATAGAAGGAGAGAAAAACCACCTAAATTCCAGTCTGGTCTTCACATAAATATATTGAATTGCTTCAGACCTTTCATAATAGTGTAGCCAAATAGGCTACTTTTATAGTGGTTTTATTATGTTTTTGGAACTTAGCAGTCATGGCTGCAATTTTTTTTTTTTTTTTTTTTTTTTTCCCACACAAAAATAAATAACATACAGGTTTGAAATGTCATTATAGGTGAGGACATACTGACCGAAGTTTCATTTTTTTTTTTTTTTTTTTTTTTTTTTGGGTGAACTATTCCTTTAAGTGCCAAGTTAAGTGCTTTAAGAGTTCTGGAACTGGCATTTCACAGTAGAAAAAAAGAAAAAGAAAAAACTAAGCAAAAGCTTATTTCTTCACCAAAATGAAGTGGCAGGTTCTCTGTCTGTGCACTCTGCTATGCCATCTAATGTGCTTCGTAAACAGAGATGTTATGGCATAGATCCTGTATACTGACCAGTCCTGTCAAGCCCTTTAAACCACTGCATTTGTTAAAAGACCATTTCTTCTAGTCCTACCATTGATATTAGAAATGGTAGGCCAGACCAGGCTAAGCCTGTAAAGAAGTTTCAGATCTTGCTTTTGCTCCAAAATCTAGTTATCATTTATGTCGATAGAGTGCCCTGTTAGCATGTTTCACAGCAAAAAATCACAAACACAAATTTAATTAGATATTAAAAGGGTTATATCAATAATCAACGTTTGTATTGAATGTAAGTGCAGTGTATTGTGGGATTGTCTCTGATTTTTTTTTTTTTTTTCTGTCCTTTTCTAAGGTCAAAGGCTCAAAAACAAAATAGGCTATTTACACACTATAGTTAGCAAAATAGCATATTACATAATTCTATTCAATAACAGTAGATGCATCGGAGCCCCTCTGACATTGCTGTACGAGTGCATTTTTAACAACAGAAAAGGAAACACTAATGGGTTGACAGCTTTCATGACACCCTACCATCAAAGGTGATGATAAAGTAACAATTAGCCCCGATACTAGCCGCCAGCTCCGTTTGAACCTTTGGGTGAAGATAAAAAGGCTTGAAAAAGCAACAGCAAAGGTAAACAAAGGAGAAATTACACAGGAGCAGAGCTTCTAATTGAGAGAGATTTCCTTTTGATGTAACTCCAGAGATCTGAGAGACACTGCTTGTGTACTAATTACAGAGCCATGGCAGCAAGCTAATTAGCGCCATGCTAATGATCCTTGTTTACGACTATCTGATGTCAAAATGCCATGGATGAAAATCTAAAAGAAAAGCTTGGGTGCAAAGACTTGCCAAATGTGATAAAGACCTGTGAGACTAGGATCACACATCTTTTTATCTATATTGTCAGATGCATAAACAATAATACATATGCATGTATTCTGTCAAGTATTCCCAGTGTAGGCTATTTTCTTATGGGAATCCATTCAGTAATGGATAATAATTATTAAAAAAAGAATGTGTTTATATATAAATACAGGGTCACATGCACATGCATACATTTTAGCCATTTAACTGGCCATTTACTTAAAAACATATGAATGTCTTAGCATTAAACATAAAACAAATCAACAAATCACATGGAATTTAACTTTTAAGGAAAAACATCTTAACATGTAATAAATGTATATATTTTTTATTCTGGCATGATTTTATAACATCATATATCAACATAGTGCAAAATGGTATTAAAATTATATGTAGAAGTTGTTGCTTTGTTATGAGAAAGAATATCCAGAAAAATTAATTTCATTGATGTCATTCAGAGTAACCAATATAAATGGACCATTTTGGATCAAGTCATGCATTCAACATCATGTGACAGGATATGACATCATTCAGACACCTGGACGTGAAGCAAAGTAACTAACTCTCTTTTAACTATTTGAAAAATTCATGTTTTCACTTGCTCATACGCATGTCCCGAAACATCAGGTCATTCGGTACAACCGCTATAAAACATGGAAAATGTTATAACATTTTAAAAAATTGTACTAAATATAAAATGTTTGATTGTCCTTTCGCTAGCTAGCTAGATATCACCCTGTTAGCATTGTTTGAAAATATCGGTATCACCAAAAGTATCATTCGGTAAAACCGAAATTTTGGTTAAACCAAAATTTTTTTGTTGACAAATTTTTGTAAAAAAATGACAAAAGCAGTGTTAATTGATTATAAAAACCACATAATCTCATTGTTAACACTTAATAAAACTTCAAAATGAATTATATCTCCATTATGTTTTTTTTTTTACACTTTTAAAAACCTTATTCGTCAGTGACCCAGATATAATTACAAATAGTTTTTTGTTTTTTTTAAATGATGCAACTTCAAAAGCAAAAAGTGCAATAACTTGTCTGCCATTTCAAACCTCATCACCTGAAAACTTTATCCATTCAGATTGTGTTTATAACAAAGTTTATTAATTTGAGTCACAACTATAAAAGTCCAAAGATGAAGAAGAGTCAAAAGGTTCTGATACGAGGGTATTTAATAATAAAACAAACTCAGATAATCTACAAGATGTAACAGAGTGTATGTAACACAAACCGTGACACACTTCAACTTCTTTCCATTTTCCTCTCGATATTCATTTTAACATCATGGACATGGACCAGTTTTATAAACATTTGCAGGGACATGCCATAGAATATCTTAAACATTAAGGACAAATGCTGCACAGCTAAATCGTTATTAAAATGAATGACAGAAACATGAAAATATTAGGATGTGCTTTGCTCCTGTCAATGCAATATGGAGAGGAAGAACAGAGAGCGGAAAGAAACAATGAAGAAACTAAGTCGATTTGGCTACAATACAATAGTGATGCCCTACGGAGCTTCTCAGAGCCAAATTGCATTCCTGACACTTTCTTTTATATTAGATTATCAGCCATTTAAACTGGATGTCTGGGGTCTCAAAAGACTTCAATCTCTCCAGGGTATGAGCCTCTACTCAAAACCCATCAGAATGTGGAGCAGTGATTCCTCTGGGGGAATTTTTTGACATGAAAATAGCTTCGAGGTCTTTCAGAATTTCTCAAAAACCACAACCTGAAGTGTTAGCTTGTTGTTTTGAAATCAGCTCTCAAACATTTATTTTCTTCTATAGTCTCATCCACTGTCATTCATTTTAAGCTACCAGACTCTTAAGGTACCCACGCAGTTTACCACCTTGTAATTCCACAGTAATCCCTCTTTTTCACCACTCCAATGAACAATAGGATGGATTTAGGTCTAAATGCACAGGAGATTGAGTAGAGCATGAAAAGGAGGAGTGAGTTGAGAGGAACAAAATGCATGGAGAAAAAGCTTCTTTTCCCATGAGGGATGAACTGAGCCGGACATCAATAACAATGGCAGAAACATCCCACGGATCTCACCGAGATGTTTATCGCCCTTTCCCTCCTCCTTCCTATGGGGGATACAAAGTGAATGAGTAAAGGAAGAAAAAGGATGAGTGTTGTACGCCTACAGACTTGACACTATCACATGGTAGGTGAACTAGGTTGAAGTGAGGTTAAACATGTGAAGTAAAGAACTACTGTACGAAACTAAAGACTCCACTGGCATCCATTCATATAATAATAATATAATATAACAGTATCATCAACAGGTGAGTTACCTCAAGACATTATGAATCACATTCTCTTTGTGAGGAACGATAGTCAAAAATCTTGGATGCATCTGTGAAACGATCTGACTGAGCTATAAATACATGCGTTGTAGTGCAAGATATTTGCTCTCGTTTTTTATGTAACCACGACACCTTGTAAGAATGTGGTGCTTCCTAAGAACATACGAATTTATGATAGTTAAAAAAGAATGCAATAATATTTCTTTGAGGCTGACAGAAATGACAGATGATGGTGGTAAAAATAAGAATGAGGAGGAAAAATGTGGGCTCCCATTGGGTGAGGGAACACATTATAAAATAATCGAATGATTACGGTGAATAATGACGAAGCTGATGGGACGATATGAAAACCATTTTTGGGGTCTATATTTGGGTCGGAAAAATTCCGAAATCACATGGAGACATTAGAGCAATGTTATAGAGCTAAACAGTGCTTGAATGATTTTGTGATCAAACTTTCTTTTTAACTTTTGCTTATTAAAAATTCAAAAGACTGTGTTGGTGGTTCATTGGCCAAGAATCAATACTAATTTTAAAACACCTTGTTTAAAGTGCTATCTATCACTTCTGTAAGTGCTCATTAGTTCTGCAGCAATTAGCATGTTCAAGCAATTACAACAATCCCATAAATCTCCATGGTAACTGCTTTGACATTTATCAACACAAAGCTGATTATAATGTCATTTATGATCTTGCAAGTCTAAGACTTTCACCACAACAGCTGGGAAATGTTTGTTCTGTCACCATATTTCAAATGTCTTATTTGTCTTGTGTAACAATATATTTGTAAACCTGTTGCTTCTAACTATAATATTAGGTACTACAATACACACTGTGCAACAATATACATTTCAATGATAGGGAGCTGCTTTGGGAAGTGCAGGCATAATTTACTGTATATAAGAAACATATCTGGCATTAATCAATACGATCTGTTCTTAAAGGGTTAGTTCTCCCAAAAAAGAAATTTCTGTCATTATGTACTCACCCTTATGTCGTTCCAAACCTGTAAGACCTTTGTTCATATTCAGAACACAAATTAAGATATTTTTGATGAAATCTGAGAGTTTTTTTATCTCCCATAGAAAGGGCCAACATTACCACATTCAAGGTCCAGAAAAGTAGTAAAGACATTGTTAAAATAGTCAACGTGACTACAGTGGTTCAACCTTTAAAGGATTAGCTCACTTTAAAATGAAAATTACCCCAAGCTTTCCTCACCCTCAAGCCATCCTAGATGTATATGAGTTTCTTCTTTCTGATGAACATAATCTGAGTTATAATAATAAATATCCTGACGACTCCAAGCTTTATAATGGCAGTGAATGGGAAACGAGTTTGAAGCTCAAGAAAGTGCATCCATCCATCATACTCCACACGGCTCCGGGGGGTTAAAGGATTAGTTCACTTTCAAATGAAAATTACCCCAAGCTTTACTCACCCTCAAGCCATCCTAGTGTGTATGACTTTTTTCTTTCTGACAAAGACAATCGGAGAAGTATTGATAAATATCCTGACGCATCCGAGTTTTATAATGGCAGTATGCGTTACCAAACGAATATGAGCTGAAGAAAGTGTCTCCATCCACATCCATCCATCCATCCATCATAAACATACTCCACATGGCTCCGGAGAGTTAATAAAGGCCTTCTGAAGCGAAGTGATGCGTTTGTGTAAAAATAAATCCATATTTAACAAGTTATGAAGTAAAATATGTAGCTTCCGCCAGACCGCCTTCCGTATTCAAATTACGGAAAAAACGGAACTGGTGTCGCGTCAGTTCTCATAAGTTGAATAGGGAAGGCGTAGGACGTACAGCGTAAGCTTTTTGAAGAATACGGAAGGTCGTCTGGCGGAAGCTAGATACTTTACTTCATAATTTGTTAAATATGGATTTTTTTTTTTTACACAAACGCATCGCTTCGCTTCAGAAAGCCTCTGGAGCCGTATGGAGTATGCTTATGATGGATGGATGTGGATGGAGGCATTTTCTTCAGCTCATACTCATTTGGTAACGCATACTGCCATTATAAGGCTTGGATGCGTCAGGATATTTATTAATATATCTTGGGGTAATTTTCATTTGAAAGTGAACTAATCCTTTACTAAAGGCCTTCTGATGTGTTTGTGTTAGAAAAAATATCAATATTTAAAGTGAACTAATCCTTTAATGTTATGAAGCAACGAGAATACTTTTTATGCGCAAAAACGAAACAAAAATAACGACTTTATTCAACAATTTCCTCTCTACCCTGTCCATTCTCCTATGCAGTTTACGTTGAAGACACATTGCAGAGCTTCTGTGTTCTATGTCAGAATGCCGACTCTGTATTGGCCGGCACCTGCGTCAGCATCACATAGGTGTCGTGGTGCTCACGTGAACAGCGTCAACCAATACAGTTGTCTATTTTAATGAATTTTAAAGTTTATTAATATAATATAATATAATATAATATAATATAAATGTTCTAATGTTGTGTGTGATTTCATCTCAGCTGGTTTGGTTAAGGCGTCTTTACTGAAGAATTTTTTGAAATTCTTATGGAGAGTGAATAAAATGAAGACAATTTTCGGTAACACTTTATTTTAGGTTCTTTTAACTAGTTGCTTATTAGCATGCATATTAATAGAATATGGCTATTTATTAGTACTTATTAAGCACATATTAATGCCTTATTCTACATTCTTAATCCTACACAATACCTAAATTTAACAACTACCTTAATAGCTATTAATAAGCAGTAAATTAGGAGTTTATTGAGGGAAAAGTCATAGTTAATAGTTTATATGTGTTCCCTATACTAAAGTGTTACCCAATTTTCATTTTTAGGTCAACTGTCCCTTTAAGCTATTTTCCTCTTACTATCTGATATTGGCCTTGAGATTCTTTATGAACAACATTTGATCAGATCTTCCTCAGACCTTTGTATGAGCTTATTAGTTATCAGACTACAGGAGATGCCTTCAGGAAATTTAATTGCACCGTTGCTGCTGTGGTCCGAACAGTCGAATGTGAATTATGTTTGTCAGATCCAAGTGCCCAACTATAAACTGACATAACATTGCATCCCGCCACCACACCCTAAAACACAGCAATACTCAATAGGCAGTTGTTCAATGAGTGGACCTGGAATGAGAGATAAGGCCATCTGACAAATCTCTTACAGTCTGCATGTATTGATGTGACGCCACACTCTTCCACCCATCCTTGTGATTTTGACCTTGAAAGTTTTCTGGCATCTAAAACCAAATGTCAAGGGAAAAAAGGCCTGCCAAGATCTGAATTAATATATCTTGAACAACAAATCCATCGCTCAGAAAAAGACCACGCTCCCTCGATACACGCAATTCAATTATGAGAGGACAGAACGCATTAATAAGATCCAAGGATCGTTGAGGAAGAGGGTGAAAAATGGAAAGGCAAATCATGTCATCACATCTGCCAGCTTGAATCTTTCTCCGTGGCCTTCTCACATAGCCTGTTAAATTTTATGGCCGTTGTTTCATGGTCGTTGGCCACCCAACATGACTATACGCTATAACTATGCCAAATAGGCAACGGGTCACATAATTCATTTTCAGTTTAATACGGCGACCCGCATCGAGGGCCAAAACACTTACACGGGCAAAACGTCAACATGCTAATCGTCACGAAACCTGAAGTTGTCTGAAGCGAAGACTTCAAAAGTCCTCAAAGTCTTTGGGGACATCGAGCAGCGCGCCTCGCTCAGGTATTACGGCCAAGACAGATAAAAAGCTTTTGAGGATTAGGCGGTCTAATTTGGCATTGTCCTTGTAGTTAGTCCAAAAGCCAATAATATGTCAGCACTCTGGTGTGAGCTGGAAGTCTAATGGGATGGAGGACGGAGTGCTTTTGAGTTTTCTCAGCCCGCGTACAGACATATGTGGGACATGGCAAATTTCATACTGTGACACGGGACAGTCATCCCTGTCCTGGGGACAAACATAGCTTCATTTATCATCCGTACCCAGCGTAGTGGCAGACGGCCCTTAGCGAACTCAACAAAATGAAATACTGGTGATCCACGTCACATGCAGTGTGTGTAGTTGCATTCATGCATGTGTGTGTTAGGAGTGGGAACACGAGGAGCTGGGAGATTTTCTACAACCTTGACATCCTCAAGACCTGATTTTCACAGTTTAAAGAAATGAGGGGGGAAAACAACAACAAAAACAAGCATGAAAGATGAAGCTTCTGGGAACTTGAACAACCTATTTGGTGACCCTAGGGCGAGAACGCTGCAAAACTAAAGGTGGTTTCCTTGTGCACACCGTTTGTACAAAACCGTGTCTTCCATACACTGTAAATTGCAATATCATTTTCTTCCCCAACTGTATTTACAATCCAGAAGCTTGTTCTCATACACAGAAACCTGAGAGCCCTGACAATGTTAACAAACCTTATGGAGGAAGGGCCTGTAGCCAGAAAAAAGGTGAAAAACAGACAGAAAATAGGAATGAGACAGAGGTTGGGAAACAGTTTTATACTGTTTTATACAGTTATATATATTTTGGTAACACTTTACAACATGAGGTGTCATGAACAAACAGTGAATAATATTGTTACAGCATTTAAGCAATTTCATACAAGCAGTACAATTGCGAGTGTGATGTTGCTTTTAAGCAGCAAAAAGTTGTTTTGTTCCTAAATGAATCAGTGCTTTTTTTTAACAAACTGGCTGACTAAAAGATGGAATGACTCACTCATTAAGTGAGTTACTTGTTTAATTCCTGAATTAATCTGTTTTTTAATGAATTGGTTGTTATATTGAATACCTTACAGTTGACTCAGTGATTCAATGACTCACTTAAAGTTTGTTACTTGTTTCATTACTGAAAGATTCAGTGTTTTTGAAAGAATTGGTTGAATGAATGATTCAATGACTGACTTATAAAAGCAGTCACTTGTTTAGTTCCTGAATGAATGTGTTTTTGAACATATCAGTTGAATGAATGATTCAGTGACTCATTTATAAAGACAGTAAATGAGTGTGTTTACATGTACGTTCTTAAGCCGATTATGCTTAATAAGCCGACATCGAACGTGGTCATGTAAACGTGGTAACCCATTTTCTTTCATCTGAGTAAGGTCATAAACGGCTTAAGCATAAACTGGTTGGAACAGGTAGTTTTTTTGCCTTTTACCCCGAGGCAGGTTAATGCATGTAAACGCATTAACCTGCTTTCTGTCAGCTTATTGTGTGATACGTGACAGAAACGCATCCTTAGTGCAGATTTAAACGCATCCAGACAGAGCGAGCGTTTTGCAAGAAAGGAAGATGGAAATATCACAAACGTAGACTCTTTCAAGACCCAGAAAATTGTAAAAATGTGTTCTCATCTCTCGTGCAGCAGAAGTAGAAGTGGTTCAGTCAAAATGCTGCATCTGTAACTGCATGAGAGAATAATTTATGAGCCGTACGTTTCCCGCTGACATGTTGCAAGCTTTATTTAACATTACAACTGACATAACATATTGAATACTCTGAGTCAGATATGCAAATTACTATTTTTGACGTCACTACAGGGAAATAACCCAATTTATTAATAAAGTCATGTAAACGTGGTTTACTTGCGTGGGCAGTTTACTGGTTTGCATGTAAACGGGGAAAACTGGTTATTTCAATAAGCTGATATTTGTGAGTTATCAGCTTACTGGTGTGCATGTAAACATGCTCAGTGTTGTGTTCCTGAATGAATCAGTGTTTTTGAGTGAATCGGTTGGCTAAATGATTCAATGACTCACAAAGAATACTGATGTATCGGTGTAAGAAAGAGTCACTGAAACATCACCATTTATGCTACATAAATAAATGCTGTAAAAATGGTTGTTTATTGTTAATTCATGACGTACACCAATTAATTAAATCTTACTGTAAAGTGTTACCATTTATTTTTGCTATCAAATCAATGAGATCAGACAACTTGGGATGATTGAACTACATCCACCTCTTTTGTATTGGACATGTCCAGTATATAATGCAGTTCTTGTATTCCATCAAAACAACTAATAACTAATGGTAAAGTAGCAAAGATAAATTACACAATGAAAGGCTGTGAACTGTGATGTATCAAAATGTATATCAAAAGCAATGAGCTTTAGTCTTAGTATTAGTGTGTGCTTTAGAGGGGGAAAGACAAGAAAATGTGAGATTTTCTACAACTTTGACACCCTTAAGACTTGATTCTCAGTGAAACAAATAAGATAAAATCAATTTTATTTCTTCAAGTACACACATGGTTGAATGAAAATAAAAAGTGTTTTGACATGCCTTCAGCATGCCAGGCTGGAATGCAACTTATTTTCAATATAATGAATCACCTGATTGGTGGCTGTAATCTGACTTTGACCCAGCACCGGGAACAAAGCTCTCAAGGATCCTTATGGGTCTTGATATATATAATGGGTCTTATATATATAATGATACTGCAGTACCATCTATCACAGCCTTATACTAACTAGATCCCTTAAGCAGTATTTTCTGGAGAGCGCTATGTCATGAAATGACTTACGCCATAACCCATACATGATCTACTAAATCATTCCACTATCCCTGACCAGTAGCAGAACCACATTACATGAACCATTTCCTGCATCCTGGCTCAATGGCGGCCCATCACGTAGTGCAATTAGAGCCATGTTCAGCCCACATGCATTACCACTTTTGCCCGGGCATATCCTTGATGTCTTCCCACTAAAAGATGTGTCGACTGGATCATAAAGGAGACCCCGTGAAAGTGACATGATTTGGTATGTGGCCATTGACACAAGGTTCCATCCCATAATTCACCAGCAGATTGATGCATGCAAGATTACATGTGTGACCCAGGCCTATTGTGCGTTTGGAGACACGAGGACAGAATGTGGCAGTTGTCATTAATCAGGACATCCCAGCAGATTAACAGCAATAAGCATTCATCTTCTTAACCTCTTAAAGCAATATTGCAAAAGCCCCGGGATTACAAAACCGCATGCGTGTAATTATTGTTCTGAGATAAACGGAGACGTGCCTTCAAAAGCCCCCCAATTAGAGCAGATATACTGCCTGTCAGACATCCGTTTGTGTTTATCGTACTCATTATGTGGGATTGTGAGGTGAAAGGAATTCCAGAAAAAAATCAGGTTAAAAGGAGGATTATTTGAATGAATAAGGCTGTAAATTAATGACGCTTCAAAACATTTGTTCAAGCTAATCACAATAAAGGTCTTTGATGCTTTTTCATTAATTGCAAACCTCAATTTAACCCTGCATGCATTTTAAATTCTTCATAAATGTCTTTATAGTGTGTTTATCATAGAGTGAGAATCTTAAAATGCTCATTGCTGACACATATTTGCCAAATTAGTGATGTGGAAACATTCAATGAGGCCATACAAGTGCTAATAATAGCTATAAATATCACAGACATGTATTTTGGGGGTTGTGTATTGATGGTGGCAATCATATTGCTAATGTCTGAAAATAAATGGGGTAAATGTTGCAAGAGTCCAACACTACAGATTAAGATTGTAAGGCAGTTTCCCCAGTTTGTCTCTGATATATTAAAATTTGCTGTTAAAAATGTCTTTAGCACTAAAAGCACAACTTTCTTTGGAACATAATTTGCATATTGGGCCACTAATGATAATCACAGCCCAATTATTACTTTGCAAACATATGCATTCTCAAATTCTCTTTTCACACACACTCTAACATGCATTCTTAACAGCCCAATTACACTCCTTGAGATGAATTTTTTTTTTGTTAAGATTAGAATAAAACATTTATGAATTAATAAAATATTAATATAAAGCATAATAGTGACATTTCAGTCATTGTTTACTCACACTGATGCAATTCCAAATCTGTATGGTCACATGAACTGTCCTTGAATGGAAAAGAGCTATGTAAATATTCTTTCTCTCTATGTGTTCTGTGAAAAAAGAACAGTATACTGGTTAGGGATGACAGCAGGGTGAATAAAAAAATGACAGAAATTCATTTTGGGTGAATTATTCAATTAAAAACAAGGATAAGTGTTATGACAGCGGGAATGCTGCCCTTCTTTGCTGCATATTTGATTCACATTCATGTTTGAAGGAAATGGCTTATCTTGGTGGGGGGTGAGTAGGGAAAAAAAGAGAAAAAAGCCAAACACAATGGTTTATTTTGAGACTTAAATCTACACACTGTGCCAGTGCTGACTACTCCGACCAGATATGGCTGGTGTGGGATCTCAGCAAGTGATTAGTCCTATGTATATCAGAAAAACAATAAATACATAAATAATAAAGACAAATCCATCATTCACTCACTCACTCACAGAGCAGAAACAGAAGAATATCCTTCTTTTTATTCTCCAAACAATCTTTAAATCGCAGAGTCTTACAAACTAAACTGTACTAGAGGTGTAGATGATTCATGTTGGGTCAGTTTGACAGTATAGGTTAGTTGTAGGTCTGACAAAAAAAAAACAATGGAATTTGTGTGAATATGTCACCATTCAAAAACTGGCCAGTGTGTAGCTTTAATAGAGCTCTAGACACAGTGTCATAAGGGGAACAATTTTATCCTCAAACACCAAAACATCAACCTCAGTTTGAATTCAGCATAAAACATAAAAAATTACATAAATTGAGAGAGAAATGGCTTTTGACATTATTGACGAAATGGTGCTGGTGGAGGAGAACATTTGATTTGCATTTTTGGTCCCACTTATTATAGGTGGCCTTAACTACTATGTAATAACATTTAAATTAATCATTTGATACAATACATTTATTGTGAACACACGTTTTTATATTGTACTTATATATTTTTTTAAAAAAACTGCATGTAATTACATCTGAAGCCACCACTGTACATTATGATACTCCTACATCCTGCGTCACACATTGCATCACAGGTTACTCATTTGCCGCAAGTCGACTTGCGCAGTGTGCGTATGGTCGTCCGCCGAAAGCTAGTTATTTGAATTTATAAAGTTTTAAATATGGATATTTTTCTTAAAAAAGGCCATCGCTTTCCTTCAGAAGGCCTTTATTAACCCCCTGGAGCCGTATGGATTACTTTTATTATGGATGGACGCATTTTATTTTTGCTTCAAAATGTGGCCCCCCATTCACAACCATTATAAAGCTTCGAGGAGCAAGGATATTTTTAAATATATTTCCGATTGTGTTCGTCGGAAAGAAAATAGTCATATACACCTAGGATGGCTTGAGGGTAAATCATGGGATAATTTATCCCTTTAACTATCCCTTTAAGCACAGTGTGAAATGCCCTTATGAGGTTTGACTAACTTGTTCATGTGTTTTCATCTGAGCCACTGGTTCAGTCTGTGTGAATCTTAAAATATATGGTACACCAAGTTATTCAGTGGGAGTTTACCTGCTGTGTCTTAGAGTATGTCTAACAGATGGTCCTCAGGATCTCCTCATTTACATATCACACATCATATTTCGAAAACAGAGCCAAAAATATGGAATCTGGGTGTAATTAACTTCATTTGATTCATGGATGTTGACTAACATCACAACATGCTCAAATCTGCCACAAATCATTCTGAAAAAGCAGGATTCATTCTACTCTTTGAGTTTTACTGTGCAGTTTAGTTGTTAACCAGTCTTTTTAACAATTTCACAATTGCTTGTTTTCCCTACTCTAGTTCTGACTCATCCAAAAGACAAATTGTAAAAGCCCAGAAAGTGCTTGTTTTGCACAGTCATGCCTGTAAGCATTTGCATTCCATTAACCTTATTACCCAAAAATCCCTCTGCGTATGACATTTCATTTCAGCTGACTGAAATTGCATTCTAAATGATGCCTGGCACAAAAGTTCTCACCCGTTTCTTGTTGACAGGTTTCCAGGGCATTCTCTGTCAATGACATGTGTTCTAGCTTCCCTGCTTTTGCATTTGACAGATACATTTCTTTAAGACCAATTAACTGTGTGTGTTTATTTGTTGGGTGCAGTGAAAGATAATATGTTCCTCGCCTTGAACGCAATTAAATGGCTCAACCAATTCAGCAGAATAAATTGCATTTAGCAGTACAAGGTGTTTACAGAAACAGGCTCTTCATAAATTCCCCATTTGTTTTCAACCTCACCAGAAAATTTATTATTACAGTGCCCCATAAAGAAGGTGATAATGGCCGACTATGAAGGTACGATTTCATGCTAACTATAATGAAGAGGTGAATTGACAATTGGATGGGAGTATCTCAGACTCAATGCCTGTGGGAAATCATAGCCAGTTACAATAAAGCAATTTGAGGACAAATAGACAATAATTTAGAGATGAAAGCACTCAATTTATGACCACAAACCATGATGACCGTAGCAATGTATTAATCAAAGCTTTTACTTGTGTTTTGGCAGGTTTAACTACAGACCTACATGGAATATTGAAACAAATATCCTGAAACACCCTGATGTAAGTTATTTTGTTTGACCAGGACATTTTTTTTTTTTTACATTCATCTTAACAATCCACATGATTTCAATAGTACAGGGCAACAAGGCTAAAGGCTTCTGGGGTAAAAGGTCCTTTTGATTTTTTAACCAACCAACACCAACTCAATCAATCAATCAATCAATCAATCAATCAATCAATCAATCAATCAGTCAGTCAGTCAGTCAGTCAGTCAGTCAGTCAATCAATCAATCAATCAATCAATCTTAAAAAAAAAACTAAACAATTAAGCCATCGCATGCAGTGACAAAAGGTTGATTTTGAGAGACCCCAGCCTTTTAATACAATAATAATAATACAATAATAATACAAGAAACATGAAACTTGTGCAGAGTAGAAAATCTGTTGCTCAATTCTACAGCTTATTGTCATTATACAACAATATTTGCCACAATTAACCAAAATCAAGTATTTCAGAGAGCCTAATAAGCTTTGAAGACCCAAGAATTCCGTTCTTAATGTTTCAATAATCAAGTGAAAGGACAAAATTTGGGATAAAAAGCCCCCTTGATGTTGGGACTAAAGGCCCTCAATGAAATTCCCATTTTGGTCAAAAATTCCACCAAAAACAAAATGCCGAATACAAAATGGCATTGCAAAATACCTGTAAGTCCAGCTGATTGTTTTCCATAACCAACACTGTAGCTCTAAGTACGATATAACAAGAGTTCTTATTATATATTCAAGAGGTTATGAAATGCCTCAAGTGATTAAACAAATGGAGAAATGGAGAAACATTTGCTAAAGCAACCAATTTAAATAATTTAAATAAGTACTTATCAATTTAAATAAGTACTTATCTCGCTATATCAAAAATATTGCATATGGTGACAAATTGTACCACTACTGCTCCCACATGACTTTTTTTTTAAATATATGCAGGATCAAAAACAGACCTTTTACATTTCACAAATTTTTCCTCCATAAATCAATAAAAAATATTTTTAAAAATGTATTTACTTTTTTTCAAAATACAATTTAGGACCAGAGAAGGGGATTTTTAGCCCTGTTGTATCCTACACATTAAAGAGATTATTTTACTACTGCTGCTGTTATCAACAGACAACATTCTACCATCAGTAAATGAGTTATCACTCTGTACAAAGATGAAAGAGCAAAAATAAACAGAAAAGAAAAAAAAGAAAAGAAAAAAAAGCACTGACCACCAAAAATAAAGAACGTGAGGGGAGTGGGAGAGTCAGCCGGGGTTGATGAATTCCTGCTCTCTCTGTTGACACTGTGTTAGAGAGACGTCTTCCAATCTGCAACAGAGTTTATGGACATAATGGTATTTCTTAGCCTTCGCCCTCTGGTCAGTGAAAAAAGTTTTCAGCCCCAACCTCCATTTTCTCAGCTCAGTTACACACAGTCATCTGCAGAGGCTGATATTTTTCTTCCTCTAATCTGGTTCCAGACTAGCATACTGTATCACAGCTGATGTAATGTTCCTTCTGATAAGAATGAACAATTTTCTCCAGGTGTGAAAATGTGAAGAATTCAGATCATGCTTTGTAATTTTTTTTTTTTTTTCTTTTACAGTTTATGGTGATACTTATCCTGTATGTACAATAGGAATAGTTCACCCAAGAATACAATTTCTGACATAATTTACTAACCCTCATGTCGTTCCAAAACGTTTGTTTCTGTGGAAAAACAATTTTTGAAGAAGCTTTAAGATTTTTTTTTTTTTTTTTTTCATTCAACACTCAAAAATATTTTTTTTCCAAAAAGAGGGCTTTCGCAGCGATGCCAAACAAGAACCATTTTTGGTTCCCCAAAGAATGTTTCAATGAACAGTTCTTAAAAAAACATTTCTTTCAGTGTAAACAACATTCTAATAATCTAAAGAACATTTTTCCATTATAAAGAACTTTATGTGCATTGAAAAGTTTCTTCATGGAACCATAGATGCCAAAAGAGAACCTTTATTTTTAACAGCGATGGACAGTTCATAGTGACCACAACTAACAACTTCTGGTTTGATGTCATTGATGCCAAATAATCAAACACAATGTGCAGTTTGAATATTTAAAAAGAAAATTGAGAGCTCTATGGTAAATTTACAGTAAAAATCGTTCATCACACAAAGCTATTATACGTATTCAGAAGACTCAAAATATGTGATATGAACTAAAGTGCTTTTATGGTGCATTTATGGTGTTTTTTTACCCTTTTTCAGAGCTGCATGGAAAACAGGTTGTGGGTTTCTCCCTCGGTAGAAATCGCGTTCCGGGGGGGAGAAATGGGAATGCGGGGGCACTGAGATGCGACCACAAAGGGCACTTTCACTTTCGCGATCAAAGTGGCAGGGGCTCAAGACCCCCCGGCCCCCCATGCACGCCACTGGAGCTGCTAAATGAGGCACAACTGAATTACACAATATAGTAGTAAACAACGGACCACCCTCATTCTGGTCACTGACCATCTGATGCATACTACACACAAAAATAGCAAGAACTTGCTTAAAACAGCAGTTCCAACATGACAGGCTTTATGTAGCTTCCGTGACTGAGACCACACAGGTATTTCTAGTGTAAACAAGGTAACGGATTGGTACAATGAGCTAGTTCTTCTGAGAATGAACTAATCACCGAATCTGCCAAGGTCGCCAGATTAGTCTCATTAAACCATGGAAAGATACTCAAACGTTTTGTTTGAAGCACTTAGTAGCGAGCAAACCACCCATGAGCACTTTCTGAATTATGTCTGTGAAAAACAGTAGTCTATAAAATCTAATCACAAATTCTGTACAGATATTGTACTGTATTATGTGTATTCTATGAAGCTGTCTGCAGAGACTGCATGACTGCACCACATTTAAAAAATAAATAAATAAATAAATCAAACCCTTTAATTATAAACCTCATTTCAAGTTGCCAATTTAAACGGTCAGATGATTTTTAGTCAGAAAAGGCTGCAATGAAGGCCAGGCTTTATATTTCAAGTAAAAAGTCAAGCTAAATGAGGTATATATATATATATATATAGCAATAAGGTATGAGATACTGTGCTGTATCGTGAATAAGCCACGGCCGAAGGGCGTTGCAACCCCTTCAGCAGTGACTTATTCACGATACAGCACTAGCCTCGAGTACCTTATTGCTTTTATGAAACGGTTACCACACAATACAAAGCCTTCCTTCCGCCGGAAAAAATAGTCCCTGACCGTGAACAGCAATAGAAGTTACATTTTCACGCCATTAGATGGCGGCAAAGACTGTCTTTAAGAGTGTGTCAGTCAGTAGCAAAGACTTTTATATTGAAAAGATTTAATTGTTTTGAAAACGGAACAATACGTAACTGACAAATGCTTTGAGTTAGCGCAGTTAGTCACGTGAAAACCCCTTAAATGTTAAAAGGACAAAATGATACATCGGACATTTAAACAGATTTTTTATTATGAACATAGGACTGACCTGAAGGAAAATGCTAAATCTGAATGCAGGTAATAAACTCGCTCACTCAATTTTTTTCTCACAACACTCTTCTACATAATACAGTAAGCTTCAATGAACAAAATCAATTGAGAACAAACAGTTTACATTGCTAAGAGTGGTTGCTAAGGGTGTTGTGTAGTGATACACAGAACCGTTGGGTGAAGCGGTTATAGCCGTGTTTTATTGTGAATAAAACACAGCTATTGACCAATCGGAATCAAGGACAGGAACTAACCGTTTTATAAATATTATATATATATATATATATATATATATATAGTGTATGTGTGTGTGTGTGTACGTTGAAGGTTTATTTTTTAGCATTCAGAATGCATCTGATGGCCATATCTGCCCATCTTTGTGTTAGTTGTTGACATTTCATTTCGTCAAACTGTTACATCAGCATTTTACATTTTTATTTTATTTGATTAACTACAATAATTTGACACATTTTTCACAGAGCCGTCAGTAGAATGACAGCTGATGCTGGATACTCGCCGAGAGAGTGAAAAAGAGAGAAAGAAAGACGAATTTTGAGAGGATATGAGAGCTGACAGTAGATATGCAGTTTCCTCCCCATCTCAAGCCTCAGGGAAGGGAGTCAAGCTAAGGTAAGGCTATTCTTAAATATGATGTGATTTTTCAAAGTGTCATTCCTTTGGCATCATGTATTGGTGATGCATTACTATAGCCAGGTTTTGCTCTATTTACTCACAACTCAGTGAGAAGACATCCCTGTCCACAAAAGCTTTAAGACTTTCTAAATAGAAAAATTTGATTAACATATAGTCACTACAATGTTAGCGCAATTTTGAAAAATAAATAAAAAAATATAAATAAATAAAGTGTATTTATTTATTCTTGGATTTCGAACCATCTTAAAGGCTAACTTGTTCAAATAATACACAGACTTTCACAGCTGGAGAGGAACTCAGGTCTATATCAGCCATAACAAAAAGAGAAAAGCTGAAATGATAAAGTCATTAATTTTTAACGACATACTAACTTAATGGACAATTCACAGGCCAAATGGGCGCTGTCTGCCTTGACTGGAGACACATCTTAAATAGTGCTTTACTGATGTAAGAACACATCAGACCAGAAATGAATGCATTCATTTTTAATGGGCTCCTCTGTCTCTCTCCCTCAATTTCTCTCGATCTCTCTCACTTTTACACCATCTTTGAATATTTATGCATCATTCATTGTCATTACGCTCCTGCTCTACTGGTTGGTCGGTCAGACAGGGCCGGAGGGGCCATGGGCAAAAGCAGCGAGGGGTCTGCAGGGTGGGCCACCAGCTGCCTGTAAGCCACCTCTGCTCCCACAAGAAATGCTGTCCCCGACACAAACCCGGTCCCCGTCCCTGGGTTTCTCCACAGCAGGTGCCCAGAGTGTTGCAGGATAATTGAGGTAACCCTGCAAGGCTAATGGAAGCAAACTAATGTTCTCCCTGTAAGCTTACATTAACATCATCATCATCATCATCATCATCATCGGGATAAAGCATGTTGGTGCTCTGTTTGTTGTCGTTAAGTGAAAAGCAAGGGGGGGTTTCTTAAGAATACACATTCAGGCGGTATAAAATGATTTTGTGGATTTGAAATTGTTTAAGTTTGAGTAGCCTGGAAAACAAGGGTTATTTTAGTACACTGAGATCATTTGAATCAGTTTTTTTTTTAATATATTTTCTGTTTTCATTTTAATTTTAGATAAAGTTTTAGTACTTTTGTTGTGTTTTTGTCCTTTTGATAGTTCTTTTAAAATGTCTACATAGTTTTTATTAATTTTTATTTTATGTTTAGTTATTTTAATACATAAAGTTAAACTAAATAAAAATGAGAAATGTTGCCTTTGCAACTAGCTAAAATAAAATACATTTTTCAAGTAATGAAAATTGTTTTTATGGTTTTAGTTTCAGTTTTAGTTTTGCTTGAAACAAATGTATGATCACTATTCATCACAAACTGTAAAGTGAGGGCCTGATAGTTGAAAAAAGGGACTTCCTTGATAAAAACCAGGAAATAAACACAGTTTTCTGATTTTGAAGATTTTAAAACAAAGAAAGGTTTTTAAGATTTTTTTTTGTTGTTGTTGTAAGATTCTGCACTGTTCAGGTAAAATGTATACAAATTTGTGACATTTTGTCATGTGAAATCTTTTGTATAGACAATCAGACTTTCATGTTTCTACTGACGCACAAGAATCCTGCTGAAGAACAGAATCATCATGATTTGTTCATGAAGCTCCAGTGGACACAAACTGAATATGAATACAGTATTTTATAAATATAAGTTGTCACTTAAATTGCTATAATATAATCTAAAATGAAACTGACTATATTTAATTACAAAAAATGCTAAATAGCAGCAGGATCACTAGTGGATATTGAAGTTGTTTTATATGCGGCAGTGTCAATCATTGAACCTCACTGCTGTGACATCAAGGGGCGTCAACTTTGAACTTCATCAAAATAATTAGGCCCATTTATCAGGTTGAGGGATCAAGTGACAGTGCTGAGAAGGTGTACGGACTCCTGTGGAAGAGAAATACATATCTCACTCTGCTATTGAAACAGAAAGATAGCTGCACAGAATCACTAGACAGTAAAAAGAGGTTTTGCTTTGAATCAATCAGGATGTGTCAATAATCAGAGGGGTCTAAAGGTCTGAAACCAATAAGGAAAACACTATTTTTTTTTTGCACGATTTTCTAATTCAATGCAAAAGTTTTCATTACATAAAACAGTATAACAATGTGACAAGTTGCACTGAAAAATCTGAATAAATTTCAGAATATCTTTCTTTTGCTTTAATGACAGCAGCACTGACAGTGCTGACATGAACAAAATCTGACGATCATGTTCTACAGCATATTTTGAGATGTTCCAAAGCACCTTGTGCTTCAAGGGTCATGGTCAATGTCACAAATTTAATCGTTGACCAAGAAATTGAAATCTTAAAGTCATCATGAAATCAAAATTGACCTTATTTACTTTGTAAGTGCATATTACTAGTCTTGTGGTGAACAATTAATCCGTGCAAGTTAATACACAGAAAAAAATTGTTTGTCGTGGTAATCTTTAATCAAAATCTGAAAAGTTACTTCCGGTCTGGAATGGCGTTCCTTCTCTGATGACGTCAGTTTGACGGCTTGGGTTGAAAACGCTTAAACCACTCCCCTCCAACCGTTAGTCTGCTATGAGCGAGAGATGAAGAGGAGGAGCGCTAACTCCCTATTCAATATTCCGTTTCACTTAAAAATACGTCGCAACACTGGAGAAAAGTCATTTGCAACGTCCGGTTCACGGGGACTTTAAAGTGTCACTATTATACTATTTTTAAGGTTCCTATTTTTGTTTTGGAGATCTCCTACTATAGGTTTACTTCCATCCAAGGTCAAAAACAATTTAATTTTCTCATAATATAGCCTACAGTACATTACAGCATCACCTCTTTTCTCACAGTGTCTGAAACAGTTCGATGAAGGATTAGGTCTTGCTAAATCCCGCCTTTCTGAGAACTCTGCTCTGATTGGTCGGATGGCACAGAGTGGATTTGCTTTTTGTTTTCGCAGAAAACGGCATTTTCTCTAAATGTCAACAACACAAACCAAGTTCCTCCAAGCCTTGCCTACAACTACAGTGTTTGAGGGCAGGAAAAAATGTAGACGTTGTTCACGAGCAGCCAATGAAGACCATAGGCTGACATTACGCAAATTTGTTACAAACCTACATAGGTTCATGCAGGAAGTAATACTGGAATTACTGGCGACTCATTTCAGGCAGTTCAGAATCGGTTCTTTCTTTTGGGAGACAATAACTCCATTTATCTTGCACATTGATTTTTGAAACTTTGCAGACCTTTTACATTCACATACAGCTATATTACACACTACATGAAATGTAATATCAGAAAAAGCATAATAGGGGCACTTTAAGTAAATAAAACTTCTTTATTTTATAGCATAACCCAATGTGGAACTCTAGTGCACTTCCAATGCGAATTTTCCAGATCCATAGACAACATAAATCCTGTTATGGTTTACTGTATATGATGTCATTCTGTTACACCCAAAAATTAAGATAGATTTGCAGCAATAAACCCTCGAGGGCAAATATCTGATGAATTTACTGAAAACAACTATCATAACAGCCCATTGAATAAAAAAAATAAAAAAAAAACCTTTTAAAACATCTTTTATTTATATCTGCAATATCTAAATGGATCCTCTACGACTCTGGACCCCAACCTAATGACACACACAAACAGAAAACCACCGTTATCATACTGGCACAGCCCAATATGTATTATGGATTTATGGGACTGTATCTGTGCATGAGTGTTTTAGAGAGTTTATGTGTGTTCTTGAGGGTCTGGGGTACGACCAGACTCTCAGAGGAGCCATTTAGATATCGTGGATATAAATAAAAGATGTTTTAAAAGGGGCAGATGGCTAAATAGCCTTATAAAGGGTGATGAAAATTAAATGCACACATCTAATACACTTAGCAAATTGCATTATATTGACTGTCAGACTAGTGAAATCCCAAGAGACACAGAAAAGGCGGGATGGTACACTTTTACTCCGGAGAAAGGAAACCGTCTCATTAGATAATCACTGAATCGAAAGAAGCCCCCCCAGACAACAGAGTGCTCTAACACAACCAAGCACACTCGCCCATACATCAGCACATCAAACACACACACACACACAAATCAGTCCAAATACTTTTCTCGTAATGTTTCCTCACCAGCTTCCTTAAAGCCATTAAATGCTTCCTTCTATTTTCATACGTCTCGTCTCTCTCCCCAGACACACTCCCACAACCCAGAGTAAATGCAGTCACTTTCTCTAAAAGCCCACGTGTCCTTGATGGAAATCAAATCGACAGAGAGTATGTCAGCCTGTATGTTATGGCTCTTGTTGGTATTCTAATGGGTGACGGGGGACTTTTCCAAACACATACTGTGAAGCTAAAGTCTTATTAAAAGGAGAGTCTATGTATTTTGCATTCATATTTGACTATGATCTGACTGGACAACATACGGTCGTTTTCCAAATTCATAAACATAAATTCTGTTGTGGTTTACTGTATGTTGTCATTCTGTTACACCCAAAAATTAAGATAGATTTGGAGCAATAAACCCTCAGGGCAAACATTTGATTAGTTTACTGAGAACAACAGTGGTGTAAAGTATTTGAATAAATGTAATTAGTTACTGTACTTTAGTATCTTTTTGGCTACTTTGTAGTGTTACTGAGTAACAAATATATTAGCAACTTTTACTCTCTGCTTGACTACATTTTTGATAAAGTATATATACTCTTTACTCCAATACATTTGTGATGAGTAATGCAATGACTTGTTATGTTTTGCATGGCACCTACTTTTTCTGCAGCAGTTTATTTCTGCTACAAAATAAGTGATATCGCCATCTACAGGGCACTGAAGGTACTATATCTTGTGTGTTTTGCCCTTACTCAACCAGACTTGTCAACATGGCTACTTTACATGAATGTGAGTGCATTAGCAGGTAGTTGTAAATTGCAGGTGTTTCATATATGAGATGAGGACATGCAGCCGGTGATGAGGCCGAAACCAGCATGTCCAGTGCAAGTAGACTTTGACTATTTAATTTTTACTTAACATTATTGTTTTTGGCCGTTATATTGAAGAGACCCTATTGAAGGATATTGGTTTACTTATGCCCTTTTTGAGCTTAACTGAGACTTGAGAGTTTGTAGATGTTTAAGAGGCTGTTGTGTCAACCTTTATTGCAATATTGTGGTGTTCAATTTTATTTGAATTTTAGAAAATAAACATGTGATTTCTCTCCTCACAAATCAAATGTTTCTTGTTTTTCACTGGCATGTCTCTTAGGTGTTGAGGACTAGTGTATCTTTGAGCCTACATTCAGTACTTGTAAAATACTTGAGTACTGTTAAAATCAGATACTCTAAAACTTTTACTCAAGTCATATTGGAATTGGTGACTTGTAACTTGTAATGGAGTCATTTTCACTGTAAGGTATCTTTACTTTTACTCAAGTTTGGCTTTCAGGTATTCTTTACACCTCTGTGAGTGACAGAGGATTCTACTTTAGAAACAATCCCAACAACATACAAAGAATGACACTGATAATCTCAGGTGCTGATTTAATGTTAAAAGAATTTAATGAGAGTTTGAATATGATTTTGCATGACCTTTACAGCCATATTGAAAGCAACAATGGATAATTCTCGGATCTTGAAAATAAATTAAAGAATACAAGAATGTTCAAACTGTGAACTTGGTGTGTATTCTATAACAAAGATTGTTTCAGTCACTAAGTATTTATTTTTAATAATGTTAAAATTGTGTAATATTTATGAATTTTATTATGTACTTATCAATCCATACTTATCCACATCCATACTTGGGTCATTGACGAATAAGGTTTTTAAAAGTGTAAAAAAAAAACATAATGGAAATTATAATTAATTTTGAAGTTTTATTAAGTGTTAACAATGAGATTATGTGGTTTTTATAATCAATTAACACTGCTTTTGTCATTTTTTACAAGATGGACAAAATTTGTCATCAAAAAAGTCATTCGGTTTAACCAAAATTTCGGTTTTACCAAATGACACTTTTGGTTGGTTTTGTTTTCAAAAAATGCTAACAGGCTAATATCTAGCTAGTTAGCTAGCTAGCAAAAGGACAATCAAACATTTTATATTTAGTGCAAGTTTTTAAAATATTCCAACATTTTCCATGTTTTATAGCGGTTGTACCGAATTACCTGATGTTTCAGGACATGCGTATGAGCAGGTGAAAACATGAATTTTTCAAATAGTTAAGAGAGAGTTAGTTACTTTGCTTCATGACCATGTGGTCCTTTGCAGGTATCTGAATGTCACATCCTGTCACATGATATTGACCGCAAAATGATTCAATGAATGATTTAATGCATTCGTGCTGAGTTAAAAAACAAACAAACAACAACAAAAAAAACATCTTATTACCCAAAACTTTGGAATGGTAGTGTATATTTTTATCATGTATATATATTGTGCAGTGCAGACAGACCATTTTTGTTGTTGTTGTTGTTTTGTACTCTTGCAAAAGTTACTTGTAAAAGTTACAGACATATTTCAGCATCTTTGCACTGGAAAGCTTGTAATGATGCACTTAAGTTCTACTTAATAATAAATAAGTCATGCAGATTTGGGAAACGGACGTTACTCCATCATAAAAATACTGTATGCTTAAGATGATCTTAATAGCGTGATTTGCAACATTACTAGGAAACCCAGGCCTCATTATTCTCTTTGCCAAAACCTCTCTCTCTCTGTGTGTCACTTCTACGCAATCTGCAAACCTTCACTATCACTTCTCTCTAATAAGGTCATTTGGGAGACAATTTTGCAACTTCCTCTTCAAACAGCATGTGAGGAGCAGAAAATTTGGGATTCATGTAAATGAATGGTAGGGAAACTCTCAAGAGCATCCCTTATCTCTCCCTTACTGAGAAACAAAGATACGTCATTTCCCCACACACAATCCAGAGATGAATAAAAGAGCAAGCGAATGGCACAAACAGATTTTCAAGTGCAAAAGAGGGTGTTTTTACATTTGAAAGGTATTATTAAACAAACACTGGCCCAGTGGTGTTGATGCTTTGGCTTTTGGGGTCAATATGGAGCTCTGAATTTTTTGATTAAATAATTAAACAAGTCATAATCTGCACTTGGCTCAAACTAGAGAACAAAAGACCAGCTTGTTCTTTGCATCATAGAACCTTAAGAAACAAAGAAAAATTTTAGACATTTCATCCCTTCTTTTTTCCCCACCGAATCAATCAGTTATTTTTCTTCCAATGGAGCTGCATTATTCATTTATAAGTCACATGAATAATTAATGCCTTTCTTGTATTGTTTCCAGTGCTGTTTAAGGTTAAAAATAAAAGTGTGCAGACTGCATATTTACAGGTGTACGAGGCATCGGCCACATACAGCGTAACATCCATAATGGTATAGAAGCGTTAACCTTGGCTTCACACAACAAGGAGAGAGTTTTGTGATAGGAATACCAAACAAGCAAGAAGACAACTTCAACACAGCGGGACATCAACACACCCCATAACCTCCCACTACTCGCTGTATTTCCTTTAAAAAAAATAGCAAAGAAAGAATAAATAAAAAATAAAAAAAACCTTGAGAGCAAAGAAGTGTCCGTTTTTCTTCATTGATGTTATCTTACTGTGCCATTCTTAAACACTCTTAAATTATTAATGTAACTGTGGTCAACAGACACGAGCAAGACAGCTGTGGCATGATTTTCTTTAAAAAAAAAAAAAAAAAAAAATGCACAAAAATTGAGCACTTTCTGATAAATTTGAGCTTTTCTAACTTCCTTGTTTATGGCTTTAACTTAAACAAGAAACTTAATTCTGGCTTTTGGATATTCGAAGATGAATTCTGAAATGAGTTTTAGGTCTCGCATCATTTATGTTAGAGAGATCTGCTTTTACTATCTTAGATGTATTGCTCAAATTTAACCTATAGTGAATAGGTGGAGCTTCAATCAATTGAAATTAGATCATGTTTTTAAATTGCAGGTGAAGACATCTTTTAAAAGTCTTTTTTAAAGCTTTTGAGTAACATATTTTGAGTGCTTTTAGTTTTAGTTTAGTTACAAATTACATGACATTACAATTACTTGGCATTTTGATGAATATTACAATTCAAAACAATGACTAAACTGAAAATAATAATATTAATTTGTGATGATGATGATTAATAGTAAAAATAATGCATGGTAAAAGCAGTTTAAACGATAGAAAGATAGAACGATAGAACGATAGATAGAACGATAGATAGAACGATAGATAGATAGATAGATAGATAGATAGATAGATAGATAGATAGATAAACGACGGGTGGATGGACAGATTGATAGAAAGATAGAAAAATAGAACAAATGATAAAATGATAGAATGATAGAATTGAACGATAGAACGATAGATACAACGAACAATAAAACAATAGATAGTATGAACGACAGATTGGACGAATGATAGAATGATAGGTAGAATGATGGAACAACAGATAGAATGATAGAACGATAGATGGAATGATAGAACAACAGAATGATAGGTAGAACAAACAACAGAAACGAGAGAACAAATGAAAGATAGAACGACAGATAGATTTGTTTGTTTGTTTTTGCCAACTTCTGTGATAGATAGATAGATAGATAGATAGATAGATAGATAGATAGATAGATAGATAGATAGATAGATAGATAGATAGATAGATAGATAGATAGATAGATAGATAGATAGATAGATAGATAGATAGATAGATAGATATTAAAACTGAATCTCTTTGTATGTATCACATTTAGAGCCCTTAACAACAGGAGCCCCTCAAATATAATGATTTGGAAAGGCACAATGTCCTTTTGCCAATCTGTGATTGCACTGTTTTGATTAACTAGAAGGGTCTGGCACAAATAAAAAACAAACACTCTTAATTAGAAATTTAAATTAAATTAAATTAAAACTGAAGAGACAGCCGTGATTCATTATTTTTCTCTGAATACATTTGTAATCCCAGGGAGGAGTTGAAAACATGCATGTTTTTACCAAGAACGTGAAGCATTGTGATTTCAAGTTGTTTTTACACCAAATAAAAGGAGAAAGCCAATGGCCATCTTTGTTTGCAAAAGAAATTATTATGCAGTGAATGGCATCTGTTCAAAACAGGGTGTTTGCATCTATCTAGTCAACCGTGGAGTCTATTGGAGCCCAAATGGGCACCAGGCTGTCTGTCAGTAGCAGGTCCCTAAAGTAATGTGCTGAAGTACTTAACCTCTCTGTGGGGGTGGGGGGGGCAGTGGGCAGACTGCACCTGAACACCGAATCTGTCACGCACAGGGGCCCCCCATCAGGGACCGAACACAAAGGGCACGCGGCACGCAAGGGTGAACACAATCAGTGCAGCACAGCACTTCCTCAGACGCCTTAGACACACATAGATGGATACACAGGCTCACACATGCATCGTGTTGGTTTTCTAATCGTGGAATCCAGTCATAAAAATGGAATTTATAATATATATATCTGAATATCATGGAATTTGGCAGATGAATTTAGATGAATAAATCATGAATAAAGTGTACAGTAGGGCTGTACACTTAAAATGTAACTTTGCCAATTTTCAACCTACTTTGTATTGTTACGGTGTTGGTAGTAGCCTATATGTAAATGAACAATGTTTAGGCTTACTCGTTCTCCATGTTACCTGGACTGAGAAATTCACGTTTATTTGTCAGCAAAGTCTTTTGACAGCTCCAGGGCTTTCGTGAAAACTGTAAGGGTAGGGATCATGAAGTTATTGTAAGGGTAGGTTTATCACTGAAAAGCATATCACACTAGGTTCTACTGTTTAAACAACATTATTGTAAAAATGGAACACTGTAGCAACAGCTTTCTTACCTGTACGCGACATAGTTTTGCTTTGGGCGGAACTGACAGAACGGCAGTTTCTTTCGGTTTTCCACCCTCCGTTTGGCCTAAAACACTGTGTTTGTGGTCATCCAGTTTGAAATGTTGACTACAAACACAGAGGTTTTTCAGATTTTCCATTGCGGTGTTGTCTCCGTATTTACAATTCTTTGCAGCCTTTAGCCGCTGCTTACAACATGTTGGATCCTTCACTGGAAACCGAAAGTAACTTACGCTAAACATTAACTCTTTGAATTCTTGCACCCGGGAACAATACAAGTCGACAAAATTATGACTAAAAGTATTTCCTACTAAAGCAACACGGTTTTTGACTCTGGAAAGTGTATCCATAGCAAGCGGCAACCTCCCCCCGTTTCTCCTGAAGCCAATACGGAAGTGACTTAAGGCCCCGATATACTTCAAACAAAGTTCTTTTTCGTTCTTCGTTTAGGAGTAAAACGGAGTTCAAAATGCGAGAGCAGCGATATACTGTAATTGAACATCTGACGCCGCCCACACTGCTGAGAGCGACGGTTAAATGAATATGTAAATACGTGCTGTACACTTTCTTCTCAGTAATAAAATAAGCACAACAAAAATGAGAAAACTGCAAGCATTTTTATAGAAAGCATAAGAAAAGCGTCTGATCATAACAACATTGGTATATTAGCACGAGCTCTGCAAATTAGCACTCCAGTCACGTCACGTTTATTTATATAGCACTTTATTCAATAGATTGCTTAAAAGCAAGCAGCTTTACAGTATCAAACATGAAAAACAGTGTCAGTGCCTCATTTCATCAGAAGCACAACATTTTGTACTATAAAGCGGCTATCCAGTGTGTTCATGTTGTCACCCACGGAGCTCTTACCTCAACAAACTCTACAGACGAAATGAGACGAAATTCAGTTCCACACGAATGAAGGCGGAGCCTAAGCGCACACCTCCTATTACGTTATCGTCATGGACCAATGGTAATATGAAGGTGTTTTGCAGCTGGAGCGAACTTTTCCTGAAAGTTTGCTTTGGCAAGCCGTTTCGAACTTCCAAAAAGAACACAAAACGAACTTCGTTTTGGCCTGATTTTGTTCGAAATGAGTTCGTTCTTCGATTTCGTTTGAAATATATCGGGGCCTTTAAACTGCAATTCATCGACTGGCCGCTTGGGACAGGCTCCAAAAGAGAATCTCATTGAGCCCCATGTTAAAATGCCCAACTTTACAGCAGAAAAAAACATGTTTACAGCCTGGTACAAATTGTGGTTTTGGTCTATATAGCTAATTTTGCCCTTCATGACAACTGTGATGGCGGTGAATTTTTTTCATAACTCATCTGTTTAAATTATATTAAGCCTTAAAGATCTGCATAATTAAGGCCGCGGCCACTTGAGTGACAGGTGGATTGCCGCTGCTGTCACGTCACCTCAGCTCCACCCACGTCCCGCCTCTTTGCTCTTTGTCCATCCGGGAGTGACGCGCGGTGACACTGTGCCAAGATGGCAACGGCCGGCTTTAGGTTTCAAAAATGCTCTTCAGAAACCTACGGGTGACGTCACGGACACTACGTCCATATTTTTTTTAAAAACGAAAGGAAAACTATTTGGCCTTTCTATTGGATAAGCAGCCAAGTTTGATTGAAAGCCCATTTTGCCAGTGGTGAAGTACACCTTTAATCAAATCATGATACTGACTAGCGCCTGTGAGCAAAAACTGCTATTTAAATATGAAGTCTGCATATTCTGTGTATCTCTGTGTGAATGAGCGGTATGGTTTTGTCAGCTACACACACTCAAGCAGGCACATACTAAAATTTGTATTTAATGTTTTACTTTTAACAGTAAATCATAAATACAGAAAAATTAAAAAAGAAAACATTGAATTTGTGGAATATATATATATATATATATTTCACAGGACACTAAAAATATCATTTTATTAAACTGTTAATAAATTGTTGTTAAATTTTTAAATCATTTTTATGCTTTAAAAAAAAATTATGTTTTCAATTATTTAGACATGGTTTTGATACTAACATTTAATTCAGCCATTAAAACGGAATACATAAAAATATAAACTGAATAAAACTGTGTTGGGAAAAAAATAAAATGGAATTTGGGAAAAAATAAAACAGATTTCATAGGGCCCTACATGCACACAAGCTAACCCACACCAACATCTCCACAACATTCTTTTGCTGACATTATGAACTCTCTCTTGCACACACACTGGGCCTGTCAAGTCTACTTCCAGGCTGAGTGACAAGACTGGCTGCTTGACTCACACACACCAGCCCACACAAACATGTCAACAGCCATTCAAAATGAGCCAAAGCGTAACAAACGCACACATTTCTCACTCGAGACGCACAAACATAACGTGCACACCAAGTTGAAAAACAATGTCAACATCATCTCAGGTTAGGCAGACACACATGGACACAAGTTGTAACTGGATGGACTAAATGGACAGGCTAACACAGACTCCAACACACACCCGAAATCATGTTCAAATTCACTCAAGCAAACCATCTGAGAGCAACACCACACGCTGCCCACAACACACCACTTCACAGGCTCTCACTCCTTTCATCACATCTGCCAATCCGCTCACATTCAACCGCACTTTGAGCGATAGGCGATGTTACTGTAACGCACTATGATTCAGCTGTCTTTCTTCACTTATGGGCTTCTGTAGATCGCTCAGTTCTGTCACTGAAGCTGAAAGTCAACAGAGTAGATGCTATGCTAACACAGATTCAGACTGGAGGGAATACAGAGAACATTTTTTGATTAAAGCATAAATCCTGGAGGTCTCTGGGTCTGAAAAATTGCATTAATTTATCCTAATATTGACCAAAGTAATGAAGGATGAGGAAGAAATTTTATTGCTAATATACTGTCTGTTTCAATAGCACTCATATTGTTTATTGACCTGATTATTGATTTGAAATTTTTGTCTACGTTTAATGATTTACTGTCAAATTTTTATATTTTATTAAAGAATATACAGAAACAGTCAATAGTCTGAACATACCTCTTCTAACTGTTTTATTATAAACATGATGGGGGGTGTTGGGTCTCCCTCGGTAGAAATTGCGTTCCAGGGGAGGAGAAATGGAAACGCGGGGCACCGCGATGCGACCGCAAAGGGCACTTTCACTTTCGCGATCAAAGGGGCAGGGGCTCAAGCCCCCCCGCCCAAATATCTTCTTCTGTGTTCAGCAGAAGAAAGAAAAACATACAAGTTTGGAACAACTTGAGGGTAAATGATGTCAGAATTTCATTTTTAGGTGAACTATCCTTTTAACTACAATTTTAAGTGTAAAAAATATATTTAAATATATTTTTTTTATTAAAAAAAAATATATAGTGAATATTAAACAGTAAACAATACACTTTCAACCTTAAGAAAACATTTTACACAATCTTTTCATTGAACTAGAACACCTGTCAATCATCTGTCAAGTTGAAAATTCAGAAACATCCAGGATTTTAAATGTTATTTCCCCCATTTATTCCATAAATACATATACAAAAAGCTTCTTTACATATGCTTCTTAAATTCACTGAATTTCTACTCATCTTAATTGCAGTCATCTACGTGACAATTACCCAGGAATGAAACAGGACCCATTTCAGACTATTAGAGAACAATCAGGTGCTTGGTTCCACCTACACCGAGTGACCAAACACCCTGATTACAGGTTGTCTGTGCCGCCCACCGGTCCATTCAGATGCCCCTTTCAATAAACCACGTCAACCAAAGAGACTTGAAAAGAACCAGCAGGCTGCCACAAGCTCAAACACTGTGTCCAGGCATTCTGTACCCTGTGTTACAACCATAATTGGTTCATTTACCTTTCATTCCTTTCAGTTCTTTATTTCACAGAGCAATTTCAAAGATATGACAAGCTCAGGAAAAAATCTTGAAATTAATCATTACCTCTGACATACAGTGGAATGGTGCTTCAGGCACAATCTACTGCTGTAAAGTGTTTTTTTGTTTTTTTGCTAAATACACATTCACGACGTATAGATATATGCATGTATAACTATGTAAATGTATGTACAATATGCATGCATGTACATATAAATGTCATGCATGATGCACATATACTCTTAGCCACAGTAAGAAAATTTCACCTTGCGCATAACATCTGTTTACTCTACATGCTTGCTTACAACTTACATCAGGGTTTGCAGAGGAAGTGGTGAGAGACCCAAGGGAGAATGTGGAATTTTCAATCTCAAAAAGCGAATGACAACTGCAATCGTGTCCACAGGACACGGGCAGAAATAGGGCAAAGAAAACCTGTCTGATGGTGAGTTATTAAACAGAGCTTCTGCTGGCTTAAACCCGTTCCGATGTTTTGATGTGGGGTTGTGGGGATGTGGGGTGGGGGACGTCAAACAAGTATACATGATGGTCATTTTATTACCTACATTTATATTTCCTCTGTCAGGACAATCTCATAAAGGAGTTATGAGATGTTAAGACTACAGAACTCAAAAATTCAGTTTGGAGGATTCCATCAAGCCTTGGCTTGATATTATTTTATTGCGTTTAAATAATGCAGGGAATATTATCATGAATGATACACAACAGTGTCTTCAAATGAATAATGCAGAGATATTTTTGAGGCAAAATTGTCAGGAAGATAAAAATACAGAAAATTGTACAACTGCAGCACTCAAATCTCATTATAACATTGAAACAGGGTGCATAATCTGTCACATGGAAGACGAGAGCCAATAAAATGAAAGCATTTTAGAGCATCAGATTTCACTGCATGGAAAAGAGAAAACTTACAAAGTGGAAAAGTTTGTGTAATACTTCACACAATGCTTGGACCACTGCCAGTGCTGCTTTTTTACTGCTTTGAATGTATTTGGACCTTTGAAGGTCATGCAATATTGTTGAACTAGCTGTTTTCAACCCTCCAAAGTGCAAAGCTTTGGAAGGACTGCAGGGAGATATTTGATAACCTCTCTCATTGTGTGAACCAGTAAGCACCTCTTTTGCCATTTTCACTATGCTGTTTAGATTATATGAAGGGCTGTGATTTCAACAGTCAGTTGACCTAACTTACGAATCCACTGGTGAGCGGAAGCAGCACCAGAAATCTAAACGAGATATTTGTACATAATTTACGCTGTGAAAAATTAATGCAGAGATATATATATATTTTTTTTAAATGCGTTAAAGCAATTTCCATGATATGCCATTCAAATGTTGATCTGAGCGATCATGTTTAACTATGATATAGACAGGCTGGCACAATCTCAGTCCACTCTAGAAGACAAATCAAGAACAACTCAAGCGGGAAATAAGAGACAAGATGGGTAAGATAAGGATATGGGGAGAATCATATACTGACCTCAGGTCATATATTGCTGTGTGTTGTGACAGATATTACTAATACAAGAGAAAAACTAAATGTCTGCTGCCTGTTTTTTTTTTTTTTGTTTTTTTGTTTTTTTTGCCTTCACAGGTCATTGAGAGAAACACATCCTCAGCAGAGGAAAATAAGTAACGATTTTAAATAATAAAAAATAAAGTTTACTAAAAAGGGTTAGTTTACTTAATTGCACCAATTAAGCACAAAATAAAACAACTAAAAATATATAACAACTAAAAAATAAATAAAGTCAATGTTATGGGTCTGCTTGGGTGCAAGATGACAAAATACAGAACAAACATTCCATAGAGATTTAGTACATAACACAATTATGTTTCTACATTATGCAGGATGGTTGGCAACCCTAGCAACCCACTTAAATACTCCATTAAAATTATGTTTTGGAAAGGACAAATGAATTTTTCACCAAATAATGATCATGTGCAGAAAATCTGTCATATATACAAAAAAAAAAAAAAAAAGAAAAAGAAACGGATTAAAGTTAAAGGTTACACTATATTACAAAAATAAGTAGTGAGTAATATTAATTAATTACATGTAGTTACTATAGGGTTAAGGTTAGGGTTGAGGTTTGGTTTAGGGTTAGTTGCTTGTAATTATACATACTTATAGTAAGTGCATGTACCTTCTGTAACTACGTCACCAGTTAAATAACAAAACTAACTTTCGGAGGGAGACACAAAGCCAGGTAAAATGTAGTTTTGTCTTAAAAATGTCAGCGTCCCTCAGCAGCTTGGGTTTCGAGCCCCTCACTATTGTGGTGTGCGGTCGCCACCACAGCACTTCCTGAACTGGAAAACTTCCGTCCAGATGCCCCTCTTCCTTCTCTGCTTATTAAACAGATCAGTGACAGAAACCAGACCAATGACGCCACATCACCCTTTCTAAATTAGTAATATTAGAAGGTTTCTCCTCAAATGAGTGCCTTATTTATGTTTGCAGGATTGATTACACAATTCCAAAATAACACCAACCATTCAAAAGTCAAAATGACATCTAAATTTACATTCTTAAAGGAATAGTTCACCCAAAAATTACAATTCAGTCATCATTCACTCTCATGTCGATCAAATTTTCAAAGTTCCATCTACGTTTTATACTAGTTGAATACTCTGTTTCACTTAGAAATATAGCATATAGGTTGTTTGCACATGACGTCATTGCTGCACGCGAAATGCGGCTGGAGGGCAAGGAGTGATTTTTCTATATAGGAATCCTCTCACAAACTCAAAATTCCTATGTTTTTTTATGGATGCTCAAATCTATCAAATCGAGAAACCAGAATGAGCTTTTACCGTTTACGTAACTAATATAGTTTTTTAACTTTAAAAGTTGTCACCTTTTATAGCGTTTTGCGTCTGCCGATACTGAAATGAATATGGATACCTGCTTACCTTTTTTGTTTTTGACTTGGTTAAATAATCACATTCTTCATTGTATCATTTGCAGGGAAGAGAAGATATTTTATCCCATTGCATGATCATTTGGTGTTTTCACTTCAGTTTTGTAGAATTCCATTTACAATGTTGATCTGGTTACCGTGAAAACAGTGTTATACGCTGGGCACGCGCTGCTGCTTCAGCCATCATATGGTAGAAAATGTCCAAATAAAAAAATGTGTTCAACAAGCTGACAGAAGTCGATCAATTTCTTTGTTGGAAGGGTGTAAGTTTTAATGTTTTCTTTATATATATTTACTTTCCCATATGACCACGGAGGAGAATCGGATGGGCATTCAGCGGACAGACACCCTTTTTTACAGTCTACGACAGACACCGACACACTGTATTTTTTTTATTTATTTATTATTTTTTTTTATTTCAACAAATGACAACCAAAATCAAACCCATAGAAGTTTGTGAACAGTTTTGAAGTGGCTGCGTGCAAGTTATACTCATTCACAAGCCGAGTGAGAGTCATGCTTGCAAATGTAGCTAATGTTAATTATTAAACCAAACAAAATACAACACTTTCAAAAACACTCAGCTTTGTGATTATTTTATTGAGTGATAGGGAGTGGGTTCAATCAGTGACATTATTAGATTTGATATACGTCGTCACCTCCTCAACCTGCTTCCCTTAGTGTGTTTTTACACGTAGAAAAGGCGAAAATTGTTTTACACCGTCCAGTTTTTTTCCCTGAACGATGATGTGAGCTCCTGTTGCAATTCTCGATTCAGCATAAATGACCTACAATGGTGACATTTTTCACAATCACAACAACAAAAATACTGCCCTTAACGTCACTATAGAAAGGCAGCGCGATATAAACAAACCCAGACCTGAACGCGGTGTGACGGCAGCTTCAGATTCTCTATATATCTACCTCCTCGATGGCAGTCAAGTCTTTCAATTCAGTAGAAAAATTGCTTCTCTTCATAACATAAGGTTCACGTCCAACATATGATGTGATTTTCTGTTTATACCTTTCTAAACCAGCACAGTACGGACTTTTCTCCATCTCTTCCATTCTAATTTTCACTGCTTGCCCTCCACATTAATTCCGCGCGTCACCAGAACCACGTGATTGCAAACAACCTATTAAATTAAAATGGGTTGCGAACAGTATTTTACACTGACTTTAAAGTCAATCAAGTAAATGTGTGGAGAAGAGGACAGCCATCATTATCAATTTTAAACGGTACGCCATAGGATACTTTACATACACTCTACAGGCTTAATCCTTTGAGACAATTTTAGCAATTTCCAGGCAGTAATAGCAGAACCGATTTGAGTCAGAGCCCTTTTCACTCAGTAATTTGTGTATGTCAGGTATGATCATTGAAAAAGAGAATCCAATTAGTCTGCAAATTGAACTCTGACAGAGAAACCAACTCTGGGTTGCTCTACCATCTCCACAGGATGTGAGTGTTTATAGATGGAGACACTTCCCTCAGTTGCTACCAATTCATTTCACACACAGGACTTCCAGGGGAGAGAAATAGTGTTTGTGATTTAACACAAACCTGACCAGAATGGGCAGAAATCTACTGTGTCCACCAAAGCGTTTTTTTTCCCAAGCCTAGCATATTTTTCCAATTGTTTTCAATGGGTGTTTTTTAAAACGCCAGCAGTGTGACAAGGTGCTGAACGTCTATTTCACGCTGAGCGCTCTGCGTTTTTTACCAGACGCTGAGAGTTGAAGAATGTTAAACTTTGGGTAAATTAAAAAAAAACAAAAAAAAACGCAGCACTCATCTCTGTCACTTTTTTACCTAGCCATCCAATCACAGTGGAGGAGGGGTAGGACAAATACCACAAGGACCAATCGCCACATCTTGCAAGTACAATGGCAACAAATGACAACAACAAGCACATCTCTCAATTCAAAACTAGTGCCAGAGCAAATACATTACATTGTGTCGACATTTTTTTGTTCAGAAACAAGCTATTTGCAAAATCACATACTAACAGTTCCGTGGATATTCCGTTTAGCACATACAGCATTTCAACTGAAAAAAAACACTGTTGCGTCGAAGCGCTCTCAAGCACCCACAGCAAGGCATTTTCAGAAGAGCGCTGGCATTTTCAGGGGGCTAAAAACGTTTTTTTCTGGACACAAAGCTCACACAAACACACACACAAAAGCAGTCCACTCCAGTTTCACTACTGCACCATAAATAAAACCAAGTGAAATTGAAACCTTACAATCGTATCTTACAAAGACCAACATGAGAGCACATAGAAACATCCTTAAAATTTTATTATATGCACTGAAATCACCACATCGATTGTCTTAGGGCGGTGCATATTATCTAATTAATGAATTATATTGAATATATTATAGGATTGGGGAGGGTAAGTTTTTTTCTTTAATGTTTTTGAAAGAAGTCCTATTAGTATCATTTAATTTATCATTCATCCTCATTTGCAATTGTAGGGAACATTAAAGAGAATGTACAATTTCCATTATTTACAAGAAATAATAATAATAAAAAAAATAAATAAATAAAAATAAAATAAAATAAATGCTACACAGCTAAGAATATATCGTAGGTGTCAGGCGGAAACCTGGTATCTCTATATTTCTCTATATTTTTGTTTTATTTTATTTTTTAAAAAACAATGCTATTGGTCACCCTTTACGCCTTTATGTGGGTTTCCCAAATATTTAATGAATGAACAGGATTTATAAGAGCTTGTGACAAAACCTCGTAACTCCATTGGATCCTCAAACTGTCAGTCAAACCTCATAAATCCGCCCCACCTCTATTGTGAATGAAGTGCTGCACGCAGTTTGGAGATCTCTGCTTCTTTGCAATACAAAAGTAAATAAAGATCTGATGTTTGAAAAAAAAAAAAAAAAAAAAAATGTAAAGCGTTTTTTTTTTTTTTTTGCTCAAGAAACACTATCCCTGCGTCCCAATGTCCATACTATCCATCCTAAATAGTATGTGAGATTAAAATAAGTGTGTCCCAAGCATAGTGTTGAAAAGAGTATGCCAAAAGTCCCCGGATGGTCTACTATTTCCGGTAGATTTTCGAAGTGTGGATCCGTGCACACTATAAAGGCTAATATTGCCCACAACCCATTGCGCTTTGGACGAGGATTTAGTTCAGAACTACAAACACGAGTAAAAAGTGTTAAAAAACTACAAAACATGGCGGATATGCGCGACTGACGGTGAGAGGTTTGAGTGACTAATAATAAATTTAACCTGATAGAAAATATTTATTTAATGTTATCCGTGTTATATTTCATCTGCAATACCAATGTGGACTTTTATAAAGATCCGATTGGCCATTAACTTTTAAATGCATTATTATGCATATGAGGAAAGTTCTCCACATGAAAGATCCGCGACTGCAGATTAACGTGCTACTGCATTTCTCTCCGATACGGTAGGAAATTAACTAAATGAAATGTGGTGGAGGATGTAAGATGATTGACAGGCCAGTTTACGGTGACAGGATGCGACAGAGAGCAAAGACGCAATTGTATGACGTGATAGTATGTCCCAAAGCTTGTCTACTCTTTTGCTACACACTCAAAAGTATGTACTTTTTGTTCACAAAAAGAGTACATACTTTTAGGGCGTAGTAGAAGTAGGTGAATTGGGACGCAGCATATGTCTATAAAGGCTAATGTTTTATATATTTGAAGAGCGGAGAAGAATCTTCATCTGATATTTCCCGTCTAGTTGTAGCCAATATGCTTTGCTATATAACGTTACAGGATGCAAGTTAAATATAGCCTTATTAAATTATCAAATTTAACATAGCACAATTCGACTTGCTCTGGAACAAGTAGATTAATAAGACCAAAGATTGCCCGTTTTATGTACCCAAAATGAATTGTGTCTCATGTTTAACCACTATAAGAGCCAGCGGCAAATCCCAGAAGCACTGGCCGAGATGAAGCTGTTCTCTGCAGTTACACGACCCCTGAACGGCCGCTGACGGCCTGGAGCTCGCATCTCCGAAAACGTCTAAACAAATTGTAAAATAGGCGCTATGATTAAATATAAGTCACATATTTCAGGTCTAAACAACTACATTCTCACCTAAAAAACTCTTAAAACTACAGTTCGTGGTACAACAAGTGTAGTATTCGCAAAAATTACGGTGGATTTGCTCAGCCGTCATAACGGTCGCCATCACTAAAATATCGCACCGCTATCAGCCAATCAGATTCGAGAACCAGAAAGAAATGTTGTATAAAATAAAATAATGATTTGAAAAACTGGATAATATACAAAATGCCTCCTAGAGACTGCCGGGAGTGTGTCTTCGAGTGTGAAAATGGTTGTACCTATGAAAAGACGTGAGCCGTAATTAAAGCCCACATACCGAAGACGTTCTTCTCTGCGGGATTCACAGCTGCGGAGGTGCATGTTCCTACTCAGCAAAGAAGATTGAATTTAGCCCACATCTCTGCATGGGAGCACATCTGATTTATCAGCAACAGCAAAATGCTACATATGTACAAAAGGTTATAAAGATATTCAGTTCATTTACTCAAAGCCCCTTTCAATGGCTCTACAGAAAAAGAAAAAGGAAACTAAGGTAATTGTTTCCTGAACCAATTAGGCAGAAAAAATGTCAATACTTTTTAGTGCTTGTTAATGAGAAGGGGGTATAGAGTCATGCACTGGGTATGTTTATCTTGAACAAAGTCCCACGGTATTCATTAGAGGTCACACAAATATTAGGCTGTTGTTGCTTAGTGATACAGGGACACAATGGCTGTTTCACTCTTCTATTGAGTTTTGCTGATGTGATGCCAAAGCTAACAACACCCACTTCTTGTTTTTTTTTTGTTTTTTTTTCTGTCCCCACCTCCCCTGTTCCCGTTTATTATGAGCTTGAAAAGTCTCACACCCACTTCGGAAATCATTACAGACGAGAAATCTGTGTCTACTATAATCCGTACTTTAAAAATTAAGCATTAGTTCAGACAGCAACTGGAGCTAACGTCAACATAATTCCCCCTGACGCGTGATTCTGCCTCTGGTGTGAACATTTATGGAAAAACAATAATGTGCTCATATGAGCATGTGATCTGCAGCCTGAGCACCTGAATAATGGCGAGTCGGGCCGTGAGGGTGCCATAACCGCGGCAAGCCCTCGTTTCAGGCACCTGGTCATTAGAGGGGGAAAAGCCCAGAGGAACTTGTTAAAGGACGAAGGGAAATAGTGGTAAATAAGGTTAATTGGGGCGATCTGTCAGAACGGAGACGATGCGCTCGCTGACACGGCACCAGCCATAACACGACTCCCTCCATCGCTGTTCATTAGGGTTATAGAGGGAAGAGAGAAACGGAGGAAGAGACGGTGAGAGTGAGAGAGCAAATTGACACTTATTGCGGGCAGTGTGGGAAACAGAGTGACAGAATAAAGGGACAACAGAGAGACTAGGAGAAAGAACATTCAGTACTGTAAAAACCAGAAGTGGAAAGAAGAGAGAGTGTGTGTAGAACAATGAAGAGAAAGTGGAATATCAGAGGAAAATGAGTGAAAGGAAATTGCTTTCAGATACAACATGCTGAGGAATTCTTTATAACAACACAATGTCTTGCTGGTGTTCAGGTGTTTGTGCACTTGTTTAGGGTCATATCACTAGGAATCAAGTTTCCCTTGATCTTCTGAAAAGCATTCAATGTACTGTGAACTCAAAACGTATTCCCCAGTCCTCAGTCTCCTATTGAAACTGAGCTATAAGACAGGCTTGTTTTGAAATGCTTGGGTTTCTGATTGGTGGTGGTCCGTAACAAGAGGAAAGAAAGACAGAGCTTCCTCAAAAAAAGAATATAACAAATAAAATTATTAAATTAAATGTTGTGTTGTTTTAAACAATTTACTCACTAATGTTCTACACACAGATGCATATAATGTAAAAATATTTTTCTTTCACGCAATAGCACAGACACACTTTAAAGAGGCAATTACAAAGTCATGCCCTTTTACAAAGTCTTAATCTTACTAGAATAGGTTTTCAGGCTTGAATGTTCAAAAAACACATTGGGTCTCATCAAAGTCCCTTTAAGACAAGTCATTTCACTCGGCGGCCATCTTTGAAACGCCTCTCGGGCATGCAAGTGCAGCTCCTATCTCTTTGAATGGGGAAACATCAAATTCTCCAAAGCTGTTTGCCAAGCTTTCGATTAAATTTCATATTTGAAATCACCAATGAAATCTGATAACAACGGTGTCATAAAATTTGTTTCTAAACACTCGAATCATGACAAAAAAACTGTATTTTTCAGGCTGGATCAAGCCAATGCGCATGCACAGTCCTAAAGAGCGCGTCTCTCATTTCGGAGGCGCGCGTCTGACTGTTTCTATAGGAACCGGAGCTTCTAACGGCAGCTGCAGTGAAGCGATGACTTTACCAATCGGCGATTGGCTCTTATTTAGAAGGCGGGACTTATTCCGCCATATTGCACGTTGCACTTTCTCCCATTCAAAACAATACGAGTGACGCGTCTTGTGTTATTCTATAGTCTTTGGTCTCATTCACTAATAATTGCCATAACTATTCATATTTATACGCACATTTGAACTCCTCACGAAAACGTTCCGCCTAATTCACAACACATGAATTTGTTCTTAAAGGGTTAGTTCACCCAAAAATGAAAATTCTGTCATTAATTTCTTACCCTCATGTTGTTACACACCCGCAAGACTTTCGTTCATCTTTGGAACACAATGAAGATCTTTTTGATGAAATCTGATAGCTTTGTGTCCCTCCAATGACAGCTACGCAACTTTGACGCTTCAAAAAGTTCATAAAGAGAACATAAAACTAATCCATATGAGTTGAGTGGTTTAGTCCAAATTTTCTGAAGAGACTCAATATGATGAACATGATTTAATTTAGGCTTTTATTCTCATATAAACATTGATCAGCAAACATAAACAGAAGCTTAATTGAACCTGCTTGACCCGTGAGAACAAACCTCTTCTGGAAGCTCAAACAGGCTGTGTAACACACCAGAATGAACCTCATTGGTTCTCACACGCATCAAGCAAACATGCTTGAGCTTTCGTTTACCTCAACTGATGTGTGAGTTGATGAATAAGTATATGTGAATAAAAGCCTAAATTCAATCTGTTCAACATATAAAGCGATCATGTCTCTTCAGAAAATTTGGACTAAACTGCTCAATTCATATGGATTAGTTTTAGTTTTCAAACTCCTGTTGACTCACTGATGAAGTGAAGAAGAGAGGCAAAATCAAGCCAAATAAATCTACGGTGAGGAAAACGAAGGAAAGAGAGGAATAGAAAAGGACAAACAAGGACAGAAATGATTACTAAGTAGACCGCTCACTAAGTTTTGATGCACAGCTATAGATAGAAGTTTGATAAAGCAGGTAAGAAGAGGAGTGAGACCCTAGTTGAGAGGGAGGGCAGGGTGTGTAATTACAGTGTCACCAGATCATTTATATCCTCACTCATTAGCTTCACCGAGCCTCCGGTCCAAACCTCAGATCCTGCTCACCGTTCAACGTCAAACTAGGAGTCAAATCACACGCGCAGGTCTCCTGGTGCAACAAAATCAGTGAGTTAAAGCACTCAGAAGAAAGGGGCCCAGTGTTAATGAGAACGATAAGACAATCACTTCCGCTGCCGGCTCATTAGCTGAGAGTGAAACGGGAGAAAGAGATGATAAGAGGAGCAAGGGAGGAGGAGGAGACGGTTAAATATGTATGACATCACTGTTTCTCCTAGCACATGCTCAATTAACAAACCACTTCTCCATTTTTTCCCCCCAACCACATCAACAGCAGGGAGGGGATTGTAAAAATACTTAATTGGAGAGTGGAAACTAATTATATTATCATATCTTTCATATCTTTCTGACGTCAGGATGAGTGCACTCCAGGCACTGCTAAAGCTGAGCTGCAGCACAATTTCTCATTGAATTAAAAAGTGATGCATGTAATTGTTTTCTGTTGAAATACTTTCTTCTCTCTCGCCTTAATATGCAGACGCAACTATAAGCAAGCCATTTACAGGCTGATTTTCCTGAAAGTGTAAATACTGTTGTGACTACCGGCCATAAATATTTTTTACCAGCCATGAAACATAGATTAATCCTTATTAAAGTTACAAAAGTTATTCAGTCAAGAGCAATGAGTGATTGTTCTTTGTCTTTTGTTGTTTGATTAACATCAAAACACAGACAGCAGGAGGAATATTAGACTGCTGTCACTTTAAGAGTTAATGCACGGATCCAATATACTGTTACACATGCGTTTTATTTCTCAACTATTTACGTTCAGTTAAGATATAACTGACAATGTTATGTTTACAAGGATACTTGCCAAGATGGGCATTCTGACATAATTTTGTTTGAATATGTCTGTGCAAGCACAAGAACACATGAAAGAGAACTCAATTCAGTATTCACGCGTTGTCCGGGATGCCGATTTCTGGGCGCGTTTCAGATGTTTGCACACGGAAAACGAATTGAGTTCCCTTTCGTGTCTTCTTGAGCTTGAATTTTTAAATTGGCAACGCTTAAACTTTTGTGACGATGCAGCACTGCCCCGTCAACGGTCCCAAGCTTCGTTCATGTTCATTATGCATTGTTAGAATTTATAAATATGTTACCGGCCAACTGGCAATTGATACTGTTTCATATACTTGTTAAGGCGAGTGTTAATTTTGACACAGACACAGCAGCATTGACTGTGCACTTCATAATAAGGTATAATTTGTTAAAATTTGTTAATAAAGTAAGTGTCAAGAACTAACAATAAATAATACTGTTTCAGATAGGTCACTGAAAAATCATCATATACTCACCCTCATGTCATTCCAAACCTTTAAGACGTTCCTTCTTCTGTGTTTTATTTTGTTTATACAATGAAAGTCATTGTGATCTGATGTTGTTTTGACCCCAACTTTCTTAAAAAAATATCTCCTTTCTTTTGCTTTTCACAGAAGAAAGTTGTAGCCTACAGGTTTGGAACAACATTACACCAATCAAATTAATGATGTTAACAAAGAAATCAGACAATGCAACGGCAATTTAGCAATATCCCTGCAGTTATGGTCTTGACCATTCTTGAAATAAAATCCCGAGTCCTTTTAGTCTGAGACCAAGACAAGACCAAGACCTTCAAAAAATGGTCTTAAGACCGGTCTCGAGACCAAGACCGGTCTTGATTACTACAACACTAGGACATGAGTCGTATCTATGCAGACGGTATGTTTACATAAACTAATTTTTATCAATCCAAATGAATTTAATCCGAATTCAGATTCTGGAAGTTCTGTTTATATGAACCCTAAAATTTGCAATACACATTAAAAACTGAATAAAGCTGCCGTAAAATGTCAGCATGGCTCTGCAGAGCTATTGTGAGTATAACTGTCATTTTTGCCTTGATGGAAAACCTAAAAGGAAAGCTAACAAATATGGCATTTTAGCAAATATTTAGTAGCCTAAATCTCCTCCACTGACCAGTTTGTAAGATGTAAATAAACAAATGCATGTTCATAAGAAGTACAACGTATGTAAACAGAGATCTTATTAGAAAAGGGTTATGGTAAACATACGCATCACGGCACTGCGCATGTGCACAGGGTACTTTTGAATCTGAAGAAGATAGTCATATTCAAGTATTAACAAGCTTAGTTTTTCCTATTGATCAGATTATATCAGGTCTACATCACCCCTTTCAATCAAAATTTCATTCGGATTGAGATCAATCAGAATTGATTGAGGTGTTTATTCGAATGCTTTTCAATCCAATTGAGCCATCTGATTACAAAAAAGACTACTTGGGTGTATGTAAATAGCAATAGTGATCAGTAAGCAATCATAATGAACACATTCACACACATGACAACACACAGAACACCACTCCAAACCACCCATACACCACTTATACGTTCAACTGAAACTGTAAAACATCTAGTTTTATCTATTAAGTTTACATTACTGTAAACACTGTTGTTTACAGTAATGTTGTTCAATGTGTTCAATAGATTTATAAAATTAGCCTTTGCAAGACCTTCTGATAATATGTGGGTCTGCTCCTATTGGGTAGTTTATATTTAATAATAATTTTATTAATAATAGTATTTAAATTCCATTTTAGCTTTAGACCTCATTAGCTGGTTTTGGAATAACCAGCTCTGCCCTCAAAATCCTCAACTTTGTCCTCTGACTTTATATGTTTCTATTTCTTTTGAAAGTTTAAACTGCTCAGGGCCCTAACGTTGACTTAACGAGCATCTCATATACTGCATGTAAGGCCTCATTATAAGGAACAGATTTGAGCATCGTAGATTTCAAGCTATTTTGTTTTTAACAGGATGCATGCACTCCCTGAACCTTCCATAGCATCACTGTAATATATACATGTACAGATAGATAGAGATAGATACACACAATTAACTTAATTATTGGCACCCTTGATAAATATGAGCAAAGATGGCTGTGAAAATAAATCTGCATTGTTTATCCTTTTGATCTTTAATTTTAAAAATTCACAAAATTCTAACCTTTCATTGAAGTAAAACAATTGAAAGTGGAGGGAAATGCACATTATGAAATAAATGTTTCTCCAATGCATACTGGCCACAATTATAGAAATTCTTATGCGTAAAATATCTCTGAAGTATATTCACATTCATATTTACACTTTTTAGCCCACCAGGGTGACTAGGAACATGAAATTTCCAGCCATGACTTCTTGTTTTACAGGAGTATAAACATGAGGAAACACAAAGGCCAAATTCCCTTAATCATCCATCACAAGGAGTAAAACCAAAGAATATAGTTCTGATGTGCAGCAAAAGATTGTGGAGCTTCACAAAATAGAAAATGGCTGTAAGAAAATGGCTAAAGCATTGAAAATTCCCATTTCCACCATCAGGGCAGTCAACTAAAGAGGTTACAAATCTGCCTGGAACAGAATGTGTGTCTATATCGTCCTAATGCATGGTGAGGAGAAGAGTTTGAGTGGCCAAAGTCTCTTCAAGGATCACAGCTGGAGAACTGTAGAAAATAGTTGAGTCTCTGGGTCAGAAAACCTAAAAAAAAATATCAAACAGCACCTACATCACCACAAGTTGTTCATCTAAAAACAATCTCCAGCATATTCAGTTGTCAAACAAGACTGGAACTTCAAACGGGACCGGATTCTATGGTCAGATGAAACTAAAACAAGAGCTTTTTGCAGCAAACCCACCAGATGGGTTTGGTGCACACATGGATAAAAAGTACCCCATGCCCACGGTTAAATATACTGCTGGATCTTTAATATTGTGGGCCTATTTTTCTGCCGGAGGTCCTGGACATCTTGTTCAGATACACGGTATCATGGATTCTATCAAATACCGATAAAAGATAACAGATAAAAAAAACAAAACCTGACCGCCTCTGCTAGAAATCTTATAATGGGCCGTGGTTGGGTCTTCCATCAGGACAATGATCGAAAACAAACATCAAAATCATATGTACATGGCCATCTTAAAAGGTCAATGAAAAATAGTTTGCAGCTGAACCAGAGTGGGCAGTTAATTACCATGTCTTTTGCACCTTATAAAATAATACAGAATATAAGATGCTAGAAAAGCTCAGGCCATTTAGCAAGGCAGTTCAAAGAAGCCAAAGCAATCACTGTTCATAAACCTTTTAAGCACACTCAGCGAACGAGATTAGGCAGTGCATCGTCCCGCCGTGGCAGATTTCTTAATGAAACAGGCCCAACATGACTGTGCATGTCTCCGATCAGTTTGCAATCCTCACCTCTAGCGCTGCCATCTGTGGCACCGTTTATGAGATGCTATCTGATCGGACTGGCAAGTCTATCACAGCTCGGCTGCTTGTGTTAAGCGAGATGGCTGCACCATTACACGGCTCTAATCTCTCGGCCATGCTCTCCAGTTATCCGATCAGACGATGAGGCCATTTCCTTCTCAACCCGCAGATCTAATTATGGGATGTTTGGCCCGTTTCAGACCTGTCTGCGCTTGAGCCCCTACAATCTTAGCCTGGGGGCATGCTGATATCGGTCTATCATGTGTCACTTTCCTCATCCGACGGTGCATTAGTGTCAGCTTTGCTGAGATACGGCCCGGATGATTGGATGTTGAGTACTCAAAACTCTACAGTTTCTGAACCCTGTGACTACATGAGACTTACAATAACCTGATCATGGAAGGCAGAATGTGCCTATAAATATAAGGTGGACTCTGGTAATGATATTGTTTAGCTGTCATTACACAATCAAAAGACAAAGCAAGAACGATTATTTTCCCCCATGAAATGTTAGTAATGAATGCTTAAAATATATTCTGAACAACCTTTGTGTGGTGCCTGCAATGTCAGTCAAAGACATACACTGTTTTGAAAACAGTTGAACTATTGTCATGCTACTAAGATTTGTTGAGTTGAATTGCTGTTTATTTTAGGTACTCCCAAGCTCTGGTTTATACAGCAATTTAGTTAAAACAGACTGTGCATTATGATATACTGAAGTTAAGGAATCAATGTAAATGGCATTCCAGAACCTGGGATCCTTTCCCAGCGCAGAATATTTGGATAATGCAGCCGTTCATAAGCTAAATTATACAAATAAATCAACAGAAAAACAAATTGTGCCTATTCGAACTGATGAAAAGAGGCGGATGAGTGGCTGTAAAAGAGAGATAAGGGCTTGAGGATGGGTTGACTCTGCCATCATGAAATTAGCTGATATTGTTCATTCAAGAGACATTTCAAATTAAAGCTTTTGTTAAGGGGACTGTGGAAAATATCAAGAGTCCATGATTTTAGGACTTGATTTGAACAAGAGCCTTTTGGAATCCACAACAAATATAAAGATGAGAACACACAATACAATTTAATTAGAAAGTATAATACATTTAACAAAGTTAATGTTTTATCATTTGCATAGTGCATGCCATATGCTGTGAGATTCCATATACATGGACAATTTAGAAATGGTAATAAGCAAAAACAGGGTTTTACAATAAATGTCACTATATGAATATCTCTTACAGAGCATTTACAGAACTTAATCTTCACTTTATATCTCAAACAATTATAAAGAATTCCTGGTTACACTCTATTTCCATTGTTCACTTTAGACATTCTACTAAGGTAACTTTGCAACTACATGTCAACTAACTCTCATTGGAATATATAGACTGTTAGGTTAGGGTTAGCAGAATAAACAGATACGTACAACCTGAATTCTGGAAATGTTGGGACATTTTTTAAATTTGAATAAAATGAAAACTAAAAGACTTTCAAATCACATGAGCCAATATGTTATTCACAATAGAACATAGATAACATAACAAATGTTTAAACTGAGAAATTTTACAATTTTATGCACAAAATGAGCTTATTTCAAATTTGATGCCTGCTTCAGGTCTCAAAATAGTTGGGACGGGGGCATGTTTACCATGGTGTAGCATCTCTTCTTTTCAAAACAGTTTGAAGACATCTAGGCATCGAGGTTATGAGTTTCTGGAGTTTCGGTGTTGGAATTTGGTCCCATTCTTGCCTGATATAGGTTTCCAGCTGCTGAAGAGTTCGTGGTCGTCTTTGACGCCAAATGTTCTCTATAGGTGAAAGATCTGGACTGCAGGCAGGCCAATTCAGCACCCGGACTCTTCTACGGCGAAGCCATGCTGTTGTAATAGCTGCAGTATGTGGTTTTGCATTGTCCTGCTGAAATACACATGGCCTTCCCTGAAATAGACGTCGTCTGGAGGGGAGCATATGTTGCATAAAACTTTATATACAGTTGTGGTCAGAATTATTGGCACCATTGGTAAATATGAACAAAGATGACTATAAAAATAAATCTGCATTGTTTATCCTTTTGATCTTTAATTCATAAAATTAGCAAAAATCTAACCTTTCATTCAAGGAAAATAATTGAAAGTGGGGGGAAAATCATATTATGAAATAAATGTTTTTCTCCAAAACATGTTGGCCACAATTATTGGCACCCCTAGAATTTTTTATGAGTAAAATATCTCTGAAGTATATTCCCATTCATATTTACATTTTTTAGCACACCAAGGTGATCATGAACATGAAATTGTCCAGCCATGACTTCCTGTTCCACAGGAATATAAACATGAGGAAACACAAAGGCCAAATTCCCTTAATCATTCATCACAATGAGTAAAACCAAAGAATATAGTTCTGATGTGCAGCAAAAGATTGTTGAGCTTCACAAAATAGAAAGTGGCCGTAAGAAAATGGCTAAAGCATTGAAAATTCCCATTTCCACTATCAGGGCAATAATTAAGAAGTTCCAATCAACTAAAGATGTTACAAATCTGCCTGGAAGAGGACGTGTGTCTAAATCGTCCTAATGCGCGGTGAGGAGGAAAGTTTGAGTGGCCAAGACTCTCCAAGGATCACAGCTGGAGAATTGCAGAGATTAGTTGAGTCTTGAGTCTCAGAAAGCCTAAAAAAAATTATCAAACAGCACCTACATCCCCACAAGTTGTTCAGGAGGGTTTCAAGAAAAATCCTCTGCGCTCATCCAGAAACAATTTCCAGCATATTCAGTTGTCAGACAAGACTAGAACTTCAAACGGGACCGGCATCTATGGTCAGATGAATCTAAAAAAAGAGCTTTTTGGCAGCAAATCCACCAGATGGGTTTGGTGCACACATGGATAAAAAGTACCTCATGCCCACGGTTAAATATACTGCTGGATCTTTAATGTTGTGGGCCTATTTTTCTGCTGGAGGTCCTGGACATCTTGTTCAGATACATGGTATCATGGATTCTATTACATACCAACAGATAAAAAATCAAAACCTGACCGCTTCTGCTAGAAATCCAATAATGGGCCGTGGTTGGATCTTCCATCAGGACAATGATCCAAAACAAACATCAAAACCAACACAAAAATGTGTCACTGAGCACAAAATGAAGCTTTTGCCATGGCCATCCCAGTCCCCTGACCTGAACCCTAAAGGAAATTATTTGAGTGAACTGAAGAGAAGAAGCACCAACATGGAGCTGGGAATCTGAAGGATCTGTAGAGATTCTGCATGAAGGAACAGTCTCTGATCTCTTGTCAGGTGTTCTCCAAACTCATCAGGCATTATAAGTGAAGACTCAGAGCTGTTATCTTGGCAAAAGGAGGTTGCAAAAAGTATTGAATAAAAGGGTGCCAATAATTGTGGCCAACGTGTTTTGGAGAAAAACATTTATTTTATAATGTGATTTCCCCCCCACTTTCAATTCTTTTCCTTCAATGAAAGGTTAGATTTTTGCTAATTTTAGGAATTAAAGATCAAAAGGATAAACAATGCAGATTTATTTTTACAGTCATCTTTGATAATATTTATCAAGGGTGCCAATAATTCTGACCACAACTGTACCTTTCAGCATTCATAGTGCCTTCCAAAACATGCAAGCTGCCCATACCGTATGCACTTATGCACCCCCATACCATCAGAGATGCTGGCTTTTGAACTGAATGCTGATAACACGCTGAAAGATACAGGGACTTAGTGTACGGGGGGGTTGGGCAAATAATGTGTTCGTATAAATGCATACATATGCTGCTGGTTGAGATGACATGTTCCAGTTATGACTTACTTGTGTTTCAAAGTGATGACAATGTCAATCAAAAAGATGGATTTGAAAAAACAGACATGGTGTTGTCAAATACAGCATCTCTTTGAGGGATAGTCTTTGAAGCCAGTTCATGGCCAGTTCTCTGATATTTGTTGCTGTTGTAGCTTAGAAAGCTTTTCTCCGACATTCATTCATACCCTTGAAATGTCTTTCAGTACCGATGGGAAACGGTGATGAAATTTCCAACTTTGGTCTAAAGAATTTTAAAAGTTTTTGATTATTCTCAACAGCCCCATGACCTTGTCATTTCCATAACTTTGAAATGTGAGCAGCGGACACACTTGAACACATTACAAACAGGAACATCACGTTTCATAACAGCACACATGTATTGGTCACTTTGAAAGGCAAAACTCAACAGATGCACTTTTCATGAATAAGGTGCAAAATAGAGCATAAAAAGAAGAAAAGGTCAGTAAAAGACGGCCTTAACCCTAAAAAAAAAAAAAAAAAAAAAAATTGATTGTATTAGATGAGCCATTTTATTTATTTATTACTCAATTTATTAAACATAAGAACATGTCTAAACACAGTTTTAAATCATAATTTGTGATTTTCTAGCAATCACAAACATCAAAAATAATTTTTAAAATTTTCAAAAATGTAATAAAAGAAACCCAGAATGGGAACAGAGCTGAAAATTTTACCCAGAAAAAATAAAATAAAATAAAATAAAATAAAATAAAATATTTATGGCAACTATATTTACATTTTGAGCATATCGATCAAATAAGCTGCAAAATCAAACAAAAAAAGAGGTACTGCAAATAGATCATAACAAAATCTAAAACTTAATTAAATGAAATTAACTTTCTTTATATTGTTTTAAATGGTTCATCTCATGTTGCTCTCATCTCAAGAAATGTAAAGTAAAAACTGCTTCTTGAAAATGTCACATGATTACTCATCACATGAGTAACGAGAGACGTAAACCATTCATGGAAACACTCTTGCCAAACACAGAGATCAACAATTTGCATGAAACAACAAGATTAACAACTAACAGATCATTTTAAGTAGATGAACAAACTTCCTGACATCACAACGCAAAATCAACAACAACAGTGTAAACAAAATAATTATACAATACAGCTATTCTGGTTATTCATGCCAGAGTGCATGCTGGGAAGAGGGTGAATGGGATGTGCAGGTACAATTGCTTTTTCGCATCATGATGAATTCACTCAATATCTTCATCTGAAATTATTCAAACAGAATGATTATACCCATAACAGCATAATTGAGTACATTTTGTTCCAGACATTTTTAAATTGTTAATTCAAATTTAGGTAAACATGGCACAGACTAAAAAATCCCCATTTTACAATTAGGTATCTGACGTGTTTAATTCTACATACTTTTCATGGTATGGTAGATAATAGTGTATCTAACTTATCAAAGCTTGGGATTTGTACCTATACAAACATTAAAGGGAAATATACAAAATACAAAACAGCATTCATGGAAAATGGCCTCTAAGGCCCTGTTTACACCTGTTATTAAGATTCGTTTTAAAAAGATTCGACAGGGCCTAAAGACCAATTCACACAGCACCAACAGACGCCAACCGACCCGCATAATCACCAGATTACAGTATGTCACTTCTCAGTCATTCCATGACCAGACAAGTGTTGATTTAACATGTCCGACAGATGCCGACTGGGGTAACACACTGATCTGACAAAACCCGATGAAGTGTCTGTTGCTGTCTGTCGGTGCAGTGTGAATTGGCCTTATGTGATTCCCATCCAGCACAGTGAACTTATATTTTAAATTTGTGGAAAGAATTACGCCCCTGCCACTTTCCAGAGCCAGCCATTCTTTTACAGTGCCTGAAGTGCATCAAGCCATGAAGATGTGTGCGGTGTGGGGTAATGTGTTCAGTATATTGATCAGTCTGTGTCCTGACAGTTTAAGCTAATGTCTTATAGCAGACCTCAATCTCCTTCAGCTGAGGTAATATTTAGTTCATGCTTGTCATCTATTTCATAGGCCAGCATTTGCTAACTCGCAATATGCTTTGAGTGATGGGTGCTCTTATAGCGGTCAGGGTTATTGACTGACGTCTAAAGTCAATGCAGCTCCACCATGGTTTCCTACCAAATCCTTTAAGGAATAGTCCTCGAAAATAATTATAAATATCAATTATTTACTCACCGCCGCCATGTCATTCCAAACCCGTATGACTTTCTTTCTTCTGTAGAATGCAAAAGAAAAATAATAGAGAAATCGTACTGGTTGCTCGTTTCATGCAATTACAATGAATGGAGACTGAGGCTTTCAAGCTTCAAAAAGGACAAAAAAGCACCATAAAAGTGGTCCAGATGACTTGTGCACTATATTGCATGTCTTCTGAAGTCATACAATAGCTCTGTATGAGAAACAGGCAAAAATCGTAAGTGTTCAGAATTTGTCGTTGTGTGATCCATGAAAGAAAGAAAGTCATACGGGTTTGGAAGTACATGAGGCTGAGTAAATGATGACAGAGTTCACATTTTTGGGTAACTATCCCTTTAAGGGAACCATCACATGCTCTACCTGTGATAGCTCTAGCAGGGAAGCCATAAAAAATCAATAAATAAATAAAGCAGCCAAAGTGTCTCTGGAATTGAGATGTTCAACTAAATCATTTTTTAATCAAGTGAGAGCACTCTTCTAAATAACGATCATGCCAGGAAGTGGATGAGAGAATGAAAGTGCAAGAGAGATAAAAAAAGACAGTGTGTGTGTGTGTCCTTGGGAGGATCCCTCAATATAATTATAAATGCTACCAATCCTTATTATGACAAGACAGATCACAAGGGTTCAACTTTTATGTCCTTAATAGACAATGGAATGAAATGGTCACTTGTTGTGAAATAGGAGGTTTATGCACCATATAAATCTCGTATTTCATAACAAATGACAATTTCATTCCGTGATGTAAATCCTTAGAAGTATTGTTCAGTGATGTCCAGTTAGTCTCACTTAGATTGATCATGAAACATCAACAGTGCACCAATGAATCCCGTTAGACAGCTCGGGCACGCTAAAGATAAATCTGACTTCTCTACAACACCTTTGTTCCAAAACCACAATTAGAGACACATCACAAAGCTGTACATGGATCATTGTGTTATCACAGCTTGAATCGGTTTGTATAATGTCAAGGATGATAAATGAAAACTTGTCTGACTTTTTTTTTTTATATCAGAGTGAAACTCAAAACCTGTAGAGGTCATTTTATATGTACACAGAGCCCCTAAGGGGACATGGCGGTGGAAAAAAATATGAGATGGAAGGAAAAATAATAAGTCAATGCTTTTGCGTTCTCTCGCAAAACCTTTGCGTTCCCTTGCAAAAACTTTTGCGTTCGCTCAGGGAGCATTGCCAAATAATTTTTCCTCCCATGTCATATTCTTTTTTCTTCACTGCATATCCCTTTAGGGGCTCCCTATATATACATACACATCGGTGAGCCAAAACATTATGATCACCTGCCTAATATGCTGTTGGTCCTCTGCACTCCTCCAAAACAGCACGACCCGCTGAGGCATGGACTCCACTAGACCCCTGAAGGTGTGCTGTGGTATCTGGCACCAAGATGTTAGCAGCAGATCCTTCAAGTCCTGTAGGTTGTGAGGTGGGGCCTCCATGGATCAAACTTGTTGGTCCAGCACATCCCACAGATGCTTAATTGGATTGAGACCCGGGGAATTTGGAGGCCTGCAGGGCGACACCTTGAACTCTTCATCATGTTCCTCAAACCATTCCAGAACAATGTGTGCAGTATGGCAGGGTGCATTATCCTGCTGAAGGAGGCCACTTCTACCAGGGAACACCATTGTCATGAAGGGGTGGACCTGGTCTGTAACAATGTTTAGGTAGGTGGCACGTGTTAAATTTACGTGCACATGAATGGCCGGACCCATGGTTTCCCAGAAGAACATTTCCCAGAGCATCACACTCCCTCAACCGCCTGTTGTCGTCCCACAGTGCATCCTGGTGCCATGATTTTCCCAGGGAAACGGTGCTTATGCACACAGCCATCTAATAGCCTTTGTTGCCCTGGTGAATCAACAAGGCTCGGGCGCCCAAACCCCTGTCGCCAGTTTGTGGTTCGTACCTCCTCGGACCACTGTTGGTAAATTCCCACAACTGCCGACCGGGAGCAATCCTCAAGCCTTGTCATTTCAGAGATACTCTGACCGGGTCGTCTTGCCATAACAATTTGGCCCTTGTCAAAGTCGCTCAGATCTTTATTCCTGCCCATTTCTCCTGCACCCAACATGTTGATTATGAGAACTGATTGTTTGCTTATCTAATCTAATCTACCCAGACCTTGATACGTGGCCTTGTTAGCAGATGATCAACAATATTCATAATGTTTTGGCTCATCAGTGTACACACACGCACACACACACACACTTTAAATGTATAGATTTTGTGTGTGTGTGTATAATTGCCTTTATTTATGCCACACACAGACAAAAAAAAAAGTCTATTAATTATTCCATTCTTAATTATATTCCATTTACAATTGCATATATATATATATATATTTTTTTTTTTTTTTTGTTACATCTTTAAGTTTTAGACCATTCAACCTTCATGTACCTTAGGAGAAACATGAGGCAGTACAGAAAAGTACTTGATTGACAGGCAAAATGATCAAGGTTACATGACTGCAGGTTTTGCAGAGATATTAAAGGGAACTTATACTGACATAACTGGGCTGAACGACTTTAGCTGAGCATTTGACAACGACGTTATAAAACAGCATTTCATGTCAATACTTTTCCTCTTAATGTCAAGTTAATATTAACTAGTTTAGAAGCTACACTAAATCCAATATGATCACAATAATTAACCCAATCTTTATTTTAATTAGTGTGACTGCAGAACAATTTTATACATATATCCTGTCATAATGCTAAAACAATATTGCAGTCATGCACACTACCAAGTTAGCAAAAACAAAACACCTTTCCATTGTTACTCAACAGAACAATTTCAGTCCGCTACACTGAGGATATGAAGAGAAAAGACCAGCTCAGACAGAGTTTATATTAACATACAGACCATATATATTTCAGCAACAGTTAGAGAACTTCTCTCTTTACATTCTGAGCACAGACACCACTTTATGGCAAATAAATAAGTCACACTTTTCCTTACGTGTTTTGCAAGCTAAATTATTAGGTTGAAAATGTTCTCCGTATAAGGATGCAACCAGGGTGAGCTTCCTCCTGCAAAACAGACTTTACCCATCCACAGCTGGCAAATGGAAAATACCAGCTATTTATCAAATGCTCCTCAATTATGGATGCTGGATATCTTGCACAGGGTTGCAGTAATACATTTCCAGCCAGTAAGTGGAGGGGAGGAAAATGAAGGAAGCACACACACTTTTCACTATATAGCTACCAAACGGCCTGTTACAGCCAAAGGGGCGAGAAGTTTAATCAACAGCTTGTGTTACAGACCCTCTTGCCATATAGAACAAAGTAATCAGAATGTATTGTTTTCTCAGTGAATTATAAAAATACAAAATTATAAAAATACTCAGAGTTGCAGACTACTGCAAAATCATCTGAACATTTGTCACATTTTTCCATTACAATGTTCATGCGAACATGTTCAAAAGTTTGGGATCAGTAAGATTTGTATTTTATTTATTTAATTTATTTTTTATATTGATCAAAAGTGACAGTAAAGAGTAGACTTTTACATTGTTACAAGAAAAATATTTCAAATGTTTTTTTTTTTTTTGTTTGTTTTTTTAATGCTTTCAAAAAGAAGTGTTTCATAAGAAATGTTTCTTGAGCACCAAATTAGAATATTAGAATAATTTCTAATATTTCTAGAGGATCATGTGACACTGAAGACTGGAGTAATGGCTGCTGAAAATTCAGCATCTTCATGACAGGGATAAATTAAGATATATTCAAATAGAAAACAGTTATTTTAAATTGTAATAATATGTCATAGCGTTATTGTTTTTGCTATAAAATAAATACAGCCTTGATGAGCAATAAATAAATAAATTAAAAAAAATAGACACCAAACTTAAGTTTTAAAATAAATATATTAAATTTATATATTTTAAATGGCATATTAATAATGCACTAAAAATGTAAAAAAATAATTTAATGTATATTATATTTATATTAACTATTAATAATAATTTAATTAATATTAAATGTGTTACCTTAATTGATAAATGCACTGTAATAGTGGTTGTTATGATGGTAGTGAAAGACAAAAGGTGTATTTAAAAGGTAAAAATTCACACATTAAAAGGAATATTAAAATCAAACTACAAATCAAATACTTTGTTACTGTAGACTGTAAAGCAGCAGGAGACAGTCTGACTGCAATCCTGTGCTTAACAAATGCAATTTTTCTTTCTTTCCTGCAACAAGTGCTACCATGCAGGTATGACTGACTTTAAATAAATAAAAAAGGAAATGTATAAAAGAGACAAATGTATAATTCATCAGTACACGAAGCAAAATTACAATTTTTCTAGCTTCGTTTCCTCAGTCTCACTGTGTGTCTCAGTAATCAGAGAGGTTTTGGCATGCAGATAATAGGAAATCAACTAACACAACATGAGTCCGACTCACTAAATCACTCCTTATTGCTGTACAGGAACAGAAACTTTAAGAAAAAAGAAGAGGTGAACAGAAGGGGAAACAGGATGATTACAGGTCACATTTATGAAACTCTCTAAGACATTACAACATTCTTATGACTCATTTCAATGAGTCACATCCTTGAGCTAATTTATAGGCTATTATTTATTGGGGTATTTATTCAGTTCAGTATTTTTAATACCTAATAAGGTTCATAGAACAGCTGTTATAGGGCTTGAATCATGCAGTCATGCCTGAAGGACCAACAAATGATTATTTAAAAAACAAAAAATTAATACTGAAATATATCTTACATACAGTAATACAGGTAATATAGTGATTAATAAAAGTGCTTCATTCAACTCATGGGAAATAGACCAAGTCTTATGGAGGTTTGTGCAAAAATTGCAAAATATAAAATTTTAATAAAATACATAAACAGCAAATATCATAATATTAAAAAGGGGACATATCATGAACATCTGACTTTTTCCGTGTTTAAGTGCTATAATCGGGTCCCTGGTGCATCTACGAACCCAGAAAATATGAAAAAGGACAACCCAGTAACTTTGTTCTGGTAAGCCTTTCTCTGCAAGCATGTGAAAAAACGAACCGCTCAGATTTCGCTCCCCTTGTGACGTAGGAAGGGGATCTTATTATAATATTACCGCCCCTTAATCTGCACGTTTCCACTCAGGGCGCCGCCATTTTGTTTTCGCAAGCGAAAATGGTATACCAGTTCTAAGGCCAAGGCAAAAGTTCGAGCAAAGCATGCTAATTGTTCTGTCGTTGGCTGCACAGACGAACACACACACTATTTAGAATCTCGTTAGCTTGGATAGCCTGCAAGTTTACCCTGGCATGCTCAATTGCTAAAAAAGAAACATTTCTGTCCAAGCGATATTAATTTGGAAAAAAATATTAGACCATTCACAGCATTTGATAGCAATCATAAACTTTAGCCTGGTGTGTATGGCAAACAGGTTTTACACAAAAGATTAACATGAGGGCACATGCTAGTTGATGAGTTGAATCAACTCCACAGCAACTGCATACATTTATCCACTAACCATTCAGAAATGTCCAGCTGCATTCTTAAAGTTGTAACTTCTTCCTGAGTCTCTCCATCAGTGTCCGACTCCGGTTTGAACAATGTAAGGCTGAACACCGTTACTGACAATCGAGCTTTGTTGTTCAGCAACCGAAGTGCAAGCTGTTAAAGCTCTGCCCTCTTTTGGAAAGCGTTCAGAGAGCAGCAGCTCATTTGCATTTAAAGGGACACACACAAATACGGCATGTTTTTGCTCACACCCAAATAGACCCTTTTCACAGACTGATGACGCGTTTTAACGGTCATCAATATCGTAAATCCTGCAAAAAATTTTTATATTTTCATTTTTTAAAAAACGTATGTACATTTATAACACTATACTTAATATTATATTACATTTGCATCAAATTACAAAAAACTAGTAAAACGCTGCTGTGAGGGTGTTTCTAATACAGCGGCTATGGGAGTGACGGTAAAAATGACATCTTTCTCTCTTCTGACTGCCGTTATCAATCGCTCTCTATTTTTTTCCTCTTTTTGAAAGTTGTGAAAACACTATTGTGGAGTTTTTCTTTTGCTATTTGAGCAAATGGAAACACAAAAAAATATATTTAATGTATTCTCTCATTCACCGCTATAGAATTTTACCCAACTATGATGACTTCCGCTTCTGAGAAACCCAGAAACGTGAAAAGGGTCTGGGGGAAAATTTGACAAGCTATAATAAATGATATGTGGGGTATTTTGAGCTGAAACTTCACAGACACATTCTGGGGACACCAAAGACTATACAGAGATAATATATCATAATAAGTCCCCTTAAAAAAAAAAAAAAAAAAAAAAAGCTAAATCTTTTAATACCAAAAGCAAAAATTAAAATATATATATATATATAATACAGGTTTCAAATGAAAAATCTAAATGTGGGGGAAAATAAATTCAGTCTGATACTGTTACCAATACTCTACATTTTATGAATATGGAAAACTGACATTTATTATGTTATATTTTGTAGTAAATTGGTACCTAAACTGCAAAATCAGATTGAAAAAATTAAGAATCTTAAGATTATTTTCCAATATTCAGAGACATGACCATAAATTCTGACAGGAGCATTGTTGGATATCTAGATTCAAGATGCACTACATCTGCAAGGGTTGCTTAAAAGTGTCTCTTGCCTCATTCTGTCTGACATAAGAGTTTGATTATTCGAATGCTGTCTTAAAGGCTTATCTCCCACACTCTCTAACTAAAAACGAACCCAGAGCCCAGTCTATCAAGCTACAAGCATGTAGACAGTCCTGAGGCGAAAAAAACAGATCAATACTGTCAAATAGGCAGCTTGGAGACTCTAGTGACAGTGAGGAAAGAGAGAGAGAGCAGGTGAAAGAAACCCTTCTGTTTGACAAATCAGCCTGTGAGGGTGACGATTTGGCTAGAATGGAGAGCGTTTGTGATTCACAGTGGATGCAGGACTTACCGCATGACTTCCTCCAGACAGCCCGAAGAGCTTTTGTGTTCAAAATCACCTCTGTTGACCCGAAAGGGCTCACCCTGCAGTGAACGCCCCTCTTCACACATAATGCACTCTCCAGAGGTGAAAAAACAGGCCGAGGATGTGGATGTATAGTTGAGCAGCCGAGGATATAGATATATCCTTCCTCCTCTTTCATAAATCAGTGAGAGCAGCTGTCCTTGAACCCGTCGTTGCGGATCCTGACACTAAATGGCAAACCTTGCCACAAGGCACCCAAAAGATCTCTTTAGTCAGAATATTTGGCCTAACGCAAGGATTCCCTTCAACTCAACTGCACCCTTGAAACTCTCGCTACTTGACTGGTCTGATAATGATAGTGTGGTGTTATAAACTTATGACCTCAGAATAGTTAGAGAGGAAGAGAATAAGACGTGCTTGTATACGCCTGTTTAGGGACATTTAATTTTAAAGCCACCTGAAGGCTGATGCATGCATTTGCATATATTAGGCACTTCTTTCCGGGGGAAAAAGAAAATCGGAATCATTTCTATACCCAAGTGCATTATCCTAATGAAGAATTCAATGCATTTTAAGCCATTTAATTTTCTTCAAATTTGGTGATAGCCTCCGGTTAAATGCATGTTTCTTTTATGAGTAAATGACATTGGTAGAAAAATGTGCAAAACATGAAGAGCTGCTGCATTGACGTGGGTTCGTATCTGGCCTGAGTCGTGTCAAAAGGCCAATCCTGGTGAATACCAGATTAGCCAATTATCCAGACAATGCAGCTAAAAAGAATACATAAAAATACAGAAATGAAAATAAACAGACATATTTGAATAAATAGCCTATCTCGTTTTACTACTTTTCAGCTTTCCAAACTTTAATAATATCAACAGATCATGTTAGTGTTATTTTCATATTGAAACGCTAAGGCCAGATAAATTTCAATTGGTATCTTGCTGTGCAATAACAATGACCCAAGAGAGTTTTCTGGAAGATAATGAGTCTCTCTTACAGAGAATGGGTGCAAGTTGTAAGATTTGTCTGCAGGTGGAAATCACCCTGATTCATTATCTGTTCCGTGTGCAAAAGAAAGTTTCAGTAATTTCTTTTTGAAAAAGCCAGTGTTCACCTACCTAGTTAGGACAAATAACAAAAAGAAATACTGTTCACCTTCTAATTTTACAGATCTGGGGACATACTCTGTACATTTCTTCTCTAACGTTCACAATGCAAAGCTTCACTCCAGCAAAAACAGGTCGTTCAGAAATCATTATTAGTATGCGGATAACCATAAGCACATTAACATTATGACAGAGAATATTTACATATCAAAACTTATTTGAGTATTCAGCCTGCCCTGATGTCTAGCCAATCATAAAAGATCAATTTAAAGATCAGAGAAGGAGTGATTAATCGTCATTTAAAACTAAACTCTGACCATTTTTGCCACAAGAAACCTTCATGAATACAATAAGTGGACGAACAAACAGTTAAAGTCCCCCTGTAGTCAATCATTTTATCACCTAAAGAGGACGCGCTTGTATACTGTACCATGAAAATCTGACTTTTTCCGTGTTTAAGTGCTATAATCTGGTATAACCCGGGTGCATCCACCAACCCAGAAAACGTGAAAAAGGACAACCTGTTTGGCAAACAGGTATGCTATGTATAGTGGGCGTCCCTACAGATTTTTCACAAAAGATTAAAGGTCCACTGAAGAGTGTTGGAACGCGCAGCATTATTTAATGTGTTGACGTAATTTCAACTGAAACAGGAGGACAGGGCGATATATCGAACAGCCCCACCCCCTTTTTAAAATAGCCAATAGCATTTCGTTAATGTTAAAGCTCGGCCAGAGCCATTAGACTCTGTAAAACCTCAGTTTCCTTCTAATCTCTAACCGTTTCTCCTCCTAATGTCCTTTATATCGCTTTAATATACAGCAGAATTCAAATGGGTCCGATACCTGTTGTGGTCTGTGCCGACTCGCGCATACGATCCACTCTGTGCTCTCGTGTCTCTGGAGCAGAGCAGACTGCTCACGTTGCGGCAGTTCATGTGACACTAACGCGAAAACGGACTTCATTCGCGTCAAAGGAAAGCATATTTACACTGTCTGAATCGTTCCTTATTCTCTATATAGCGCACTATGTGCCATTCATCATGTAGAAACTAGTAAATGTGTGAGCAGATGACCGATTTCAACCGCAGCTTCAGTGTCTGTTGATAGTGTAGGAGGAGGTGGGACTTCAGATTCTAGAGAATATTCGATTGGACTGAAGATTTGACGAGAAGCTGAAGTGCGATGTGATGTCATGAAAATCTGTGATCCATTTTAGCGGAAGTGAGAGACTGTAAGTTTTGAATGCTTATATCTCCTAAATGCGAATTTTGTCACAGCTTATTCATAACCTTAAGGCTAACATATTTATACTAAAAGCTAAAAAACTTCAATTTTGATTTCAGATTTTTAACATGACGGCACATGCTAGTCGATGAGTTGAATCAACTCCACAGCAACTACATAAATTTATCCACTAACCATTCAGAAATGTCCAGTTGCATTCTAAAAGTTGTAACTTCTTCCTGAGTCTCTCCATCAGTGTCCGACTCTGGTTTGAACAATGTAAGGCTGAACACTGTTACTGACAATCGTCATTTTGGCTGCGTGAGATTCTCCAGCTTTGTTGTTGTGGAGCAACCGAAGCACAAGCTGTTAAACTCCGCCCTCTTTTGGAAAGCGGGCCGGGAGCAGCAGCTTATTTGCATTTAAAGGGACACACCCAAATAGGGGCAAATTTTACAAGCTATAATAAATTATCTGGGGGGTATTTTGAGCTGAAACTTCACAGACACATTCTGGGGACACCAGAGACTTATATTACATCTTGTGAAAAGGGGCATACTAGGTCCCCTTTAAAACTTATCTTTGATCACCAAAATGACATATTTAAATGTTTTTTTTTTTTTTTTTTTCCCTGTGAAAATAATTTCTTCATGCCTAAAATACTTTGAATGTAACTCTACACTCTTGCTTCATTTAGTATACGCGGATCCAGTGGAAATACTGGTTTAATCCAGCCATATACGTTTGAACCAGAAATTGATTCAGAAGAAGAAGTGGAAGAATGAATTATACAGTGTTGTCTACAAGTCGATGTATCAGTAATGTGTGTTATGTATCGCTACAACATTGGACACATAACGGTAATTGATATAGCCTTTGGCTTGACTATGTTATCAAACAGCTAATAATGTGTTGCTAATGTTAGACAAACCATGTTTCCATTCACCATCTCAGAATCAGACCGCTGCCTTTTAAAAATCAGCATCCTTACAATGCTTTGAACAACTTCTGGAAAAAGGTATATAGCTCATCATAACATCGTAATATTCATCATATACATAATTCACCTGCTATATTGCTAAATATACCCAATTTTTCATATCAAAAGAAAAATATACCAGGATTACCTGGCTTCTCTTGAGTTTCGCAACATAGTTAAAGACATGCTAAACCCCGCCCGCACTGACGGGAATTGGTTACAACATGCTTGTGAACGGACGATTTCAAAACGCGTTTTTGAGACTGTCTTTGGTAAACTGCAGTTTTAAGGAGAAAATACTCAGCAATGGTGTTGACTGAGGAATTTGAACATGGTTTGTCTTGAAGCATATTAAAACCACCACATAGACATTAAAACCTGATTTTCACTACAGGGGGTCTTTAAATGCTATTAAAGTGTAAATTATCACCCCCTTTTAACCCTCAGAAATGCATTGTAGAAAGCTACACTAATTCATAAATATTAATCTAATTAAAAAATGCCTATTTTTCACCAAAATAAGCAGCTCAGACTGTCAAATAGCATTTTAACAGGACAACAGTTTAAATCCCTCAGGTCAATGCATACTGACACCACTGCTAAGTTTGGATCAAATGAAGCCATCTAGGAAATATATATGTATTCGGCAGACACTTTTATCCACAATGACTTATAGTACATTCATTCCCTTGTAATAACCCATGACCTTGGTGTTTGTTTGCAGGAAATATATAACAAGTGAAAATCTGAATCTCAACTCTGCCTTGCACTTTTGAACATGTGCTTTTCCATTTTTTTTTTTTTTTTTTTTCCCTTAACCAGTGGCTTCTTAAAAACAAATTCAAGGGGAGATATATTACCTGCTCACTATATCTCCTCTATGAAAGCAAAGCCTCAGTGGCGGTCGCTGTGCTAATTTGTTTACACATCTGTATGAATGCATCCTAATAAATAATCTATGTGGGACACAGACAACTATCCAGGCTTATAATATCTACACCACTTTCATGATCTGGCTGTAAAAACACCTGATGATCACTCCCTTTACCTGTCCAATCTGCCTCACTAAAGACATTTATCCTCATCTTCTCCACATCAGGTTTGGCTTTGCATGAAGGCTCAGCAGGGATTTGCTTTTGTAGTTCAAATCTTTGTCGCTTCTGGTTAGCTGCAGCGCCTCATATCAAAATGCCTTACAGATTAGACACCTCCACCTTCAAAAAAAGGAATAAAAAGACAGTCACGGGGAAAAAAAAATGTTTTCAAAGATTTTACTTCACAGGGAAATGTGGCAAAAAGCACAAAGGGAATTCTTAATCCAATTGCTAATGATGCGAAACAAGTGTTCCTCAGGAATATTGGATTTTCAAATAAGATTGCCAAAGGCTGTTCACCAAACTGCCACCAGCTGATTATTTTATGACAACGCATGATATTACCTAAGTGACTCACTTGCCCCATGATTTTTCCATGCTTATGTGAATAATATTTAAACTCTAGTGTCTGTGACGGCATGCGGCTTAACAGGAAATATTCTTAACCTGACCTTTTCTGTATTTTAATTCATATTTCAACACTTTCATTCGCATTTATAAGACTTTCTTAATGCCAAACATTCAATATAATGGACTTTAAAATCCCTCCAGGGAACGCGGTCTGAAAGATGTAAACCACTGTGAAGCTTCTTGCTCTGGTTTCCATAGCACAAACATTAATGTTTGACATACATTGCATGCTGTTTATAGACATGGAGGGAAGCAGTTCAGTTTAACTGTTTGTGCTCTACTGTCCATTAGTTCTGTCTGCCGCTGTCATGCAATATATATATATATATATATATATATATATATATATACACACACAAAAACAGTATATATGTTGCTGTATGATTGAATTTGTACACAACTAACATAAATGGTCACCTTTAACAAAAATATAGTATATTATAAAAACTGAAAATTAAATACCATATGCTATATGCAAGCAGTGTTGCTAGCAACTTCAAGGTCATGGATTGGGCCTCCATTAAGTGATAAATGCATATAAACAGATAAAACGTGAATATAAAAGCATTTGGCTGATGCATAAATGTGAATGCAAACTTTTAAATTCTTAATTCAAACCTGGTTTGTATGAATGAATTTAAAAGGATCTATACATTTTCCATTCTTCCTCCTTCTTTTTGAGATAAAAACAGACGAATGCACTATAAACTTTCAGAATTCAAAACATCCTCCTGTGTGAAAAGAGACCATTTAATAAAACTAATCTGATGAAATACGTTTACTGATTAGTGAATTCACCCCTCAAAGTGCATAAAAGATTGTTAAAAGACTTTCCTCATTACAAGGTGTAACCCATGCCAGGCTCTGGTCCACTACGATTACAGGTAACAGCCGTGTCACACTGTATCTCCCAATCACAGGAAGTGTCCTCCATCTGCATAACCTTGAGGAGTGTGAAAAAGTCTGTTTTTCTTGGTAAATGTGTCTAAACAGCCTGCCCTTTCTCCCCTACACCTGTTCGGCTTAATATTAGCATATTTCTGTGAGGACAGAGTGTGCATGTGAAAGCAGGCTGAGAGGATTAGTGAGAGATGCACATGAACTACAGTCCTGCACTGCTGAGGAAACACTCCCTTGTGGTGTTCTGCTACTGCATGAACTGTAAGCGAGAACAAATTTGTTATTCATAGAAATACTGTGTATGGGCTGTGTTTGATCCGCAATTACAAGGAAAGATGGGTGGCGTTCAGTTTAATGCTGCTAAAGGAGGGTCAACAAGTGTTTTTTTCACCTTCACTCTAAATCTTTGCATGGAGAAAAGCATAACTTGAATGATGTGCACCCCACAAGCCAACCAAATAAGACAGACTTACACTGCCCAGCCAGAAAAAAAGAAAATACTTAAAATTCAATGATTGGATAATTATTGCAGTGATTATTATGTTTCTAGCATGCTATATGTTTGGCAACAGTTCTTCTAATCCTAATTGATGGAGTGTGTAGCTTTTCATTTCCTAAACAGCCATGTAGGAAGACACATCATGGCCATATTCCAGAATGACAATGTCATCAGGCTCAAATTGTGCAAGAATGGTTGATTTGGCACCTCTGACCTTAAATTCATTGAAAGTCTTTGGGATGTGCTGGAGTAGACTTTACAGAGAGAGTGTTTGACTCTTGCATTGCCAATACAAGATCTTGACCAAAAATTGATGCATCTCTTGATGGAAATATCATTACAACATTTATTTCCATCCAAACAGTGACTTTTGTTTTGGCCAGGCAGTGTAGTTAACAATACAATTTTTCCACCCCCAAAAATAATAATTAAATAAATAAATAAATAAAATTATATATAAAGACAAAAATATACTTCCATTCAAAAGTTTGGGATCAATAAGATTTTATTTTTGGAAAGAAATTAATACTTTTATTCAGCAAGGTGGCATCAAAATGATCAAAAGTAACAGCAAATACACGTGTAATGTTACAAAATAATTATATTTTTAAATAAATGCTATACATAGCACTATACAATGCTATTTCTATACATCAAGGAATCCTGAAAAAAATATATCATAGATTCCACAAAAACATTAAAGGGTTAGTTCACCCAAAAATGAAAATTCTGTCATTAATTACTCACCCTCATGTCATTCCACACCCGTAAGACCTTCATTCATCTTCGGAACACAAATTAAGATATTTTTGATAAAATACAATGGCTCAGTGAGGCCTCCATTGACAGCAAGATAATTAACACTTTCAGATGCCCAGAAAGCTACTAAAGACATATTTAAAACAGTTCATGTGACTACAGTGGTTCAACCTTAATGTTATGAAGCGACGAGAATACTTTTTGTGCGCCAAAAAAAAAAAAAAAAAAAAAATGTGTCTCAAACTGCCAAAGTAAACGAGGCCTCATTACATCATAAGTGTTTCAAAACGTTTCGAAATTTCAATGGTCACGTGACTTTGACAGTTTGATACACGCTACGAACCACTGATTCTAAACAAAAGATTCATAAAGCTTCATGAAGCAGTGTTTTGAAATCGCCCATCACTAGATATTGTTGAATAGTCTTTATTTTTAGTTTTTTGCCACACAAAAAGTATTCTCGTCGCTCCATAACATTAAGGTTGAACCACTGTAGTCACATGAACTGTTTTAAATATGTCTTTAGTATCTTTCTGGGCACTGGAAAGTGTTAATTATCTTGCTGTCAATGCAGGCCTCACTGAGCCATCGGATTTCATCAAAAATATCTTAATTTGCGTTCCGAAGATGAACGAAGGTCTTTTGGGTGTGGAATGACACGAGGGTGAGTAATTAATGACAGAAATTTCATTTTTTGGGTGAACTAACCCTTTAAGCAACTGTTTTCAACATTATTTCTTGAGCACCAAATCAGCATATTAGAATGATTTCTGAAAGACTGAAAATTCAGTGATTTGCAATCACAGGAATAAATTACATATTATAATACAATAAAACAGAAAATTATTTTTATTTGTAATAACATTTCAGAATTTTTGATCAAATAAATTCAGCCTTGGTGAACATAATAGACTTAAAAATTATAAAATATCACTCCAAACTCCAAACTTACAATAGTGTATATATTTACACACATATAGGTTTTTTTGGCAAGCAACATATATTTCACTGGTGACATTTTTATTTTACAGGGCTTTTAAAAGCATGACTTGCATTTTTTTCCCCCTTGTCTGCTGTTGTTGACATCACAGCTCATGCACTAGCCTGGAGCAAGGAGTTCTTATATACTAGTCAAGGACTTGGGACTGTGCACATTCTCCTGGTGTTATCAGCCAATCAGTGTTGTCAATCAAGATGTTATTTACCTGCTGTTCTACAGCAATCAGTCACATGACATTTATGGAAAAAAGCAATGTCTGTAAAGCAACGGGAATGCTAACAGATTTCTCAGCATACATCATAATTCCAGGCTCCTTTTAAAAGGCACATGCCAGAGTCTGAACTTCGATTCACAGTGAACAGAACCTCACTTGGTTTGAGTGAAATGTCTGTATTGGCTGATGCAATAGCATTAACAGTTCTGAGAAACGTTTCAGCCAGACCAGCTACAGATTATGTTAGCGTGCAAATTACCGGTTAACATTCTCTTAGTACCAGACTTTGATGTCCAGTTTGAGAGGAGACATCCCCATCTACATTAGCATACATAAATATAATCCCTTAATATGTACACCAAGGGCCTTCAAATTATTCATCAATTATGATCTCCATTCCTTAAATGTTGCTATTATCGAAGCCGTTCTCTGCAGGGGAAAGGCCACACTTTTACTTTCTCTTCAAAATTTCAAGTCATTAGAGTAGAGAGAACACTTTCCATATTCCTTTCCCAACTGATGTGAATGGTTAGGCATTTAATTAAATTTGCTGTACATAAAGTCATTAGCGAGCTTTTTGAAAAATGTTATGCTCAACTGAGTCTAATTATTACCCAGTGAAAGCTGGCTTCAAAGTTATTGTCTTTGATGATGATACACGGTCTCACATCGGCTGTTCCTTTGTGATCTTCAGGCGCCTTCTTCCTCAAATTCACCTTCTTTTTTTGCCAAAGTTCAAAGAAAACTGGGATGTATTTTTAGCTTCTCCGATTAGGTAAAACCATAACCTTTCAGATCACTCCATTATACTCTGACCCAAGAAGATGAGAAAACTTTTCCTTCCCATAACTTTGTATACTTCCTTTCAACTTTTTGGTTTATCAATGCGTTGACTACAAATCCTGTTGACTTTTATGCGCTGATCTTTAAACATGATTTTTGAATTGTGAATTGTTTATTTTGGTTACTATTTAGAATACTAAAAAAATGATTTTGTAAAGTGGAATATTTAAAACTGTATAAAGATTACAATAGCTACATGTTAGAATTAATTGAGACTTAGTGAATCATTGTAAATTGAATCAAACTGAATTGTTCTGAAAAATAGCTTCCTGGAAAAAAATCAACTTGAAAAACTTTATTCTAACAAATGTAAAAAGATTATTTAGCAGGCTGAGCAGTTTATCTTGAGTGAACTAAACAAGAATACCCTAAACATGTTGCTAACAAAAGTTGTTTTGTTGACCTTATTTAGATTCTCAAGTATTTGTCCAAAACTTGTCCAAATTGAGTTATCTGAACAAGCAATTTTACTTTGAACAATGTTGTGCCAGTTCCCGAATGTGATAGGTTGCCTTATTTTTTCAAGTCAACTTTTTTTTTTTTAGAGTGGATATAAATCATGAATTAAATCTATTTGCTCCCCAAAGATTCACACCCCTATAATCAATATATTTGCTGATATTGAATATCAAATCTGACACCAAAAACCATCTTCAGAACCCAATCTTTTATATTTTCACAAACATTGAACAATTTTTACAGTGTTACTTTGAGCTATTGGAATAAAGAAATGATTCATGCCAAGGGCGAACTTCCTTTTATAAAAGTTAAATGAAAAATATTACTCTCACAAAATCAAAATACCTGTGTGCAATGAATACAAACAATCGAATCTATAAAAATCGTTTGTCCACATGGCAATTCCTTTCTTATTTCATTGATCTTCACGTGACAGCGAATGGTAGAAAAATGTCAAGAGGCTGTCGTTTAATCGCTCTTTTTCTTTACATAATTGGGGAGAGTGACAGACCTTTTACAGAAAGAGGCAAGATTTCAGCAAACACAGTCGGTAGGTGAGACACACCGAACAAAATTGTTGTTTCGAGTCAGCTAGTGGGACACAGCATTTTTTCCTTGCAGTCATTATTTTCTCCAGTGTCTAGAGTCTGTTTTGCTGAGCCCTCAAAGGTTAAACCCTGTTTCCTGATTCAAACACCATTGATCTCAATGCCTAGCTGCCTCCCCCCCACTCAGCCCGACTCAGCAGAATCACAAGCTTTAAACGCTTTAAAGCCAAGCCCATTAAAATACAATAACTCGTTAAATGAAAGATGTGTTTCCACTGTTTTGGGATGCAATTTAGTGTAAGAAATCACTGATGCAAATCCCTGTTTCCAATGTAAGGATTAGTCAGAGCACATTCTTTAAAGTATCTAATGAAGCCAAAGCTCAGCTGAAAGATCCATCTCTTTCCTAAGATGAAGGTTTCTAAATCTTCCTGTGGGAAAGAGACAAGTGAACCTAGACTATAAAGGATCCATCAGCGGGGCTTCAGCTAAAAAGAAACAGCAGCAAAACATAAGAGAACAACAATCATTGCACAGGGACCTTGTGTCTATTGTTATTGTTAAAAAAGAAACATCAGACTGCAGTGCCATATGGAGTCACTTAGACCTGCTGTTATTGATCTGTGTACAGACAGAAAGTTCAGATTGGCTAACTGATATCAAAGTTGAATAGTAGAAATGTAATTTTCTTTCAATTAATCAATTGTTAAGAAGGGGTCAAATCACATTTCATCATTTTGGATAAAGTACTGAATCTGATTAAGTAAACTAGTATTTGCACTTGAAACTGTACCTGAAGCTACTTTAACTTCTGAAACCACAAGCTATTCATAATTTCATAAACTATAAGCTACTAAACTACCCTTCAAAATGTGGTTAGTTACAACCACAACCTACCAACAAAATGTAGCAGATCACTGTAGCGACTCAGTTCAAACCGAACATCTCTTCCTAGTTATTGCACGAAATAAACATGAATGAACATCAGAAGGTATGTTGTTTCAAATGCAGAAAGACTTCAATACACACCATTTTTCAAGTTCAAGTCCACCGACATTAATCTACTAACTCTCCTGTCTGGTTTGTTTGTCGGAACAAAATGGTGGATTCTGCGTTATAATTGGTCAGATTGCCTGTCAATCAAACTCCCGGCGAAGGGTGAATTGAACGCACCAGACAGACAGACAGACAGAATTGGATGCATAATAATAATTACTGTCTTAAAAAAAAAAAAAAAAAAAAAAAAAAAAAACAATTCACAAAAATAAATCAGAATTCCCAGTGCTACAAAAGAGAGAGGACATTCAAGAAAAGGATATCTGAAATGCTGAAACGTTATGTAGCATTTTGTTATGCTACACTGCTAAGTGTTGGAAAAGTAACTTGTTACATAAAAAAGTAAAAATGACAATGTAATTCATTCTGAAAAGAGCTAAACTACTGTCACACTACCTTAATGTATTTAAGTCAGTAGCGTTCACTGTTTACTTGCTAACATTGCTAGGTTACCATTCAAAAGTTACTTAAAAATATCAATTTTCAAAAGGATTTCAAACTGTATATTTCTAATCACAATAAACAGAATCGTAACTTTGTTCAATCACAACGAGTAATTCAATTACCCCAGCAGTTTGTCAGGAATGGTGTAAATACTGAAGTTTGGCGCTGTTAGGTGGCTTGGCAGCAGGCCAGCTATTGATCATGAATCCGGTACCAACAGAGGGAAAACTGCTGACAGCTCATGAATTCACCAAGGACATGGGTGTCCATTATTTAATCATCATTTCCTGGGTAAAGGGATCAGTTTTCCTTTTTCTAACTTCCTCTCAATAGGAGCTGCCACTCCAGAACCAAAGAGTAATTTGCAACTGTTCCCCTCTCCTCATTTCTGCCTTGTTGCTCTTCTTGATGTTAAAAGTGAGTCAATTACCCTGTTTCCACCATATAAAGGTAGAAATATTTCAGCATGAGAAACGACACAAGTAATAGGATTTAACGGCACAGAAGAAAAGTAAAGAACTGAAAAATTTGCCCAGCATATTTTCAGTGAGTTTGTGAATTCATGTATTATTGAGGTCAGAAATTGTAACGTTATAATTCTATGTGTCAGGTAATGCATAAGCCCACATAAATATATATTTTTATACATTTAGACTTTATTTATTACTAAGTTAAGAACGACTGTTGCGAAACCTAGTGATTTATAACCTTTTTTTTTTTTTTTTTTTTTTTTTGCTGTAGTGAGGTGAATTTATTCCTAAAATAAATCAAGCAGTTTGCAGTTTCTGATGATTACACATTCATTTCAACCTTCTTTCGAATTAAAAAAAAAAAAAAAAAAAAAAAAATTGTTCTTTAATATCTGATTGGATCTTTTCCTTAATTTGTCATTCTAATAACACCTTGGAAAATAATTGCTTTTCAAATCACAAAAGGGTTATCAGACATGCATCATAAATTTTGAAGACTTTCAGGTCTTTTCTGCTGCTTGCTGTTCAATAAAGAAAAAAATACTGGAAAGAAGTGGAAAGAATTGAAAAAGAGGAAAGCACCCTAGTCTTGGCACAGGCACTCATGCAGGCAAAAAATCTCCCAGAATGCCATAGTTCCTGCTCTTACTGTGAACCACAGAGGCCTAAAAGGCTAAATGCACAGAAAAAGAAACTGAGATAAACAAACACTTCATTACCCCTCCATGTCATCTCTTCATTGATCCACTGACCATTTGAAAAAACAGTTCATTTTTAGAACTGTATTCCGTTTTCATTTGTATTATTAGCCGTATTAATTCAAAGCTCTGCAGTTATGCCTTAGTTTCATAAAATGTATGAATCATTTAAGAGCACATTTTATTTGTATTTAAAAATAAATGAGAAGTTAGACTTCCAATTTATTTTTTTTTTCATTAGATGGGCGAAGGAGAATATGAGGAGATAACGGGAACATGGTGCATAGACAAGGACTGCACGACCGCAGTATTGGTACAGTATGTACTGTATCATGTCAGTTATTTCTATGGAAATTCTGTGAAGAATGGTATTAAAACCATACAGTAATACCTTTTTTATAGTCAATTAAATATTTTACAAATCAAAGGCATTTAATCTAATTTGACTTTTTTGTGATTTGGAACTGTATGCAAAAAAAAAAAAAAAAAGATCTGATTATTCACAACCAATGAATGATAAGTCTGCCTGACACATTTCTACCAGTGCAGGTATAAAGGCCCATTCACACCAAGGACGATAACTATGACGATAACGATAAAGTTCTAAAAATCGTTCTAAATATAAAACCATAGCAGAGTCCACACCACGACTATAACGATGACGGCACAGAGAAACAACATCACTTTCGGAATGATTTTTTTTCCAGCTGATGAATGATAAAAACATTGAGAGCCAATTCAACTCAAGCATTTAAAGTGGCAGACGACAAAACTGCAGCAAGCACTTAGAATAAACAGAACGATATTGTGTGTTGGTGCGGACACTAATATAGTTATCGTTATAGTTATCTTAATAGTTGTCGTTCTTGGTGTGAACAAGCCTTAAACCAATGCTACTGGAGGTAGTGTGGGATTTTCAGCATCATTACTCCAGTCTTCAGTGTCACATGATTATTCAGAATTCATTTTAATATGCTGATTTGCTGCTCAAGAAACATTTCTTATTATTATCAATGTTGAAACCAGTTGTGTGGCTTATTTACCACGATACAGTTTTTTTTAGGATTATTTTTTTCTTTTTAAAAAGGGGGTTTTATCGTTTTAAGCCGCGTTTCCACCAAAATTTTCTGGAACAGTTTGTCGCAGGAACTTTTTCCCCCAGACCTGTTGCTGTCTGCGTTTCCATCATGGTCTAAAGTACAGCAAAGATAGTCCTGTGACTTAGGACTGCGCACAACTTTCCAGTTCCCGCTGGATTTCGTCCTCTGCATATAAGCTTAATAAAGCCTGAACCTCACTGTCGGTCCATCGGACATATTTTTTAAACTCCATTGTTGATTCGAACAGCAAACAACTCTTACTGCACGCACCTCAACAGACTTTTAAAAATGGTGGTTGAAATAAAATGCTGCATGAACTCAACCAATCAGCATGTTTAGTGTCCAAGTCCCACCCCTGGAAGTTCCTGAACTTTGAAAAAGTACTACCACATGAGCAGGGACTTTCTGAGGGGGAAATTTTTACCTGTAACTTCATTTAGACCCTGGTCCCTGGTCCCAAAGTTCCTTTGGAGGAAACGCGGCTATAGTTATCTTTACAGTTATCGTTCTTGGTGTGAAGGGGCCTTAAACTAATGCTCCTGGAGTGGTGTGGGATAGTGTGTCCAACTAAAAAAGAAAGAGAAAGAAGTGATGACCACACGAATAGACATATAATTTGCTTGCTTACAGTTGTCTCTAAATATTGAACTGGGTTTGGAAAAAGTGTTTTAACCACAAAATGACATAAATAGCTCTATATAAACTCCTTTTATGGTTTTAAAGGTGTTTTTTCTCTTTATCAATCCCTTGATCCACCTAAATAAGTATAAGGAATACATCATCAATACTTCATCTAAAAGGTGCAGCAGTGTCAAAACACACCTGCTGAGAGAGCACAGGCCTTCCCCTCTGAGACCCTCCTGGAGCAGGTGAATTGGTCTATCACCTTCCATTTCTCCCACACTGAGGAACGTCATGCTGCAGGAAACATCTTAATGTTGTGCCTGCCCACACTCTCACCTAAACACACCAAGAGATGACGATTAATAGTTCACCCAAAAATGAACATTTTGTCATCATTTACTCACCCTCAGGTTGTTCCAAACCTGTATGTGTTTCTTTCCTCTGCTGAACACAAAAGAAAGACCTTCATTGACTTCCATAGTATTTTTTTCTACCATGGGTGTCGTCAACAGTCTGGTTATACCAACATTCTTTAAAATATCTTCTTTTGTGTTCAACAGAAGAAAGAAACTCATACAGGTTTGGAACAACTTGAGGGTGAGTAAATGATGACAGAATTTTCATTTTTGGGTGAACTATCCCTTTAACACACTTAACTCTGTGGTCAATTTATGTCACCAGTTTTCTGATTTAACCAAAGACAAGACCTAATTTATTAGGATTACAAGCAGATATTAAAGTGACATTTCACCAAAAATATGAACATTCTGTCATTATTTACTCACTATGTGATTCCAGATCTTTCTATACAAATACTGTTTATAATACTACATATGTTGAGATACAATAATCTTCTGATGACATAATAGCTTAGTGTGACTAAAATTTAAGTTGTTAATAGCTCCAAAATCCCCCCTCATACCCTTTCAAATCAAATATGCCACCTTTTATGCAATATGGGTATCAGTGATGTTATGTGTCATGACTGTCATTGGTGTCAAACATGAAGTGACACTTCTAACATCACCATATATTGATTTTAAGATAATTTAGTCTGTTCACAAAGCTTCTGTATGGCTTTAATTTTTTTAAGGACGTGTCTTATGCTCACCAAGGCTGCATTTATTTGTTCAAAAATACAGAAATTTTTTTATTACAACCAAAAAAGATCTGTTTTCTATTTGGTAATATTTTAAAATGTAATTTATTCCTATGATGGTAAAGCTGAATTTTCAGCGTCATTACTCCAGTCTTCAGTATCACATGATCCTTCAGAAATTATTGCTGATTTAATGGTCAAGAAATATATATTTTTTTTTATTAATATCGATGTCGAAAACAGTTGTGCTGCTTATTTACCATGATAAATTTTTTCAGGATTCATTTTAAAAAGTACACTCCCAACAAACCCAACCATTGGGTTTAAAAAATTTAATTTAAAGTTTTAAATCAATGGTTGGGTTTGACCACATTTGACTCAAACATGGGTTGAAACAACCCAGCATTTTTTGGAATGTAGGTTTAAAAGAATTAAAGTATTAATTTCTTGGTGATTTGAATGTTGATGTTGACAGATGTGTTTTAAAAGAGCTGTATGAAGGGTTTAAAGCCTAATTTTGTGTTCCACAGATAATAAAAAAGGATACAGATTGGGAATGAATACATCCATGAATGTAAGGTTAAATCCTTGACATACGCAATGACAGAATTTTCATTTTTGGGTTACACAATTCCTTTAAATCATATAGGTAAGAATTATTTATATAGATATTTACACTTCTTTTAAACATATTACATGTCGCTTACACCTTTCCCCTCACATAAAACATATAAAAAAACACTTTAGATGTTTTGCTTTCATTCCCAGAGAGGGCAGCTGTCTCATCAAAAGCTGATAATGACAGCAGTCCGCTGCTGCCGGAGCAAAGAGTGTTTGCATGAACAGTCTTCCCTCTGAGGTTTTAACACCCACACACCCACACACACACACCCACACCCACATACATACATACACGCATCCAAGTCCATAAATCTGTGGATTTGATTTCCCTTGGTGCTCAAAGAGTAGAAAAAAAAAACCTGAAAGAAACAAAACTAATGGAAAACATCCTGGTGGATGTGTCTGTGAACTCTGCATATATTTGGAGATAATCCAGCTTTGTGTTCTGCTGTAAAGCAGCGCTCTCCTCCAGTGTCACAGCGACTTATCATTGCTATAACAATTATAACAACATTAGGCACAGAGAAAGCACACCAAGACGCCGCTGTCATCGTATAAACAAAGCGGATGTAGCTTTGATCCACCATTGACTTGTGATTTAGCATCAGCTAGATGTCAGGCTGTTTAAATATGAGCCGACTGCTCAGATTTCGAAACGCTATGAGAGGATACTGGGAAATAAAAAAAGATAAAATATAATTTCTTGAAACACATTTGAAGCCATTCTCTTGACATCAGAGGAAAATGTCATTGCTCAGAGGTTGCTAAGAGTTTTATCAACATCGTCTTAGATGTTTCTCCTAAAATTCTTAAACACAATTTGTCATACAGTTTTTGAGTACATACAGTACACAGTATAGAGCTATACGATTAGACAACTGGATAGTCCTGAACACAGAAATGAAATTAAACAAATAATTTTTGAGCCATCTTTGCTGAAACTTCAAGGGAGAAACATCTAAAATTTATTTTATTCATTTATTTATTTAGGAGAGGAGAAACATCTAAAATCAAGAAGCATTCAGCAAAGGTTTCCCTATTCAATTTAATCTTATATTTCCCTTTGAGAAAAAAAAAAAACATATTACAGGTACATGCACTGTCCACATGACGTAATTTTCCTCAACAGGAGGGTCCGCGTGCAGCCCAATTTTTGAGACCGCGCGGGCAGTGCGTATACAACTGCGCATGCACAAGGTGAATGTTGAGACAGAAGAGTCCACTAGGTGGCAATACGCACAGTTGCGATGTACTGTGCAGTATGGTGTTAAAGCTCCCTCACACAGCAGTCATCATAAACTTCTTTTAAAAGTTTACTTTTCTTATAAATGCGTGTTTGGTCCACATTACACTTTACACAAACAAAATTAATATTCATTCTGGGCACTTCTGCCAAAACAAGCATTCATCTGCACTATGACATGATGATGCTTCTAGCTGTATTGACAGCAAAGCTCTATAAAAATGAATTGCTTGGCAAAGGCCACATCAATTTACTGACCCAATTTTCAGGGGACATGAAGGCCAAAATCCGCTTATTCCGTCGCCTAAATGACTTGCTGGATCATAACGGTTCAAAATAAGCTACCTCATGCTCTGGAGAGATTAAAAAGTCCAGTCATAAGTCATGCGATTCATTAGGTCAAATATAACTGGCCGAAAAGGATCACTCACGCCTGAGCCTGAATATCAGTCCATGAAAGATGAGATTACATCATTAGATGACATCATTAAAGTTAAAAAAATAATAAAAATATAAAAAATACAGTTATTAAAAAACATTCCTATGCATCTAACCATAAATTTAAAAAAAGGTAATTGCGACTTTTTATCTCACGATTCTGACTTTTTTTCCTCAAAATTGCGAGTTTACATCTCACAAGTCTGACTTTTTTCTCAGAATTGCATGATATAAACTTGCAATTGTGAGTTATAAGTCAGAATTGTGAGTATATAACTCACAATTGTGAGTTATAAAGTCAGAATTGTGAGATGTAAACTCGCAATTCTGAGAAAAGATGTCAGAATTGCGAGATATAAACTCGCAATTGGGAGAAAAAAATTCAGAATTGTGAGATAAAAAGTTGCAATTATCTTTTTTATTTTTTATTTAATTGTGGAAACAAGCTTCCACAATATATCCTTAAAAAGAATGCAAATTATTTTATGTCCAATTAAATGTATAAATTACCCATTAACTTTGACCAGAAATCCCTCTAAAAATAATAAACACTTAACACCACATATGAATCACATAAGTAAACGCATTAACATCGACAAATGTCTCTGCAAGGACAGTTCCCTGGCCCGGCTTTCCCAGAGCATATAAAACAGGATTACAGTATCCAGACAGTTCGAATCAATGTGACCTCTGCATGAATACCATCAGTGAGAAGAGAGTTGAGCAGAGAGAGAGGATAGAGGGTTGTCTGTTGAGCTCACCACGTGATAATATCCCACAAGTGTCCAGCCTGTGAATGAAAGCTCAGGGCGCAAACGAGAAAGACTCATGTTGGACACAGAGCTGCGCTGTATGATCACCCAGAATCCCTTTCTCTGCACAAACCTCCTGCTCTGGCCCCTGAGAATTCAAGAGAATCCAACAATCATGCACAAATAGAGTGATGCAGTACTGATGCATTTTTGTAGGCCAACCCAGAAGTTAGGATCTCCCTGGTTCCCTCGGCAAAAATCAAATAGGATTTTTCCATTGGCTTTTGGATTATTGCAGAAAAAAAATAAAAATAAAAAGCTTTGTGACTATGAAAAGTTTATGATTCTTACATATTTTGTTCATCATGATAATCTGCACAAATTAACACAAGTTTTATGAATTTTGAAGCCTAAGGGTCAGATTTACTAACAGCTTGTGCCAGCGCCAACCTTCTTTTGACGTTAAAAAACTACTGTCAGGACTTACTAAAGACACACAGTGAAAAATTAGCTCTGGAAAGTCGTGGATGCAGTTATTTCTGACCTTATTGCATATGCATTTGTAGGAGTTTACTTTTCAGACACAAAATTTATGGGAGGAGAGTATATAAATGAATCATGCAAGGTGATTTACTAAGGTTTACTAGTCAATTTACTGGTATTTGCACCATTATTTACCGCCCAAAAAAAGCATGTCTTAAACCAGGCTCTAATTTGCGCTGCTCTTGGTAGATTGAGTTTTGTCATTATGGAAATGATCTGGCTGCGCCTGTGTTTCTTTAATTTAGTAGATCATGTGCAGAACACACGCTTTTTTGGAACTGTGCTTCGCGGTAATTTGCCCTGCTTAGTAAATCTGGCCCTAAATTCAATCACCAGAAGTAAAAAAAGCTAAACGTAGGCTATCAGAGTCACCATCACTAATTCCTATATGTTGACTATATCCAATTTTTTTGATGACCAGCTTTTATCTTCTTTTAAAAGTGACCCATATCAGCTTAGGCTGAAAAGGAAGTAATAATGGCTCGATTTGCAATGGACTCAGACGAAATTATAATAAAAGCTTTTGCTTTCCGCACCATCTTTAAAGGTCAGCAAAACACTGGGTTCATCCTCCATAGAGTGGTGCAGGTATGACATCACTTTGTAGGCCAAAACGCAGAAGCGAGTTAGCATTTTAGCACTAGCGGTTCCAATTGGTTTTTTGAATGGGATTTTGGTTAAATGGCTGAAATAAGGTATGTGGTGAATGCAAGCTCAAGACAGTTTCACGTTTTATTCTACGACATAAAATACATCAGTATTACCCCACTCGTGATTTTTTTTTTAAGCTGTTATGTGTCTTGAAAAAGGCGGTTGCTAACAAGTGGCTAAATGGGACTACACAGGCAGTCGGGGACATAAAACGTCCTCACGCCGAAAAGGTAAACTCAGTCTGCTTTTACAGCCTCATTATGCTCATAATTGTACTTTTATAAACTAGTCTAACTCAAACATTCTGGGAAAATGTTTTTAGATAAAAACTGAAAGAGTTGTCGGAAGCTTAGTGATGGTGACGTTGAAGTCGAGCAACCGTGGTGTAGTTCGTTTATAGCCTACCTTTAGCTTTTTACTAAATGCGACTGCATTTAGGCTTCAAAATTCATAAAAGTTATGTTCATCTGTGAAAATTATCTTGATAGACAAAATGTGTAAGTATCATAAACCTTTGATGATCACAGAGCTTCTTTTTTTGCGATAATCCAAAAGCCTGAGGAAAATCCCATTGGGTTTTTGTCGAGGGAACCAGTGTGATGCTAACTGCCGGTTGGCCTACAAAGTAGCGTCATACCTGCACCACTCTACTGCGCCATTGAAAAGAGTCATGTGATCGCGGTTGGTGTCCATCTGAGCTGACGTTATTCACCACATCGCTTTTTCAATGACATACGACTCGCATTGGCAAGGGAATATTCGATCTGTCCGCTTACATGGCAGACGCAAATGCATGTATCCAATTCATATCAGATTTATTTCCACATATGAATGAGGCCTGAAAACAATTTGAGAATATCGGAATCCATGTGCTTTTTTCCTGCTCGCGCTTTTCAAACAACACACACATTTTATTATAAAAGATCATCAATAATAATTGAATCAGCATTTTATATCATTAACTGGCCCGTGTTTCTGTATGCATCCTCAACATGTCTCACACAAACCTTCATATCATTAATAAAACAGCTCTGTGAATCTCTCCAGTGACATGCGAATCATTAAACGCTTTATAACCACTCAAAAAGCCAGAATCATAAAATATTGGCCAAATCAATTATTTTTATAACTGAAGAATAATAAATAATTACAGCAATGATAATCTGATTATCTTCAGTCAAATGTGCTTCACAGTATAGGCATGGAAAAGCACAGCACAGACAGGAAGAACATGACAGAGGTTCTATTTTTAAAAATAAACACAAACATCACTCAGACATCAGTCAACTCATGCCAATACGAGAATGAATGCCGCACATCTGAGTAAGCCAGTGGGTGGAGAAACAAAGAGAAGGGGGAAATAGTTTTCTGATTTTTAGCAGGTTGTAATCATTTGAGCATTTTTGCCCCTTTTTGTTCATTTTTAAAATATTTTATAGTTGTTATGCAGCAAAGACAGTGGGAACTATTATTGCTTTATCTGTTATTATTACGGTTACTTTTATAATTGTTACTTTTATAAACATACACATTTTTGGACTTGGTACAGGTTTAACCTACATTGTGTGGACCAAATGTATGGTAGAATATACAGTCAATATTGTACAAAATCATTATGTCTATGAAGAGTCCTCACGAAGATAGCAAAAACCTAGCGTGCGTGTGTGTCTGCATGTATAATTTCATGTTTATAACACCACTGTATCTTGCAAAACAGTGATGTTATGAACTTGAAATCCCAGTACTATTTTAGGATGCAGTCCTTATTTTGTGAATTAATCATCACTGCACACTTAAACGCACAAGATTCCCCAGTTTCTGTTCCATACTGAAAATCAATGGACATGTGGATAGACTCCAGTTGAAATGATGCCCATTCATTTAGCTCTGACTCAATAACTCGCTAGCTTTTTCCACACATTTGAGTCTGCCTTCTGTGCTGCCTTTTTTTATTGTCTGTGCTGGACTAACATTAGCTATGAGGAAACATTGACCATGACGGTTACCACACAAATACACACACACACACACACACACACACCACTATAAGCCATGCACTAATGCTCCAGTGAAGTAAAGGACGGGTCTGATTATGATGGCAGCATTAGACTCAGGCAGTCAGTGTGTTTTCCACTGTCAGCTCCTGTGTGTACTGTCACTCAACACAATCATCACACCCACTCTCTCTCTCGACCTCCAGTCCCCTCAACAATATACACAAAAGTCAGGAATACTGATCTGCACATTCAAATGCCTCACAAAAGTCATAAGACCTTGTACATGGCAGTTTGTTTTATGACACACACAACAGTAACAAATGGTGATGTACTATTTACATTATATTTTTACAATACCATGATGCTACCACAGTACATTTAAAAAACAGAGCCGTGGTACTCAGAAGGGCTTTTTACACTTGAAATAGTTAACCCTGGGTCATTCTAAACCTCAGGTAAATGGAATCCTGGGTTATCTTGCTTCACGTTTCACACTGCTCATAATTTACCCGGGGTTAACAATTAATCCTGGTTATTTATAAACTGACGTTTCACATTGTACATTCCTAAACCCTGGGTTAACGTTCTTATTTGCATATGTGCAGTTTCAGTGTCATTGATTGGATAAACGCAGCACGCGACCTGTTTACATAGCTTTAGCATTGCGCATCCTTGTATTCCCGACTGTACTATTGAGTTTATACTGAAGGGACATTTCAGACTATAAAGGTAAGAATGAAACAGTCAAACGCTGAATTTACTGCTTATATACAACACACAGTGTTTCCGTGTACAAAGCAGACAAATATGAGGCACACGATTGGTTGTCTGTTGCTAAGCGTCTAGCATAACATTCTAACACTGCATCATTTCACACTGTACAAGTACTAACCCCGCTTCTGAATTCAAGTGTGAAACATTCCTTTACCCGGGGTTAAAAGTGGTGTTTAGAACAATGAAAACTCAGGGTTAAGCGCAGTGTGAAAAGCCCTAGAGTCATTCAAAAGCTTCATGTGAAGGTGCTGAACTCAATAAAGACCTCCTCCATTGCTGGCAAATGCATTTTTGGGTTTTGTTTCAATGGATTGTAGTTAAATATCCACTTTATCCAGCACTCTTTTCATGCTCTAGCTGTGTTCTGAAGTAGAAATCACTACCGAGTGAGAATCCAATACAAACGATTCAGTACGTAAGCGAATTCATGAGAGTGAGTGAGCGAATGATTCAGTTATTCAAACTGAATCTCGAACCGATTCAGGGGTGCATTTCCCGAAAGCATACTATGGTCGCAAGTACGTCAATATCAGCATAGTTCAATGAGTCGGTGTTTCCCAAAGCCATAGTTCCAATGAACATTAGCAAACAGCATCGCAAAGTTGTGTGGATGGAACTGCAGCTCTCAACCTGTGGTTAGAAGCATAGTTTCTGTAACCCAGCGTGGTTGAATGACAAATTTGCGAGAATACGGTTTCGGGAAACAGTCGTGACTAGCTACTGTAATTGATTTCTTCAGCAATGCATCTTACACCGTGTCTACACCGGACGTGACCGATGTCGCTCGCATTGCAACAGCTAAAAGCTATACAAAGCGCCCCTTGCAAAGCATTTGTCCTTCGTGTCAGTACGTCATAAATAGAACGAGGCATCAGTTTACTGTTGGAGATTTGTCGCTCGCGTCGCGCCGCATCCAGTGTAGACAACATCACTGATTATAATGGGTTCTATTGTCTTTTGTCGCATCGCATGGCGCCGCGCTGCTCGCATCTGGTGTAGACACGGTGTTATTATGGTAGATAAGCAGCGAGTTGCGTCTTTGTACGGGAAACACACCCCAGACAACAGGCAATACCACACGACTTGATTGCTGAAATATCGTCAGGGGAAATGTTACACTAAGGTTCTGAAAAGGGGGTTTTCGCAGCGATGCCATAGAAGAACCATTTGGGTCCCTCAAAGAACCTTCTGGTGAACAGTTCTTAAAAGAAACTTTTTTTCTGAGTGTGAAGAACATTTTAAACCTTTTTTCCACTATAAAGAACCTTTTATGTTAAATATTCTTCATGGACCCCTAGATGCCAATAAAAAACCTTTATTTTTAAGAGTGTATGTGGCTTTGTAACTTAGAAACTGAAGATCCTCTGATTGTTCATAAGAATCATGTCTAAATAAACCAATTCTGCTTCATATTAGTTCAACATTAGGGTTCATTCAGGTTTACTTAATAACTGAAAGACTATAATTTAAAAATCATTAAATAATAATATAAAAAATAATAAATAAACCAGCTTACCAGAAAGGCTGTTAAAGTAATAGCTCTCTTGCTTGCCATGCCACATTACATGCTTACAGTGTAGACACAGAGGCAGAAATTAATTCTCAAAAAAGTCTGGATTGTGGCGGGCAACGGATAACACTTGGTGGGCTGGATTTGGCCCGCAGGCCAAACTATCACTGCATTGTGGCTCCTCTCTATCTTCTGCTCACACACAAAACCTACATCTGTGTCCCTGAGGCCATTTTCTTTCCAACACTGCAGTGGAAATCCCTCGCAAGGTTTGAAAATACTGACAATGGACATTTTCTTGTTCGAGCAGTCATTACACGTGTGGCTGTGTTATTTAGAAACTGAAGCTCCCCTGATTGTTCATAAGAATCATGTCTAAATAAGCCAATTCTGCCTCGTATTAGTTCAGAATTAGGGTCTATTCAGGTTTGATTAGCAGTGCAATTCAGCTTGTCTGTGAAGATGATTACAGTCAATGGCCTTACTGATGTGTGTCTGAGTTCTGCGCACTGTTTCGATGTCTGTCTTTTTCTTCTGTTCTTCTCCCAGACAGATGTGGATGTGGAGTGGAAACTTTTTTTTTTTTTTTTTTACCTTGTATACCAGAGTATGTCAATATGGCAGAGCAACTGTCAGTCTAGAAATCAGGACAGTCTCTCTGTGTGGCACCGGTTGAGTTTTTATTGTTTCTTCCTCACATTTTTTTTTTTTTTTTACTATTAGTTCTCTCTCCCACCCCCATCTTGCCATAAGAATTTTTCTTCAAATCCATTATGAACCATTCAGGTAAACCTTAAACTTTAAAAACTACTCCAGTTAAAATGTTTGGGTCTGTGACAGATTGGAGTTCAGAAATGTTGTAAGTATCAAATGCTGGGTAATTTTTTCAGACATTTTCATTAACCAAAAAAGCACCACTAAAACTCTCAGTTTAGCTTCAGTTTTTAGTGAATATGAATCTGTAGGAAACCATGTTTATCTCAAACAAAATCTCTTTTAAACAAAAATGTAAAAAATATTTCTCTTGCAGGTAGGAAGATAACTAAACATGTTTGTTGCTTAAAACAACCTTGATTTACCACAAACGTATGTATATAAACGCAATGAACAAAATGATAAAACTCTCTTGCAATGTGCAAAGACAAAAGCGTGCCTTTGTCCTTTGTCATTTTAATTATGCATGCTATAAATACATGTCAAATACATCAAGATGAACAGACGCTTATGAGAAATGTGTCTTCTGCACCTGGTTTGAATAAAGGTCTTTCATTAAGGTTGAAAAGGGAACACAATGTCACAATATCATCTTTAAAGACAGTGAGGATGAGATAATTGAAATGAATAGATGTGAATTAAGGGATCAGACTGTGGTACATAATGAGCCAGGAACAAAGAAAGCCCAGACTGTTAAAACTCATGAGCGCACAGACACAGACAGACACGCAGCTGGTCCTGAGAGAACAAACGGTCTTGTTATAAGAGGGCTGTGGTCCGCAGCAGACAGCAGGGCCCTTCGATTAGCTTGCTCACTAATGACACTAACACACCTGAGTCCTCAATGTCCTTTTTCCCCTAGAGAGAAACTCACTGATAAACACACAGGACACACTCACGGACACTGTCAACCCAATACAGACACTCATCATCTTTCCCATTTGATCTCACACTTGAAGGGACAGAAAATAAGAAAGGCTATATAGACGAGGCAGATATACTGAGAAATAGTTAACTCAAAGACAGGGGCCTTAAAAAGAAGAGGTGTAACCATGATGGTCTTCGTAGGTATTATATATGAATTAAATTAAATTATATTAAATAAACAACACACTTAACTTTTAACAATGCAAAGATATCCATTAATTATTTGACACTGATATCTGCTATTTATAATTGATTAGTTAATTTACGTACTTGCAAGCAAAAATAATGAATAATAATAATGATAAAATAAATATATAATATATTAATATATAAAATATATATTAATATATAAACTAATATTATATTTTGTGTTTAATATTCCAGCAATAAATATCTATTTAAATATAATTAATTTAAATATAATTATATTCTATAATTCAAATATATATGAAGAGTTCAGATGCAAAAGCCGTTAAACGCCACATCCGGCAAAAATGAGATGATGATATTGAGCAAATGCTCTCCGCTCATAATATACGTTCATCAAATACTTTCGCTTCAAATCTGCTAAATCCCAGCGTCAGCCCAAGAAATACCGGTTCGTTTGCAGAAATCGATAATCGCCACTTCCCTTCCCAAGTCCACACGAGAACCAATCGGAAGACTCGAATCGAATCATATGATTTCAAGATGAATGACGGTGTGCCAAAGAGTATAGAACCCAAGAGGCGAAACTCTGGTTTTTGGGTAACAGCCACTAGGTGGCGCTTCGGTAGCGCAGCAGCCATTTTGGGGTGAAAATGCCAACTGGACAATAGAATCCATCACGTTACGCACCCAAAATCGGCGAATCTCACAGCCAAATCAGAAACGCAATAGAAAATTTCTCAAATTCAGTAAATTTCATGACACCTACAGTAAATGTTGTATTGTCTTAGCCTACAGGCTATATGTTTTATGTTATCAGTTGTGGAACCCAAACATTAATGTACACATCTGAGGTAACTTAGCCTACTTTATTGAGTATTTCCATTTTATGCAACTTTTCATATTTACTATTAATAGTAAATTGATAAATTAATAATGAATAAAGTTAAGATCATCATGTTTGTAGCGTGATCCAGGGGATTAAAACGTACAATATATATTTCAGACCTAGTGGAGTAATAATAGTAAAATACTCCACTATAGGTCTGAAATATGTACGTTTTAATCCCCTGGATCACGCATTATGATCTTATAGAACATGATGCATTGCTGTGTATGTTATCCCATAATTCCCACTTTTTTTGTTTACATAGTCTTGCTTTAACGGACATTAATATAAGACAACACTGCAAAAAACAGTTTACTGTCAAGCTGTTATATTCTGTTATATATTTATTTTCCAACATTCCCAATTTTTCTGATACATGTCCTTAATTTAATTTCATATGTTGGTATTAATTCAGTGTTCATAATGCTAATACTTGAACTTCAAAGAATTTTAACCCAAACTTACTGGGTTTCTAAAGAGCAAAGGTTTTGTGAAAAAAGTGTCCGTGTTATATCATGCTATACAGTGACAAAGAAATCACAACAGGGAGTGTTCAATCATGTTGCTGTTTTGTTTTAAATGAGGCCGATCAAATGTCAATAAATACATATGTTTATTTATTTATATATAGGCTATGCTATCATACCACCCAGCCCAAATAATCTCTCAGAGAGCAGATTGTGTAGGTCTTGTTAACCAGACTCCCTGCATTGCAAATGTATTCTAACTCAGCCTCTGTGTTGCAGTCAGTGCTCCCCAATGAGTTTCACTTGTCATTCAATGGATATTCGAAATCAGTGAAGGAAACATGCTGAACAAATTCATGGTAAACCCAATAACTGTGGTTTTTAACACAGTGTTGTGGCAAGATAACAAGGCCAGCTATCTGTGCAGAAATTCTGAGAAGTGGCGGCACGTCAAGCTGTTCATGAGGGCAAAGAAAAACCTTCTCTGTGCAAGACTAAGCTTTTTTCTTTATTGAACATTTTACAGATGCTTGCAAGCTTTTTTTTTTTTTTTTTTTTTTTATACTGGGACAGTCCATCCATAGTAATATCTCCATTCCCAAAACGTCTGATGTGCACACACACACACACACACACACACGTATATGTGGTTTACGGGGACTCTCCATAGACGTAATGGTTTTTATACTCTACAAACTGTATATTCTATCCCCCTACACTACCCCTACCTCTAAACCTACCCATCACAGAAAACTGTCTGCATTTTTTTTAATAAAATGTATACAAGAACACACACACACACACACACACACACACACAAACACACACACACACACAAATGGTTGTTTAACAATGCAGTGCTAAACATTAAAACAGATCACTGGCTTTGCCAAGGTTTGCTGCAATAAATAGTCAACTTAGTTCAACTTACATGCGATTAGAGAGGATATCCTTGAACATACCATTTCTTTCAAAGAAATTCTGACCACTGAGCCTATCTTCTAGGAATTCTGAAGACCTCTTCTTGGATTTGAACCTTCAGATTTCGAGCACAGTTTTCAAGCATGTGTCTATTTTGGAGTCTTGATATTTTATAGTGTCACTCCTTCATTGCTGTGCACTTTTTTTTCTGCACAGTGGCTGATTTGTAGTTTGTACCACCAAAAGTTTCTTTGAATTTTCGTATTTTTTCGTAGTTCCCATTCATTTCCTATGTCGGTCGTTTTTGTACACGAAGCAGCCAAATGTGACTTTTTTTTTTTTTTTGTGACCCTTTAACATATCCAAATCATGTCAGTGATTTTTTTGTGTGTTCACATAGCTAATGCGACAAAAGTCAATCAAGTCATCAGAAAAAATTTCAAAACGTACAATTTTTCGGTCATTTTTGACCAAAGAGGACCAGAAGGGTAATATAGTTTGTGAATGTAAAAAGTTTGCAAAGTTTTAAAGATCAAAATGCACGACAAATAAATTTGTCTCCTAAAAGAACGAATTGATTCTGAACTGCTGAAACAAGTTGTCAGCAATTCCAGTCTCACTTCCTGTTACATACCTACATAACAATGTAACAAATTAACATAATGCCAGCCTATGGTCTTCATTTGCTGCCCATGAACATTGTCTACTTTGCCCCGCCCTCAAAAACTGTAGTTGTAGCTGAGGCCTGGAAGAGTTTGGTTTGTGTTGTCAACAAGTCGAGAAGACGCTATTTTCAGCACTGCAAATCCACTTTGCATGCACTTCAAAAGGATGAGGACTCGTGCTGGAATTGATATGGAAAAACAAACGCCATCATTTGTATCACTGTGTATCAAGCGCTGAGGAAGATCCAGAGCTGAAATTCAGATATGGTAATATGCGTTTCATTTCCGATATGTTCTGAAAGCGGTAGACCAATCACAACAGACTGGACCAGCTGACCAATTAGAGCAGAGTAGTCTCACAAAAAGGACGAAATTTGAGACTGAATTTTTGAACAAACCGTTTTCAGACTATTTGAGAAATGAGGTGATGTGCAATGTATATTATGAGAAAATTAAAGTGTTTTTGACCTTGAATGTGTGTAAACCTATTGTAGGAGACCTCCAAAACAAAATTAGGAACCTTTAAAATAGCATAATAGGGTCACTTTAACTATACTCTAACTACCATTTGTGGCTCCGCAGTGGTCACAAACATGCATGCATTCCTTGATGTAGGAGAGTTTTTGTGCATCTCTCTTTAATACTGAATGCATATAAAGTGTTGTCCATTTTTTAGTGAAAATGAAGCTCAATTTCACTTGCTATTTTGTCTGTGCATAAAGAGAGAAACATAATGAGGGACCTTCGAAGAACGAAACAAAGTGGTGTGTTTCCTCCATCCAATAGTGAGCATCTGTGCCTAATGGAGTCACTTAGTGGTCACTCATTCTCAAGGTCGATTTGTCAATCTGAGTGAAAGGGAATTGAGCTTGTTGATAGCTCATCTTTTAAAACACTCTCCAGTCAGAATAATTGTTTCTGTGCATACAATGGCACAGCAGTCAGGACGACTCCTCTCAGCATGACTCATCCTGTATTTTCCTTCCCGGAAGGGAAAACAGCAAATGATCACTACACCTCTCCATGTTCTACCATCTAAACTCGAAAAGAAAGAAATAGCTAAGAGATGACTTGAGGTGCTAAAACAAACCAAACTACTACTTATTCTTCTTTATATACAGTGCACAGCATAAATGAGTACACCCCCTCTAAACAAATACAAAAGATGTATTTTCTTTATGATCACTAATAGAATTCATGGAAAGACGGCAAAACTAAAATGTATTAGACATATACATAATAAAAACTGAGAAATATATGTCATTAATAGCCATAAAATAAGTAAATTAGCCAATTTTGTTTAAATTAAGGATTGCAGAAATGAGTACACCCTAGATTTAATTCAACAAATGTATAATATTCTAGTACTTAGTATGCCCTTCATAATTTTGAGTATACTGCTCTGACACTTCTTGGCACGGAGTGTAAAAGTTCATGACAAATTGTCACATCTGTCTTGTTTAACTCCTGGATGATGAGCTCCTTAAATGCCCTGATCTTTAATGGGGAGTGTTGCTCAACTCGTCTCTACAGAATCCCCCACAGGCACTCAAGAGTGTTAAGATTGAGTGCAATACATGTCCACAGAAGGTTTTTCACCTCGGGAGAATGCATATCCTCATTGTCATGTTGAAAAAATGCCCAACAATGCAGGGAATGAGAAAGGGTAACATCTTCTGTTTCAAGTTTGTGTATTAAATTACACAGTGGTGTGGGAATTCATGACAGCATTGATGAAGCACAACTCCCTCACACCTTCAGCACTCATACATCCCTATATAAGAGCTTTACTACCACTGAACTTTACTGTGGGAACCAGGCACTTCTCACTGTACTCCTCCTCTAGCAACACCATAACATTTTGGATGCTTTTAGATCCAAAATGATTGATTTGGTCTCATAAGACCAGAGTATTAGTTCACAGAATCTATATTTTGTAAATATGGGCTTTGGAAATGGCTAACTGACTTTATTGTGCTTTGGCTACAGTAGGTCGTTCCAGTGAGAACAACAACCATGCATGTCATTTCTGCAGGCTGCATCTTACTCTCTTTTCATAGCTTTTGCTGGCTCTGAGACACTCGCTTGGTATTTTTCCTGCTCTTTGTCTAGCAAAAAAATCCCTCATCACTAAATGAAAGCTTAAAATGAAGGCCTGATTATTTCAGGGGCCTTGTCACAAGTCCATTGTTTTTGAATTTCTGTGTTACTTTTGCTATATTTTCACACTTAAAACAATGATTTGGTAATCCTCTTGTACCACTGTCCTCTTTTGTGCTAAGAAATAAGTCTCCTGACAGTTCTCTCCCAAGTGGTTCCATTGTTGTCAGCATTAAGTCTGAGAAGAATTCAGTGGGCTATATAACACTTTTAATTGTCAAGAATTAACTTCTCTTTAAATGTTTTGGTTCAACATACTTACCTGTTGATCAAACATTGCCTTAAACTTACACCAGAAAATTTTTATTTTGTTTTATTTAGTAACTTTTAGGAGGGTGTACTCATTTTTGCTACACAACATTTTATCACCTTGATAAGAAAATCTTATTTTCCTGAATAATTTTGACATGCTTCTTTAGTAATTGATTAAGCAGACTTGCTGGAACATTATATCTCTAAAGAACCCTAACATGTCTTCTAAGTAACTGAGTAATTGCTGACTTTCAGAAGTTTCAGAGGGGGCGTACTCATTTATGCTGTGCGCTGTATCCATCGTGTTATGTGTTGGGAAGTTGTGATAAATGATCAACACTCTCTCAAAAAGAAAACTCAAGACTTTTAAACTACACCAACAAAATGTCACTTTATGCTGCATTCAAGTTTCAGAGGATTTCCAAGGCTTTTTAGACTTTACTTTACCCAAGGCTAAACCTTTAGAGTTAAAGCAAAAATTAAAATTATATAATCATTTAATTTACAAACCTGTATTTTACAAACCTTTATTTAATCCTGCTGTCTGCGTTTCCATCGTGGTCTAAAGTACCGTGAAGATTAGTCCGGTGACGTAGGACTGCGCACGACTTTCCAGTTCCAGTTGGATTTCGTCCTCTCCATATAAGCTTAATAAAGCCTGAACCTCATCGTCGGTCCATCTGTCGTTTTTTTTTTTAAACTCCATTGTTGATTCGAACAGCAAACAACTCTTCCTGCACGCACCACAACAGACTTTTAAAAATGGTGGTTGAAATAAAATGCTGCGTGGAGTCAGCCAAACAGAATGCTGCGTTAACTCAACCAATCAGCATGTTCAGCGCCCAAGTCCCACCCCTGAAAGTTCCTGAACTTTGAAAAAGTACTACCTAGTGAGCAGGTACTTTCTGAGGGGGGAATTTTTACATGGAACTTCATTTAGACCCTGGTTCCTGCGGTCGAAACACACCGAGTACCACCCCAAAGTCCCTAGTTCCTGGGGAAAGTTCCTGCGGTGGAAACGCAGCTTTTGTGTGAAGAAGAGACTGAAATGTAATCGCCCCCTCCACTTCTGCACTCAAATGTTTTACTCAACATTATAACCTTGTTGCCACAACATACAGTGCAAGAGGTTTGACATCAACTGTCAAATGAAATTAGCTCTAGCGTGTTTTGTGACTGATTGCCACATGCTGAGTTTGAATGAGTTTAAATAAGATTCGAGAGACGCGGCAGAAAAGTTTCAGCAAATAACAACAACTTTCGCTTTTCTCACAAACAGCTATCATATGGCTTCAGAAGACTTTATATACAGGAGTTGGACAATGAAATTGAAACATCTGGTTTTAGACCACACTCATTTATTAGTATGGTGTAGGGCCTCCTTTTGCAGCCAATACAGCATCAGTTCATCTTGGAAATTACAAATACAAGTCCTACACTGTGGTCAAAGGGATTTTGAGCCATTCCTCCTCCAGAACAGTGGCCAGGTCATGTGATACTGGTGGAGGAAAACATTTTCTGACTTGCTCCTCCAAAATACCCCAAAGTGGCTCAAAAATATTTAGATCTGGTGACTGTGCAGACCATGGGAGAACTTCACTTTCATGTTCATCATACCATTCTTTCACAAGTCTTGCTGTGTGTATTGGTGCATTATCACTCACGGCACCCCTCCAGAATGGTTCGGTAGTCCTTGGAATTGATGCGCCATCAAGCACAGTAGGGAATGCCATCACTGATCCATCCCCGTGCTTCACTCTAGGCATGCAACAGTCTGGGAGTTAAGCCTCAGTGGGGCTTCTCCACACTGTAACTTCCACAGATGTAGACAGTGAAGGTGGACTCATCAGAGAACAATACATGTTTCACATTGTCCACAGCCCAAGATCTGCACTGTTGGCACCACTGAAACCGACATTTGGCATTGGCACGAGTGACCAAAGGTTTGGCTATAGCAGCCCGACCATGAATATTTACACTGTGTAGCTCCCGACTAACAGTTTTGGTGGAAACAGAAGAGTCGAGGTATGCATTTAATTCTGCATTGAGTTGGGCAGCTGTGGTTTTATGTTTTTTGGATGCCATCCGGGTTAGTACCTGGACATTCCTTTCAGACAGCTTCCTCTGCTCTTACAAAATTTTAATTTCTGGGTGACTGAACTGCATTACTATTCAAAAGTTTGGTGTTGGTAAGATTTTTTTTTTGAAAAGTGTTTTTTTTTTTAAAGAAGTCTCTTTACGCTGCATTTATTTAATTAAAATACAGTAGAAACAGTAATATTCTGAAATATGATCAAAAAAACTGTTTTCTATTAATATATTTTAAAATGTGCCTTTTTCCCTGTGATGCAAAGCAGTAACTACTCCAGTGTTTAGTGTCAGATGATCCTTCAGAAATCCTTCTAATATGCTGATTTGCTGCACAAGAAACACTTATTATGATTATTGTTGAAAACAGTTGTGCTTTTTTTTGTGAAAAACCATGATACTTTTTTTTTTCAGGATTCTTTGATGAAAAGAATGTATTAGCAGTATAGTTCAATAACAGTAGAATCTATTGCATATCAAAATTAACTGATGTAACAGTTTCATTGCAGTTATTTGCATGCAATGTTTTAGCACCTAATTCACGCCCAAAAATTGTGTCGTAAACGCAGTTTTCACATTTCAGTCTTGCTAAGTTCTGGCATATTTTACTGGTACTTAACAAGTATCACAACATCACTGTAATCCAGGCATCCGAGTCGCCTCTTTAAAATGGCAAAAGTGTGTTTGATTACACCTCAAGTCTGCATATATGCTTGACAACCATCATCTGATAAATTGCTGCTGCCATGGTCAGACATAAGTGCACAAACGATATATTGTAATACATAGAAAGTAGACATGTTTTTGCGATGCAAACAAAGACAATTACTTAATTTTAAATACCAACAGTGTGGGTGACTGTGGGTGATTATTGAATAAGACTGTACTGAATTACTTTGCATCATGTGAATTCGGCGCTTACTCTGATATCATGAGACTTTTTTTACATTCATTCCTGAGTGACAGTCAGTGTTTTACAGATGAATTAATTACATTTGTTCATTTCTAAGTTAATCACCCTCCGACCAACTGATTCTCTGCCCTGATCACTTGATTTATCTCCACATTGTCTAGGAAACGCTACGCCTTGCTTTGCTCACTCTGAGAACAGCAATTTTTACAGACAATTTCATATGCACAGAGCGATTTCAGCAGCGGGCATGATATCCTCATGCACTTTTCCTTCAGATAGCATGAGATATTTAAGGGAAAAGAACTCTCTGAACTCAAGAAATTTAGAAACTGTTGAGTGAGGCAGACACAAAGACAGATTGGTAGACAAGTCCATATGCAATGCAAAGACAATGACTTAATTTTAAATACACACAGTGCTATTTAAGCACATTTATGTCTGGGTTAAACTGGACTGGGTGATTAGTGAATAATACTGTGCTGAATAACAGTGCATTTTGTGAATTTGCCTCTTGATTCTTCACCTTGATCAATGATAGCGTCAGCGTAAGTTCTACCAGGAAGACTTTAATGCCATTCATTCATAATAATAGGTCTGGCCAATCACTGCTTGACACTTGGACTAGATAAGCACTGAATTCTCTGTTTCATGTTCGCAGTTAATGGCGCTGACATTCCCCTCTATCCTCCCAACCACCACCAGTTTGGCCCTGTCCATCCATGGGGGTAGGCTCCACCCTTGCCTTCATCTTCAGGCAGGATCAGCCAAATCTGCATCCCCAGGATTTGGACTAAGGACGGGGCCTACGCCAAAGAACTTTTCTATACAACTAAACATGAATCATTGTTGCTCACTACTATCTGTTTACACTTTTGGAATAAATACCATGTAAACATTCACCTGTCTTCTGAGTCTTTATGGTAGAACTTTGTTTACCTCCTTGTTGTCTAGGAATCACAATGCTTTGTTTGTTTGTTTTCTACAAACAGCAATTTGCAGACAATTTCATATGCAGAGTGATTTAAGCAACCCTTTGTGCAGTTTTCTGTCAGACAGTGGTTTAGACAAGTCCATTTGCAATGCACAAAGAGAATGGCTGCATCCAAAATGTCCAGAAATTAATTTCAATAGTACATTGATAAGTCATTTTTAATGTGATAGTTTCAGTCTTATATGTCTACTATATCTCTAATACAATATATTGTTAGTCCTGAGATTATTCACATCAGTAAATAAACATAGATCCACAATTAGTGTTCAGATTCCCTAATGGTCTGGTGGTAGAACTTTTGTTAAGCTTGTCAGAGGTTCCGGGTTCTAATCCGCCCTCGTATAGTTTTTTTTTTCTTTCCTCATTAAAATCAAAGTGATTTAGACAAGTCCATTTGCAATGCACACAGAGAACGGCTGCATCCAAAATCGCATACTTCCCCACTATATAGTAGGCGAAAAACAGCATGTGACAAAAGAAGTATGTTCAAATTCACAGTACTCCTAAAAAAAAAAGAAAAAAGTACCCAGATGACCTACTACTTCCAGCAAGCTTCTGAAGTGTGCATAAGATGCAGTGGCATAACTTTGTTTTAAAAAGTGGGAGGGACAGAAGTGTGTGTGTGTAACAATTGTAGAAAAAAATAACATTACAATGTCCAGTAATCAATTTCAATAGTACAACTAACTCATGTTTAATGGGATTGATTCAGTCTTACATATATCTCTAACAGAATATATTGTTAGTACAGAGATTCTTCACATCAGTGAATAAACATAGATCAACAATTACTTTTCAGACTCCCTGATGGTCTGATGGTAGTACTTTTGTTAAGCGTGTCAGAGGTTCCGGGTTCTAATCCGCCCTCATATATATATATATATTTTTTCCTCATTAAAATCAAAGATGTTCATCAATGTTTGTATATCAAAAGCAGTTACACGTTTGTGTGCATTTTGTTTTGTGATTTCACCGAAAATAATTGAGTCTCCGCAACGACATTTAGCGATAGATTGACGCGCTTTTCTGTGTGAACACTGTTGTCTTTCACCACTGATAACAGTGGCAACGAACACTTCGTGATTTCAAAAACAACACATTCCAGCGCCAGATCGCCTCTTATTTAACACAAATGAATGTCAACTGGATATGTTTCATTTGCATTAGGTATATCTGTGCAGCGAGATGTTTCAAAAAAAGTGCTGGGGACAATTACCACCCTGGCAATAAGAGGTGGGGACATGTCCCATTTGTCCCACTCGCCAATTATGCCTATGATACGATGGACACTTTACTATCCCATGAGGCCATGAGGAGAATTTGTAAATGGCAGTTTAGTGACGCAACTTACGCTGGTAGGTCATATAATAATGACAACATATAGCGAATGTAGTACATCACACTACACACACTCATACTATATAGAACATACTTTTTTAGCGGTTGTGAATTAATTACTTGATCAAAATAAGTACCTACTCAAGAGAGTATGCAAATTTGGACACAGCCAAAAACTTAATTTCATGGTGCTATTTAAGCACATGGGTCTAGTTAAACTGGATTGTGGGTGATTAATGAATAAGACTTTGCTGAATTACTATGCACTGTGTGAATTCGCCTTAGACCACTTGATTCATCTTCACATTGTCTAAAAAATTGCAGTGCCTTGCTTTGCTTGTTCTCTACAAACAACAATTTGCAGACAATTTCATATGCACAGAGCAATTTCATTGGCGGGCATGATACCTTTGTGCATTTTTCTGTCAGACAGCAACAGATATTTAAGAGAAAAAACTCAAAGGACTCTCTGAACTCAACAGGTCCACAAATTCAGAAACTGTTGAGTGAGACACAAAGACAGATTGGTTGAAAGACAAGTTCAGACAAGTCCATATGCAATGCACAAAGACAATGAATTAATTTCACGATGCTATTTAAGCACATAGGGTCTAGTTAAACTGAATTGTGGTTGATTAGTGAATAAGACTTTTCTGAATTACTGTGCACTGCGTGAATTCACCTTAGACCACTTGATTTACAGAATCTCCACATTGTCTAAGAATTGCAATGCCTTGCTTTGGTTGTTCTCTGACAATTTCACAGATAATTTCATATGCACAGAGTGATTTCAGCAGCGGGCATGATACCCTTGTGCATTTTTTTCTGTCAGACAGCATCAGATATTTAAGGGAAAAGAACTCACAGGACTCTCTGAACTCAACAGGTCCAGAAATCTAGAAACTGCCGAGTAAGACAGACTGGCTGAAAGACAAGTTTAGATGTAAAACCTCTCGTAGAGCAACCGAGGGACTATGAAGAGTTTCATTCAGCTACACAAACCGAGATAAAAGAGCAGATATGTGGAAATCTCTCCCAGCAGTGGGATAACCTTACACTGTAAGAGTCTACAACCAAAAGCACAAGTACACTTAAGCAAAGGGGTTGACCGTTCATCTTTATCTTATCCCTTCCTCAGCATGTGTTTTATATTTGTGTAAGTGTGTGTGTGTTTTCTGAGAGGATTATCTTCATGCCCCGCTGAGGGTTACACACCATCTGGATGGGAGGTGACCCTGGGTGGGGAGGGGGCACGTCTGGAGCCGTTAGGACGTTGATGGTGTGTGCGTGTGTCCTTTAATCCAACACTCCTGTCCAATAATGTTACAATTCGATGGAAGCATACCGAATAAAGCTCCCCCGCATCTGAACTAAGCAGTCTAGGGATTTAACCATTCAGGGAGATGGGAAGACACTATATAGGATCATTTAGCCTGGCTGTCCCCAGGTGTCTGTCTCCTTCTCGCTCTATTCATGTCCATATGTTTGGACGATGCTCTGTCACAGCTGTACACCTGCTTAATTAATCTCTGATCACTCCCAGTTCCAGCAGAGGGGGAGCTGTCCCAATGAATCACTACGAACAACTGCTTCCTTAACGCTATCACTCTGATTATCCACGGAGACTCGCACGGTTAGCACAGAGATTGCTTAAGGCAAATAAAAAATACTCGAAAATGGAAATTATCAAGAGATCTGAGAAAGTTCATTGGAAGTTCTGTAGAATATTCATATATGGCATTAAGCTGTGGTGAGGTAATTATAATTAACTCATTTACAATGATTTTTGAAAGTGTCAGAACAAAGCATAGGTGCCATTTACAATTAACATCTTTCCCATATAATCATAAGAAACACAGGTGTAAAAGGTCCAAAAATGGGTTTTGCAATCCAAGCTTTCTTGGATCTCTGGGTAATTTTCATTTGAATATTTTGTTTGCCCTAAGCGATCTCTGAGCCTACCAACAAAGTCTCTGCTGCTAAAACAAAAAGAGCGACAGCTGAGCCTCTGCTGGAACTCCCAATGATCAGACTGATGATTAATTAAGCAGGTTCTAAATGCATGTGATCACATTTAACCCTCTGGTGCTCTTCTGTCATTTTTGACCGAATTTTTTTTTTTAGATTTTTTTACTTCATTGGAATGGTATGAAACTTGGTAAAGGTTTTGGCACTTGCTATGTGAACACACACACAAAAATGAATGGACATAATTCAAAAAGGTTAAATGGTCCTGAAAAAAATAGTCACACTTGTGCTCCTCGCGGTCAAAAATGACCGAATTGGAAATGAATGGGAGACGAATTTCATCTAGTGAAAACTTTTGGTACTGCGGCCAATCAAAATCTTACTGAAAGCTCATTTTTTGAGATATCAAGCTCAAATTTGGAAGACAACTTGTTTAGATTTTGGCTTTGATTTTCTTGCAGTTTTAGAGTAAAATGTGTTATTTCATATAAAATTTGAAAATAGTATTTTTGTGCATTTTTCGTAACAAACATAAAACTTAGTAACTTTTTTTAAGTTAACTTTTTAAAACTTTTTTCACTTCAGCAATAATTTGCCAAGTGTCATCTTTAAAAAGAGTCCAAAATTAAGTCTGTGCTCTAAATCATTCAAAATTTATGACAGTGTAACTTGGAAATTTTTGACTGACACGCAGAGAGTACCAGAGCGTTAAGCATCAATGCATAATATATAACTTTTTCACTTGTTTTTAAAAAAATAAAAAATCTGTGAATGGAGTACGACAAAACACACTTATTAAAGATATATTGTCTTAATATTTTGAGCAGTGTTAGTTCTCAAATAAATTTTTTCTATCTTTTATTAAGGGAAAATAAGACAAAATAGTCATTAAGAATGGGATTTGAAAAAAAAAAAAAAAAAAGTAGTTATGATTAGCTAATAGTAAAATACCACATTCAACTAAGCATTATTACTTACTAATTCATTAATCAGAGTTTCTTGTTAGTTAATAGTAGTTACTAGAGTGTTAACATTGCATTACTAATTTGTTCCTATGTAGTTATTCATTAATGATGGAAAATGATTCTAAAGTGTTCCCATATACTATATAAGGCACACTGTTGGCTACATCAGTTTTTTTGATTAAAAAGCAAATGAAATATAGATGACAGAGGTGAGAGATGGGTACGGTGGATGACAGTGATGGGCAATAAATACCTTGTCCTATCTTCAACCAATCCCATCCTGAAGGACACCCATTGAAAACTTTTTTTTTTTTTTTTTTTTTTCTGAAAATACTGGACAAAAACTGAACAAGGTTACAAGAGAAGGAATAAGACATCTTGTTATACATGCTGAAAAAGCGTGCTTCTTGACTTCAATGAGAAGTTTGCAGAACATCAAAACCTCATTTATTTTCTGACCATGAAGATTAAAAATAAATAAATAAATAAAAATGCTTTACTTACTAAAAGAGCCTTGTAGGTACACTATAAGAGAACCATTATTCCATGTTGCATTCATAAAGTGTAGGTCTAGTTATTTCTGATGCAGGAGAAATGTGAATGGAAAAGTTAACCTTTCCCATGAGTGATGGCCGTCAAGGCACACAGCTCCTCTTCATGACAAACCCCTATCCTTAAAGGTTACATATCACCATCTATATTTGCCTGTCACTTTATGAGGGTAGGAGTTGGAGCCGAGTGTAAAAGACTCCATCCTGGATTCAATCATTCAGCCATCATGCCAACTACCCAAGCAAAAAGTTCTGCACCAAATTCTGAAATTGCAGAGAGCTAAATAAAATTTCAGACTTTTCAACCAAAATATTATGCTTATAATATAATGTGTAATGGAAGAAAGAGATCAAAATATAAAAAGAGAAAAACAGAATAATTTTCCCTAGTGGACTCAGCCCCCCACAGTATAATACTTTTGTGTGTGCATGCTCCCCACATGCATCAGTGTTATGACTCTGCCGAGCAGCAGGAATCCCTCAAAAATAGGTCAGCATTAACAAAGACCTGCCACTTCTGAGGAGTAATGGAGGTTTAAATATTTCACAGAGATGAAAAAAGAAATAAATAAATAACACAAACAAAATGATTAGCATATGTATGTGTGTGTGTGTGTGTGTGTGTGTGTGTGTGTGTGTGTGTGTGTGTGCGCGGGGTGGTGGTGGGGGGTCAAAACAAAACATAATTCAATTATTGATTTTGACTATTTGTATGTCTATTTTGACTATTTATATGTCTATTTTTTATAGTGCCTATTTTATATATTGTGCATATATATATATATAGAGAGAGAGAGAGAGAGAGAGAGAGAGATTTCTCTGAACATTTTAAAACTGAAATTTCAAAAATGTTTAAAACAATTATCCCAGTCATCAAAACTGTTAAATTTAGCTATAAATTAAACCATAAAATATCTTTCACAACATTCTCAGGTAGCTTTAGAAAAATGAATACTGACATAAAAATATCTAAAATGATAATATCATTTAATATAAACCCATGTTTGTTTGATGTTCAATTAAAGCACTATGGGAAAATAAGCGCTTCATAAAATAAAAAGTTAAAATCCTCTTAAAGTTAAAATTCAAATACATCCTGTTTCCTCAATTCAGATTCAGGGACTGAAATGAAATTTAAAGTCACTGTACCAAGTCTTTACCAAGTATCCACACACAAGCTCGCTGGACACTACCTGCACACACAAACAAATTAGGCTAACACATACACACGCAGAGACAGAGAGAGAGAGGGAATCAAAACAGACTAACATAGGACATCTGCAAGTGTATTAGTTTGGAAAAGACACCGTTCCCGTGAGACACCGAGAACGGAATGATTAGCATATATTCCTGCGATGACCGCTCAGATCGCTGCTTCTCTGCGGGACTGACGGAAAGGAGGGAGGGGTGAAGGGAGGGAACGAGGGATGGAGGGGAGGCTCCATCTCTCTAATGTAGTTGATGAAGATCCCACACTCCAGAGACCTGACAGGGGTCGCACTCTCTCCAATCACGCCACGGACCGCAGAGCCGCGAGCCAGTCAGCAAAGCGCTCCCTCATTCCGCTCGGTCTTTTTCTCTCCGACCAGCTCACTCACTGTCACTCTCTCTCTAACACACACACTCGTGCGCGCTCTGTTCATTCTAAAACCGCAGGGACGTACACTTCAGCACTCTTTCTCTCTCTCTCTCGCGCGCGCGCGAGCTCGCTCAACCTTTTTTCTTTCCTCACTGGCGGCACGCGCATCTGTCTCCGCTTCTGTACTGTACAGGATGAACAAGAACGACAGACTCCTAAGAGAGAGTAGATGAGAAAACAAGGAACTAAAACAAGGAAGGCAAGGTGAAACGAGGAATGAAAAGAAGCTGAGGACAGATGAAGGAAGAGAGTTTGTGAAGCATTTGGATTTTACTGATTTCAAGCCTCCATCCAGAAAAGGACCCAATTAAGGTAGGACATTTTCTGTGCACAAATCTCCTGAATCTGTGAGTGTGTTTTGCTGATGTGTACTTTCTTACCAGGTCAGTAATGAACAGTTAGGAAGCGCGGAGAGCTCATAACTCTTGGTGCAAGTGTTGGGTTGCTCTCAAGCTAAATCACTGACCTGTCAGCATCCTCAATTATGAGCGTTTATCCCAAATCGTATAGCATGTAAGCTGCAATACTTCCAGTGCTTAGATTCCAGAAGGAAAGAAGCCAATGATTAATCCCTGCCCCCTTTAGAACAGTTTTTGCCTTCGTTTTTGGAAAGGCTTGAGAGTTTGACTGTGGAGGCTGAAGGAAGGTTGTTTTGCTGACTGACTCTTCAGTCAGGTGAAAAATGATGGCTTGATGCTTGCAGAGATTGGAGTGGAAGTCCTGATTGCAACCCACCAGTGCAAACACTCATACCTGGAGTGTGCGTGAGCCTCAATTATGAGTGTGAGCCAACATTTACATATAAAAGCAGGTGTGTGCTTCGCTTCTTACTGCCACAAAGTAGTGAAACACTGGTTCATAAAAAAAAGAGCTCTGCCAAGAGACATTTGGGCAACATCAAGGACCTGCTTCAAGTGGGGCTAGAAAAGACAGACAAATTACTAGCAGTGCTGGATATCTCAAGTGGCTCTAAAATGCAGTGTTTCCCTGACAGTTCGTTCCCAGATGAAACAGCAGTGCAATGAACAGTTTCAACATGTTGTGAATTATGAAAGAGAATGACACTTAATCCACATAATGCACTTGTTAAGTCTTTGTTTCTCACACATCATTGTCATACTATTAATAGAGATATTCATGTACAAAGCACTGGAGTCTGGTGTTTATGTACATATTAATTTAATCTCACAGAGATTATGGACTTTGTGACATGCGAGAGGGATTAGACCTCAAGCGGTTTCTGTGTTTCTGAGGTATATGAATCACACAGTATTAAAAAACATGCACTTTACAGTATTTATTATAACTGTAATTATTTTTATTATTATTTGATTTAAGGCTGAAAATATCTCAACATACATTTTTACAATTTAAACCTAGAAATAAGTAAAGTCTTGGAATTTGATAATTATAAAAAATGCAAACATATTTGTGGAATTAACCAAGTGAATTCCTTTATACAAAAGACCAGATGTTCTTGCTTCCACTAGAGCACAGAATAGTCTTTGGAACATTTCAAATCATGCTGGAGAAGAACATGAGCATCAGGTTTTTCTCTTGTTGAGTTCATTCAGATATTCATAAAATGCTCAAAACAAATTGTTATACTGATAATATAATTAATAAAGAAAAAAGGTTGTATTAAATAACAAAAAAATGCCAAACAGAGGCTTTTACACAAGTGTTCTTAGACTCTTTATAGAGGTTGCATTGGTTTAACATCATGTTTTCTTGTGGGAAACACTTCAGACACTTAAAAATAGCATTTCTTGCACTGCACATTGCATTGAAATGCAAAAAGAACATCATCTGTAGATTTAATATAAAGATCAAACCTACGATGATTCATGTCAGAAATCTGTTTTGAAAGCATTTCATGACTGTTAGAATTATTCATTATTATGGCAAGTGTAACCAAATATAGAATCACACTCTGGTGGTAGGTTTTCCCTCAGAGACAACATATCTATAATTTTTAGTGGTTGTTTGTACAACCGTATTGTGGCAGCTGTTATGTGTGTGTGTGCAGGGGGAGGTGTGGCGTAATCCCTTCTGGATAGTAAAATTTAGCATCAGCATTCCTAGAATAAACCACAAAGTACAAAACAGTGTTAAAAATAATAGGAGGTGAGCTGTGACATCCACTTAAATTCATCCAGACTCTGCCTCTAGCTGTCATAAATCAGAGGACGTGATGTGCCAGGAAAACGACACAATATCAGCCTATCTCTAACTGTATTATCCACCTATTTTCATTTGATCTGTTGCGGCATTGCAAACGTCCCACAGTAAAAAAGCTGATCCCGTCCATCTGTTAAAGGTTGCACAGATTTGTGGGATGCTCTAGGACAAAATAAGAATAAAAGATGAATGCACAACAGCCAGTGGACAGAATTTAACTCACAGATGAAGCCGAAACGCATCCTATCTTTTCCCTGGATCAAGCCAGCCTTTATAAAGAAAGGAAACACCAGGCTTCAATCAGTGTCTGAAATCAGTAGGCAGGGACAATCCAAAGATCCCTCCTGAACATACTTTAGAAACTCAGAGCTGGTAGGTCTTGGGTTTGCTTTTTTTGACAGAGATCAGAGCAGACAGTAGAAGAAGCAGAGCTCCTAGTGATCTGAGCTTCTGGTGAAAACAAAGCCATGTCCCAACAAGAGTCCAATTCCCCAGAGTGAGCTATAGCAGATGCACAAGCATTGGGTTTAATGAGGAATCCTCTTTTGACCAGTTGGTAACACAAGAGACAGACAGCTCACAGATAGAGAGACGATCAGCACTGAGGGAGAGGCGGCTTTGAGGGTGAGCTAAATGAGGTCTAATCAGCTCAAAGCAGATGGGAACCCTGAGACGGAGGGGATCGGGAGCGCAAGATTTGACATGTCCCTATGTCCCTCTCATCAGAATTCAATTGGAATTGAGAGAGAATGATGACATAAAGTGGCACGGGTCCAGGGCCATGGACACAAGGGTCAATAACAGCTGGACACACTGATATATTTGTGTGTGTGTGTATGTGTAATATAGACCCAAACATCCAGATTAACCTTGAATGTGCCCCTATACCATTCCCATAAAACCCCCAACCTATCCATCTCCATAAAATGACCAAATTAAACACCATATCATGGACCAAAGGGTTTTACTACTCTTTTTAAATTAAATAAATGAATTCAATGCACTATGTAGACTATGTAGACTGTTCTCAGTCCAACCAGACAATTATGGAAAAAAGCTGCAAAAGTGGGTCATTCAGAAAGTATATATACATAGTTTTTTTTGTTACATATCAATGTTTTTTATGGAAGCCTGTTTCCGCCACTGAATAAAAAATAAAAAAGGTAATTTTTTATCTCGCAATTAGGACTTCTTTTCTCAGAATTGCGAGATATATACTTGCAATTGCGAGAAATAAAGTCAGAATTGCGAGTTATAAACTCTCAATTGACCCTTCGCCAAGAGTTTGATTGACAGGCGATCTAACCAATCATAACGCCGAATCCGCCATTTTTTCCGACAAAGCAGTCAGGGGAGTTAGCAGATTAACGTAGGTGGACTTGAACTTGAAAAATGGTGTGTACTGACGTCTTTCCGCGATTGAAACAACATTCTTTATGATGTTCAATGATGTATCATGATGTATCATGTTTATTTGATGCTATAAATGAACTAGTAGGAAGAGATGATCAGTTCACGAGCCGCTTGAACAATCAGTTACGACATATTAAAGAGCCACAAAACGGTATTTGTTTAAATTTCTTTAAAAATGACAAGATTTGAAATTTGAGACTTTGTTTCATATCAAAAGTAACCTGCTCTGTCTTGTCTGTCGATGCGTTGTCAGTGTCCTCCTTGCTCCGCGATGTATTTTTCACTGCGTGAGAACATGATGTGTGGCGAGAGATCGGCATGGCTTGTCGGACGTAGCAACAGTAACTAAAGGGGGCGGGTCTTTGCGAACGGTCAATTGCAAGATATAAACTCTCAATTCTGACTTCTTAGAATTGTGAGATATAAACTCACAATGGGGAGTTATAAAGTCCCATTTTTTTTGCAGAATTTTGAGCTTATATCTCACAATTCTGACTTTATAACTCGCAATTGCATGTTATAAAGTCAGAATTATGAGAGATAAACACAATTCTGAGAAAAAAAGTCAGAAATGTGTTTATATCTGCAATTGTGACTGTATAACACACAATTGCCACTTTATATCTTGCAATTCTGACTTTATATCACACAATTCTGTGAAAAAATGTCAGAATTGCGAGATAAAAAGTCGCAATTATACTTTTTTTATTTTTTATTCAGTGGCTGAAACAAACTTCCATAGTTTTTACATATCAACACCTATGTAGAGGGTGAAGTCTCTTAAATGTACACTGTTTACACATTTATTTTTTCTGACAGTAGTATCTAAATATGGGGATGTCCATCAGATATTCTGATGTTCAGATGCCCTTCTGAAGCATCATAATCTTAAAAAAGAAAAACTGAAAAAAAAAATGGGAGGAAAAATTAGAAATTTGTAATTTGAAACAAAAAAACAAAAACAAAAAAATCTAATAAATGCTGTTCTTTTGAACAGACCCCACACTTTTGAATGGTAATGTAAATCAGACTTGGCATCCACTAGGAAGCATCAACTATACACAGCAAACCCACAATAAATAAGCACAGTTACTCATTTCACATGCAAAAAAAAAAGGTGTTTATATAGAAACACTAAAGGAACAATAGCTAAAATATGTGCCGTTTAACTCTAAAGGTCAGAAAAGAGAAGACAAATGGTCATGAAGAACTAAATTACAACTGTTTCTGCTGCAAGAAACCTTTAACATTATAAGTGGACTTCAGAGAAAAGAAAATGCTGCCAAAGTGTAGGATATGGTCCAGAGATACTTCACAACATTCCTTTACACACTTCACACTCCCTTGATACTCCAAAGCATCAAGTTCCTCATTTCAACCAGCCCAGTGGCTCTTTTCATTCACACAAACCTGAGCCGCTTATCTCGAGTTCTCTCTTAAAGCGATCTCAATGCATAATGCAGCTGAATAAGCTCTCTCTTTAAAGAAAGCCATCGCTGATGCAGTGAAAGAGCATTGAGGGAGTGAATGACTGGGCAGTGCTGTACAGAGGAGGATATCCTCTCTGGTGTGCTGCACGGCGCCGTAGGCTGCAGGAAAGATCCACGGTAATCCCGTGTACTTATTGTGTGACTGACGACGGCCTTCAGATATCCTGGAGACTGAATGGGTGGCAGAGAGGTGATGCAACAGGCCAGCTGAACCCTTCTAATGCCAAAGTCAACAAGGCCATAGACAGTTCAAGCAATAGTTCATCCACAAATGACAGCTCTGTCATCATTTACTCACCCTCATATCGTTCCAAACCCGTATGACATTCTTCTGCAGAAAACAAAAGATATTTGAAGTTTTTCTATGCTCCTTACCATTAAATTACAATAAATGGGCACTGGAGCTTTTAAGCTTTAAAAAAAATAAAAAAATAAACGTGTTCTATGACTTGTGTGCCATTTTCTGATTCCACACAATAGGTGGCTGTAAAAGAGACTTAAGTTTAACTCGTTGTTCAATGTTCAATTCCTGAGTTAAAGGGTTAGTTCACCCAAAAATGAAAATTCTGCCATTAATTAGTCACCCTCATGTAGTTCCAAATTACAGAATCTACTGTTTCAGTTAATCAGTAGATTCGGTTCAGAATGAGAATCAGATTCCAGTCTGAATGATTCATTAATTCATTAATTCACTTAATATTCTTGTTATAATAGATAACAAGCCACTGGAGAGGACGACTGTCAGTTAAAGGGGTGGTTCATTATGATTTCACTTTTTTAACTTTAGTTAGTGTGTAATGTTGCTGTTTGAGCATAAACAACATCTGCAAAGTTACGACGCTCAAAGTTCAATGCAAAGGGAGATATTTTCTTTTAAAGAATTCGCTGTTTAAGGACTACAACAAACTAACCCCAAAATTTACATAAAACCTTCCCCCGAGAACACGCAACAAAGGTGTGAGGCCAACACAAATGCAATAGCATGTCATAAAAGCAAGATGACAACATAAGTTATAACCGTAATTAAACTAAACTAAACCTGTTCTATCTTCATGCAGCATATATTCTCTGGCTCTGTAGGATCTTACAACAGTTCCCACATGAGCGATTTATAGATTATCATGACAGAATATACTAATCAATGACTTTAAGATAGGTAACTCCACATCAGCTACATAAATTCATCAACTAACTGTTCAGAAACGTCCTGTTGCATTCAAAATGTTGTCACTTCTTCTTGAGTCTCTCCATCATTGTCCGACTCCGGTTTGAACATAAAAGGCTGAACAATTTCTGTTATTTTCAGTGAGTCTGTGTGATAATCGGAGCTGCTAACATGAGCTCTTGAAACTCCGCCCTCTTCTTGGGAGCAGCTCATTTGCATTTAAAGGGACACACACAAAAACAGAGCGTTTTTGCTCACCCTCAAAAAGTGACAAATTTAACATGCTAAAAAAAATGATCTGTGGGGTATTTTGAGCTAAAACTTCACATATACACTGGGGACATCAGAGACTTATTTTACATATTGTAAAAGTGGCATTATATGACCCCTTTTTTTAAAAACGACCCCGTTTTTTTAATCACAAAATTTGACAAATTTCAATTCTACTTAACTCCAGAAGACTTAAAATATACATATGGATCTATTTTATAATATTTCATTGTGCTTTTTTGTTGTTTGAAAGCGGCAGTCACCATTTGTTGTAGTTAAATGGAAAAAGCACAGCCGGAATGTCTTCAAAATTTCTTCTTTTGAGCTGTACGATAAAAACGAAAGTCATACAGGGAACAACATTAAGGCAACAGAATTTTTATTTTTAGGTGAACTACGCCTTTTAGTTCTTTCTTTCTTTGCTGTGGTTATTTTAATCTCTTTCTGCATCTGGCAAATTTCTAAGTTCTTCTTGCTTTTCTGTCTCTGTTCTTTTCTCTTCACCCGTGTAATTTTAATGGAAGGACAGAGCAGCTGCTCTCACCCTCCTTCGTGTCCGCAGTGATGATAGCTCCTGGTATTGAACTTGGGTGTGTGTGTGTGTATCTGAGTATCCATTATCATTTTCATCCAGAGCGAGAGATCCGACCAGATCACTCATCCGGATATGCCTGCCATCAACACTCACTGCCGCAAACACTCCTGCGGAGAGGCCTCTGCCCAACGCCGATCAATAATTGAGATTATTTGGACTGCCTTCACCTTGGGCTATATGTAGTTTAAAGCTTCAGTAAAGGGACTCATTTCTACACTGTTTTATCACAGGCGGAGCTGCTTGAGTGTGTGCGTTCGTGTACATGCGTCTGCTCGCACACAATTGAGATGTCACCTTGGTGGGGTTACAGATATATCTGTAGCTGTCATGACATTGTTACTGCTATTCTGAAAGTCTTGAAACGTATAATGCACCAACTCCAATGCACGATCCATTCAACTAATAGCAGCCTAAAAGAAATAAATAAAGAAAAAGAGAATAAAAATCATTTTGAGGCATTTCAAGGTTAAAGCAACAACACATTTACCGTCTCTGTTCCAAAAGCTGCCAAGCTGCCTACGTATAAATGCTTTCTTTTAGCCAAATTCAAAGGCAGCATTGCATATGTCCTTCAAAAAGAAGGCAATCCCATAATGCTTTGCAACAAGCTACAAAAAATTGCAGATGGAGTAAAAGAAATGTTAAATATAAACTTTTTTTACTCAGTATTAACGTATGCTATATCATTTTATGCTAATTGTGTGTTTTTGTAGCTCAGCTGGTAGTGCATAATACTAGTAATGTCAAAGAGAAGGATTCAATTCATCTATTAAAAACATACAATACCGTTCAAAAGTTTGAGGTCAGTAAGATTTTTTTTAAAAGAAATTAATACTTTTATTCTGCAAGAATGCATTCAATTGATCAAAAGAGACATTTATAATGTGGCAAAAGATTTCTATTTCAAGTAAATGCTGTTCTTTTGAACTCTGTTCATCACTAATCACCTGAAAAAGTGTATCATAGTTTCCACACAAAAAACATTAATCAGAAATGTTTTTTTGAGCAGCAAATCAGCATATTAGAATGATTTTTGAAGGATCATGTGACACTGAAGACTGGAGTAATGATGCTGAAAATTCAGCTTTACTATCACAGAAATAAATTATATTTTAATATATATATTAAAATAGAAAATAGTTATTTTAAGTTGTAATAATATTTTGAAATATTACTATTTTTACTGTATTTTTGATCAAGTAAATGCAGCTTTGTTGAGCATAAGAGACTTCTTTCAAAAACAATAAATAAATCATAATGACTCCAGACTTATGAACAGCAGTGTAAATGTAATTAGAGTATTGCTAAGCTCACAGCTGTGCATTTTGTGAGAAGAGCAGTATTTGTATAACACACAGAACTGCTGTGTATGTACAGCCTTTCAAATCCGTCCATTACAGTTTGTATGCTCCCTATGTAGTAAACAGCAGGGCAGTACACTAGGAATTGGAACAGAGCCACTGTGTTTTCTCTAATTTCCATCACTTTCACAGTCATTTTTCTCAGTCTTTTTTCCTTCCATGTCAGACCTCCTACCGTTCTCAAGCTTTTTAGTTGTATTTTGAACATGTAACCCCTCACTGTCACCTTCCACCTGCCACCTCCACACACACACACACACACACACACACACACACACACGCACACACACACTTGCTATGAGACAATCAGCAGAAGGGGGCCTAAACATCTCAAATTAAAGTCTGGCTGTGATGGATGGGCTCCTATCTGAGAGAGATATTGCACCTGTTTCCCCCCTGAATGATAGCCACTTCTCCCCATCGTTTATATTGATTTGTCTCCATCCTCCCTGCTCGTTTTCAGCAGCTACTCGTACACACACTACTACATGGCAGTAGCATGAACAATCGTGCTTCAACACATCTGCATACTAGCTATAATTTGACTCTGATGTCTTTTGTGTAATACAAGTTCAGAGATAAACACTTCAACTGAGCGTCAAACATGTTCCACAAATATTTAAAAGAATCTTCAGGCCAAGCTTTTTTTATTATTATTATTATTTTTTTTTTTTATTTAAATCTTTCTCACTCTGCATTACAAGGATTTGCAGACAATGAAGAACTCAGGTTATTGCATTTCTATTGAGAGAAAGAAAAGCAAGAGAAGGTGGGAAGAAGAAAAATTATTTGCCAATGCAGAGGTGGCAATAAAGGAAGTTAATGACAACAACAAATAATAATAATAAAAAGAGACAGCAAAAAAAAAAAAAAAAAAAGACACAAGATGATATTTCTTTTGCAATGTGAAAAGACAACATGAAATCAAAATTGACCCAGTTTAGTTTTTTTAAAGACCCCCTGTAGTGAAAATTAAGTTTTTAATGTTGTTTATATGTGGTGTTTTTAATATGCTTTAATATGTAGTGAAAAAAAGACAGTCTCAAACCCGTGGTTTGAAATCACTGGTGTTTCTGACGTCACAAACTACCTTGTGACCAATCACATCAACGTCCCGGCAGGCTTTAGCATATCATTAACAGAGAAGTAGCAGGGGAGTCTCGAGAGAAGCCAGGTTATCCCGGTATATTTTTGTGTTGATATAAAAAATTGTGTAGATTTAGCAATATGGCGGGTGTATGATGCATATTACGATGTTATGATGAACTATATGCCTTTCTCCACTGACGTTCTGAGCTGTTCAAAGCGTTTCTAAGGATACTGATTGTTAGAAGACAGCTGTCTGACTCTGAGATGTCGAACAGGAACATGGTTTATGTAACATTAGCAACACATTAGCTGTTTGATAACGTAGTCAAGCAAAAGGCTAATCATAATAATTACCGTTATGCATCCAACGTTGTAAAAAGCGATACCACTGTGCAGCATTTACCTCAGTAAGTTGACCAACTGGATCTCTAAGCTCATGCGAGTGAGTGGAGGCGGGGCTAATTAACATATTCATAGATCCGTGTATACTAAATGAAGCAAGGGTGTAGAGTTACATTCAAGCTATTTTAAGGCATGAAGAAATTTTTTTCACAGGAAAAAACATTTGAATATGTCATTTTGGTGATCAAAGATGAGTTTTAAGGGATAAAATTATTGACTATAGAGGGAATTTAATAAAAATCCCTGGTCTTTTTGTGCACTATTTATCACTAGATGTTTTCTAAAGAAAAAAAAAAAAAAAAAAATGCATTCTCAGCATTTGAACTTTTCTGATGTAACCAAAGCTGCACTGACAAGGACATATAATATCAACTATTAATCTTATAGCCTTACATGTTGTACTCGGCAATCTCTTGTCATTGTACAAAACTGCTAAATCTATCTTTGCAGAGTTCCAGTGTTCTATTGTTATCTGTTCTCTCTATCCATGAAGAGAGAAATTTTAAGACTTGTTATTTTTTTTTTCCAAAAAGCATGTCAGTTATAACTTATATTAATATTATTGTATGTTATTTACCAATTCTCTCAATTCATTCAAACCCAGCCTGATAATATAAAGTCTCACGGTAGAGTATTTATCACTAAATATTCTTTTTAGTTGTAAATGTGTCACATTATGGAAATTAAATAATTGGGATCACCATTTCATGTGATAGTGTCATTTGCATTCTTCTCCCTCCACGGTTCATTTCTGTTCTCCAGCATGCAGTTCTGTGCTGCGTCGTGCTGCTATCACATGCCGCGCCATGATATCTCTCCTGTATAAACCTTCCTCTCTTCTTTCTGTGGATGCTGTGTGTGCAGTGACATTCTCCACTTGTTCTGTCCTCATACTGTTAAATAATATTATCTGCATGGCTTTGCTACTTTTCAGTGTTTTACATCATCAATTTCTTGTAAGTCCCGACAAACTGTAATTTTTTTTTTTATGATTTTTTTTACCCCCATATTTGAATGTCTGTCAAAGGACAGTGTCATTTGGACAGCTGATGGGTTCAGGCTGTAGAGGAAGTTTTAAATATATTCATGGGTTTTCCTGGGCGAAAGTGAAACCCACACAGTGAAACAACATCCAGACAGAAACAAACTGGCTGAAGTCCTACTAGAGCCATGCAGAAAATGCCACCGCTACAGCAGGGGACAGAAAATGTGAGCACTCGTGTGTAAAATAGAAAGAGAGTTTTTGTGTGTCTGCATATACTGACACATATGCTGCATTTGGATCAATCTCAGCAGGGCACTGCCAAACATACATTGAACTGTATCCATGAGTGTATATGTGTATCAACATAAAGTCTATATAGACAAGCGGACAGACGGACAGACAGATAGAATACAGATAGATAGAATGATGGATGGATGGATGGATAGATAGATAGATAGATAGATAGATAGATAGATAGATAGATAGATAGATAGATAGATAGATAGATAGATAGAACGAATGATAAAGTATACATAGACGGGCGGACAGACGGACAGACAGATAGAATACAGATAGATGGATGTATGGATGGATGATAGATGGATGGACAGACAGGCAGATAGATAGAATGATAGAACAACAGAATGAATGATAGACAGAATGAATGAACAAATGAACTATAGATAGATAGATAGATAGATAGATAGAATGATAAAGTATACATAGACGGGCAGACAGACGGACAGACAGATAGAATACAGATAGATGGATGGATGGATGGATGGATGGATAGATGGATGGACAGACAGGCGGATAGATAGAATGATAGATAGAACAACAGAATGAATGATAGACAGAATGAATGAACAAATGAACTATAGATAGATGGATGATAGATAGATAGATAGATAGATAGATAGATAGATAGATAGATAAAGTATACATAGACGGGCGGACAGATGGACAGACAGATAGAATACAGATAGATGGATGGATGGATGGATGGATGGATGGATAGATGGATGGACAGACAGGCGGATAGATAGAACAACAGAATGAATGATAGACAGAATGAATGAACAAATGAACTATAGATAGATAGATAGATAGATAGATAGATAGATAGATAGATAGATAGATAGATAGATAGATAGATAGAATAATAAAGTATACATAGACGGGCAGACAGACGGACAGACAGATAGAATACAGATAGATGGATGGATGGATGGATGGATGGATGGATAGATGGATGGACAGACAGGCGGATAGATAGAACAACAGAATGAATGATAGACAGAATGAATGAACAAATGAACTATAGATAGATGAATGATAGATAGATAGATAGATAGATAGATAGATAGATAGATAGATAGATAGATAGATAGATAGATAAAGTATACATAGACAGGCGGACAGACGGACAGACAGATAGAATACGGATAGATGGATGGATGGATGGATGGATGGATGGATGGATGGATGGACAGACAGAATGAATGAATAGATAGAATGATAGATAGAACAACAGAATGAATGATAGACAGAATGAACGAACAAATGAACTATAGATAGATAGATAGATAGATAGATAGATAGATAGATAGAACAAATGATAAAGTATACATAGACGGGCGGACAGATGGACAGACAGATAGAATACAGATAGATAGATAGATAGATAGATAGATAGATAGAACGACAGAATGAATGATAAAGTATACATAGACGGGCGGACAGACAGATAGAATACAGTTAGATGGATGGATGGATGGATGGACAGGCGGATAAGATAGAATGATAGAACAACAGAATGAATGATAGACAGAATGAACGAACAAATGAACTATAGATAGATAGATAGATAGATAGATAGATATTAGTATTTTATTTCTAAAAACCTTGATTCTTTGATGCTTGAAGCCAGACAGTCAACCTGGAAATCACGGTAATGGAACTATCAGTCTTTTATTCTGGTGTGTATTATGCATCAGACGGTCCGTGGGTGTGCTGTCTGAGGCCGAGACTAGTAATCGGCCTCCAGACAAACTCTCAACAACTCTCCTTTCCAGCTGGTAATATATCCTTTCAGACCGGCAGACATTTGTACAACACGTCTCTCTTACCACTTTATCTGCATTCATCAGTCTAGGGTCGTCTGTGAAGCCCCACGGCTCAGGGGAATGCTAGAGTAGGCCTGCAGAACTGATGGTCTCCTCCGAGGCTTTGTAACCTTAAACATAACCCTGCCATCGCCCATTGGCACCAGGGGAAAGATTTCCTGTCAACCAGGTGAATGACTATTAGTTTACGGTGACTGCAGGAGTGGGGGGAAGTGGGGAAGAATCTAATGGCACTCTGAGATGGGCTCTGACTATTTTCCCCTAGCCATATTACAGTCTCCCGCTCTCTTGGTGACTCTTATCTTCCCTTTCTTTCTCTTTTCACCCTTTCTGAATGGCAGAAGAGATAGCATGGAAGACTGTTGGATGATCAAAAGCTTGAAGTGGTTGTTGTGAGAAAACAATAAAAATAAGAGGAAAGGGTGACTAGGAGAGAGTCTCAGCCACAAGCGGTGACTAAAAATCAATGAAGCAACTTCAAAGCTTCAGAGATGCTCCTTTCAGACCAAAGGGCCCAAAGAGTAACATCAATATCATCCATACATATTCACTCTCATCCATACCTGGATGTTGTCAAGCCATGCCGAGGGGTTTTTTTATGAATAGATTTTCTGTGTCAGACTGAGAGAAGACTCAACTCTGGCCTATTTGTGAGCTCAAACAATTACCTCCAATCTCTCTGGACCCTGGGATAGCATTCATCCTGACTATTTAATGGAATATATTTACATGTATGAGTTTGCCATTTGACAGTATGTGGCTGTTCCCTGGGAATCAAACCTATGACCAGGTATTAATAACAATTACTAACAAAATGTTCGTTAACAAAGGGTTTTTTTGTTTTTTTTTCCAATGGTAATGAGACAAAAAAAGTGCATCATGCTGATAATTAAACAGTTTTACATATAGTGCTGATCCAAAAACACACTGATGACAAAAATATGACATGAAAAATATGATCTTTTTAAATAAAATGTCTGTAATGTAATTTTTCTTGTGTGGAAAAGTGCCAATTAAACAAAACTAAACTAGCCATTCAGATTTCTTTTCACCCATCCCCCACACGCACGCACATAGGCTACAAACATATGACTTTACGACACACAAACGCACAACTTTATTTATTCTCATTCTCTGTTGATTTCTCAATATGTCATGAGTGTAAATGGATAGATTAATTATCAATTAAAAAATTATGTAAAAAAAAAATGGCATTAATTAGCATCTTCTCATGGTCCGCACAGTACGTACAGCCGTACACCTGCAGGCGCCACTGTACACTACCGTTCAACATTTTGGGGTCAGTAAGATTTTATATGACTATGACTGAAAAAATAACTATGACTAAATATAACATAATAACTATGACTGAAAAAAAAACTAGTTCCTAGAGCAATGCTTTACCAGCTGGAAGACGGTTGACTGTTTGAAGCTGCATTCGAAAATAGGAAGACAACTGATAGTTTGAGTGACATCATTGAGTGCCGCCCCACAAACTGTCTTGCACTTGTCCATCACAAAGAACCCTCTAGCTAGCAGAGCCGTCAGAAACTGTGTCTGATATTATTAGAAATTTGAGTGTGATTGACTGCTGAAGGGAAAAAAACAGGTTTTTTTTTAAGCATGACAATTTTGTGAATGCATTTGTGATGCTGAACTAACAGTAATACCATGATTTGACTTAATAAGACTATTTAGAATTGCATTAATCCGTGGAAACTGTGTAATTATCTGGAAATGGAAGCTAGAGAAAAGATCCATCTTACCAAAAATATTCATACTACTGCATCTGTCTAGATTAGGGGTTCCCAATTCCAGCCCCCGCGCCTCCCTGCTCTGCACATTTTGTATGTCTCTCTTATCTGACACTCATGGGCTCCATTCGACCATATGTGTGCTGTGAAGTGTACTTAAAAGGGTATTTTGGCATCTTAAGGGAGATTCCAATCTGAAACAGGTGTGTTTGTATGCAGCTGTTTGTAAGTGGGTGTAAAGTGCGTGAGGCACGACAGTTACAAGTCAACTATCATGATTACAGATTAAATAAGATAAAAAGACATGTTACCAAAGTATCTTTATTTTCATATTAAACATGTCAACATACATTTATCATTCAGTTTAGGGCTTTTGAATTTGACAGATTAGATTAAGTGAAATGTGTAATTAATTAATATGTATATTGATACTATATAAATAAAATAAAAAAAGATTTATATGGATTTTATACACATGCATATATGACAATATGGTAATTTATATTATATTTATTCATAAAAAGCATATTATGGCATCAAACCTTAAACTAATATGCACAACCTGAGTTTCGTCTGTGTTTGATGACATTGCAGGGTGTTGCGAATGAACGTATTTTGTTATTATGCAAAATTTGCTTTTATAAGGTGTTTGAACACCGATGTGTGTCCGCAGTGTGTGAGAACAACCAGTCTATAATGGTAAAAATCCACTCACTCATTTTTTTTTTATAATTCCCATAAATCAAAAGCAGTCTCTTAAAATGAGTTTCAGATCCCCCCCTATGATGACATCATTGTAGGTAGAAGCCCCGCCCACAGCTTGTGACAATCTGCCCTATTAGCATAGACACAGCCCTGAGTGAGAAGCACATGTATCCTCGCTGTAGCAGCTGGAGTTGAAAAATGTCTACGCAAAGAGGCATTACAAGTGTTGTAATGCACATAAGAGTCTCCAAAGACTCCCGCCATCTGAGTCACTGAGGACATCGTGGTTAAATTTCCCTTTCGAAGGAAATGTGCTGAAGAAAATCAGTAAAGTCTTATTTGTTTGCGCCAATCATTTTGCGCCGGACTGCTTCACAAACGAGGGTCTTTTCAATGACTCCAGTTCGAACATATAAGGCTGAACGCCACTACTGACAATTTCTGACATTTTCAGTGCGTGAGATTGTCCTGTTTTGTTGTTGCTGGTGTTCTGGCAATCCTGAGAAACTGTGCAGAGCTAGGAGGCATGAGGACTGGAATTGGGAACCACTGGTCGAGATTAGGGTTGCCCAATCCTGTTCCTGGAAATCCACCTACTTGCAGAGTTCAGATCCAACCCTGATCCAACACACCTGTCTGTAATTATAAAGTGCTCCTGAAGATCTTAATTAGCTGGTTCAGTGGTGTTTGATCAGGGTTGGAGCTGAACTTTGCAGGAATAGATCTCACAGGATCGGGCACCTCTGGTCTAGATTACTAATACTGACCACATTATTTAAACACAACTAAGGCCTAAGTGATGCCTTTGACTCATTTTAAACACAGGTTGTCAGTATGAATAAGTATTACTTTCTAATCGTTCACCAGAGCCCTTTCCTACCTCTTTGAAATTAATATTTTATCCACTGCTGAGTGTCACAGAAAATTTGAGGTTATATCCATGCATGCCAAAACCTATCTTCATTTCATTAAGAGGAAAAGGCATTTCCCCTGATTAAGTCATTTCCCAGTCCAATGGGTCAGGAATTTCAATGAAAATTAAGTATATGATGTGTATATACAGTACATGTTTTAGAAGGTAATGTAGGTCCCTTGGGTATATGATGTGATATTATAAATGTAACATTTACACAAGAAGTTTTTCAGTAGTGTGCTGGATTTCATCAGAAAATCAACTGTTCATTTGAAGCGTGTCATCTGAGTGCTTCTACATCTGGTGATGTGTCATCTGTCTGATCTACAACAAAGCTGAATTTCAGAAGAATATAAATATACTTGCTTACTCAATTTGACCTCATTTCACAAGCCAGTACAACAGGATTATCTTCCTCTTACAACAACAAAGATACAACATAGCAGTTATTATACAGTTTATGACCACAGAATGTCATGACTGACCAATCAGAATCAAATAAAACAGTGTAATATGTTAATGCTAACATACACTGGGGGAAATGGTGTAGAAACAATTTCCACTCAAAATGAAAATTCTGTCATCATTTACTCACCATCATGTCGTTCATCTTCGGAACACAAATGAAGATATTTTTAATGAAATCTGAGCGATTTCTGTCCCTCCATTGACAGCTACACAACTACCACTTTGACGCTTCAAAAAGTTCATAAAGAGATCGTAAAACTAATCCATATGAATTGAGCAGTTTAGTCCATATGAAGTCCATTTTTAGTCCATTTCTGAAGATAAATGATTGCTTTATCTGATAAACAGGTTTAATTTAGTCTTTTATTCACATATAAACATTGATCAGCGAACATAAACAGAAGCTGAACTGAGCCTGCTTGACGAGCGAGAACAAACCTCTTGCGGACACTTAAACGTGCTGCGTAACACGAAAATGAACCTCATTGGTTCTTGCACGCCAACACTGAGCTTTCGTTTACCACAACTGATGTGTGAGTAATGTGAATAAAAGCCTAAATTCAATCAGTTCATCATATAAAGCGATTGAGTCTCTTCAGAAAATTTGGACTAAACCGCTCAATTCATATGGATTAGTTTTACGATCTCTTTATGAACTTTTTGAAGCGTCAAAGTGTCAGTAGCATAGCTGTCTATGGGGGGAAAGAAAGCTCTCAAATTTCATCAAAAAGATCTTCATTTGTGTTCAGAAGATGAACGAAAGTCTTAAGGTTTGGAATGACTTGAGGGTGAGTAATTAATGACAGATTTTTCATTTTTGGGTGAACTAACCCTTTAAATACACTGCAAAAAATGCTTTTCTTACTTAGAATTTTTGTCTTGTTTCTAGTCCAAATATCTAAAAATTCTTAAATCAAGAAGCATTTTCTAAAAAAGTAAAAATTACTGTCTTGTTTTTAGAAACAAGAAGTCAGAATTAAGTGAATTTTTGCTTAAAACAAGCAAAATAATGTGCCAATGGGGTAAGCAAAATAATCTTATTTCAAACCAAAAACTAGATTATTTTGCTTACCCCGTTGGCAGATTATTTTGCTTGTTTTTTGCAAGGCATTTTTTGCAGTGTAATATTTTCTTAATGCTACACATCGCTAGGTTACCCTAATTCACCACTTTCATGGCAAATGTATGCTCTGGGTTTGCACAAGGAAGGACAACACTCAAATACAACATTAGGTTTGTGCCCAAATTGTGGTATTCTGTGCTTCATAATTAAATAAAAATCTCAGTTTGTGCACTCCTGCTGCAGTGGCTCAAACCTCACTGAAGTGAGGGATCTTGGCTCAGATTCTGGCTTGCCTCTCTGTTTCCCTTGAGCTGGATGGAAGGAGCAAACAGTCTCAGTGTTTGTTCATCAATCACAGAGATTTCTCTCTCTCTTTTCCTCCAGCTTCTGCTTTCTTTCCTTCTTATGTTCCCTTCCTGCAGGGTCACGGTCCTACCGCTCTCATGATTCCTTTTTACAGAGTAAATACTAGTGACATTTGCCTGATCTCAGGATGGTCACCGATTAGTCTTAGCATTAAACATAAGCAACCATTAAACTATTCACACACGCAGAGACCCTTGAGTTTTCTTGCCTGCAGTGCTGATCTTTCTGAATGCATCGCTTATTTTACACTGGATTGTAACAAGGATATTTTAAAGCAAGACTAAGTTTGCTTTCAAGTGTGCTCAAGAACTTGTCATTTTTGTAGGAGGAATGCCACAAGGTGATTTAAACAAGTAAAACATGCTCCATGATTGACGTTCTACATTGGTCCTGAAGGAACAACATTTCAACCAAGCATAGTCCTTATTTTTATGGAAAAAAATGCAATAAAGTGATAAAAAAATACAGTATATCAGAGGTTTTCAAACTTTTTGATATCACAGACTCCTAAATATGATGATCACAACTGGCGATGAGTGAGTCAGTCGTTCATTCAACTATACTATCTCTACTATACTTTTCCACAAACCCCCTAAAACTCCATTTTAAGACCTCAGTTTGAAAACCTCTGCCCTACATGTTTATATGGAGGCACGGACAACCCCTTAAATCACAGAGAGCTGACTGGTTGATGGAAATACTTTTATAGAACAAGCAAAGGATGTTGATCCAGGAACACGTCCTACTTTGTTAAATCACATTAAGCAAGAGAAATAAGAGTTTTCTTGAGTGCAGAAAAGGAACAGGATTAAAAGACAGTCAATCAGGCCACATTTGGCAACCAAAAAAGGAAAAGCGTTTCCCTTGAGCAGCTTTCAGACAAATTCAAATGCTATTTCTGAAGTAACAACATCGTGATTGATGTGTGTAACAGTAAGAAACCAACATGCTGTCCATGCCTCGTCAATTCTGACCCACATCTGAGCCAATGCAGATTAACCTTCCAGGACCCCAGAGCAAATACCCACAAGCCCCTGACAAAGACGATGGAAACTCTACCTTCTTCCTTACAATGCCCAAAAAACAGTTTTTATGTATAAAGGAGTTGTTGAAGAGATAGAAAAGTTAAAACAATATCTGTCAATCCTTCAAAGACTCAGACGGCTATGGATTTACAACAAAATTGCCCATGTTCCCAAAGCCCCCCTTTAAATTACAACGACTGCGAAGGACGTTGTTTCATCACCATACTTTGACTAAACAGCTTACTGTTTGGATTAGGGCTCGGCCCCCCTCCGTTCTGGCACTGCTGCCTCGTATAAACCATGAACCCAGGGTAGAGATAAAGCATTGCTCTTCAACTATCAAAATGGAATAAGAAATCATCCTGACAGAGCCAAGCGTCTTGAGGGCCCGGCGAGTTGCACAGTGAATGAAGGGAGGCTGAAGGTCACTGTTTTTCAGAGCCTTCCCTGGAAACAAAGACAGAGCCGGTTTTGATAAGAGCACAGGTTAACGCATTCAGTTTAGTCTGGAAAAGGTGAAAGGTTTAAAGTGAGAGCCTGATACCCTTGATGGACAGAAAGAGACGGACAAAGATGTCAAAGAGGCAGATAGAGATTCAGGATATCATTGAATCTCTTTATCAAAATGTAATTCAGAAACAACATGATTAATCCTGCATAACAAATCTGGTAGACAGCAGTTTGCTCTAAGATGCAGCATGATGACAGGCACCTGAGGACAATTTTTTTCCTGACGCTATCGCAAGAATCTCAATGCCGAAGTTTCGTTCGCCATATATCACTGTATAATGCTGACTCATGCTGAATATACTGTGCAGAGTCACCCTGTGTCAGACCATTGTGCCTCCCAGGCAGAATGTCATATTTGACCAACCTATGATATTGTTCTTGTGTCTTTTTAGTTTAAAGTGACCATGAAATCAAAATGGACAATTCTTGTTTTTTATGGAATAGCCTTATCATTAATGATTTACTTCATTTAATTCATGTGGCCTTTTGTAATCTTTAATCTAAATAACTTCCCCTCCCATTTGCAGTGACATCTCGTGTTTACTGGTGCGAGGGCGGGACAACCTGTCACTCACATGAGATCAACCGATAGCAAACCACAACCATCCAATCAATTCCCCATCGACAAATCAAGTCCCACCCTGTGATTTTTTCTTGTTCGAGAAGCTCAGATATGCTTCACAATAGGGAAGAAAGGACTATTGCAACTTCCATTTCATGCCAACTTTAACAACAACAATATGTGACTTGATTATAAAATCAACCAATCTTCAAACAATGTGCTTTGAACAGTGGCATATCACTGCATAGACAGTTTTCTGAGGTGACTTGGAGCATATAGCACTGCGCACATATTCATGCAGTCATGAGATATACGCGGCTGCTCTCCATTCCGCTCAACCATCTCACTTAAAATGAATTGTGTCCTAGTGCATAACTTTCTTCGAGCAGCTCTCTGTGCTTTACTTCACCGCCCCCTTTCACTTTCCTTGCTTTCTGTCTGCACCATAGATACAGAAAAAACAGCATGGTCATAAAAAGTCTCTTCACCTGCTAGAAGCCATCAAGATCCGGAAGGGATGATAATAGCACCATTCCAAAGATCAGATGCCTAATGTACACCCACTGACAACCAGTTTTTTAAGTCGCTTTTGCTGCTATTAAAAAAAAAAAAAAAAAAAATCTACCAGAACATTTGTTGACCCCCGAGGGTTAAATAATGCAAACCATGCTGCCATGAGATATCATTATTTCTCTCAATCTTTGATTCTTATTTTTTATTTGATAATTTATATTAATACTTTCCCCCTCTTTCTATAGCTAAGAAATAATAAAATAATAAAAATATTGTTCATTAGTAGTAGTGTAACCCCTCCTGGTTGAACCGCCCGCTCTAAGCGGGACTCGAACCCCAGTCTGTCCGCATGGGAGTCGGGCACTCTAACAAGTAGGCTAAAGACCGCAGTCTCTAATGTTGGTCCGTGAGCGCCTCTTGAGATCAGGGGAGTGAGGTTTACATGCACAGCTCTTACCGGCCTACGTCCGTTACACTCACCCCCCCCAAACCTCACTCCCATCTGGGTCACGGCACCAATGTAACCCGTCCTGTTCGAACCGCCCACTCTAAGCGGGACTCGAACCCGGGTCTGTCCGCATGGGAGTCGGGCACTCTAACAAGTAGGCTAAAGACCGCAGTCTCTAATGTTGGTCCGTGAGCGCCTCTTGAGATCAGGGGAGTGAGGTTTACATGCACAGCTCTTACCGGCCTACGTCCGTTACACTCACCCCCCCCAAACCTCACTCCCATCTGGGTCACGGCACCAATGTAACCCGTCCTGTTCGAACCGCCCACTCTAAGCGGGACTCGAACCCGGGTCTGTCCGCATGGGAGTTGGGCGCTCAAACAAGGTGGCTAAAGACCGCAGTCTCTGGCGTCAGTCGCTAGAGTGCCTCTTGAGATCAGGGAAGTGAGGTTTACACGCACAGCTCTTACCGGCCTACGTCCGTTACACTCACCCCCCTAAACCTCACTCCCATCCGGGTCACGGCTCCAATGTAACCCCTCCTGTTCGAACCGGCCACTCTAAGCGGGACTCGAACTCGGGTCTGTCCGCATGGGAGTTGGGCACTCTAACAAGGTGGCTAAAGACCGCAGTCTCTGGCGTCAGTCGCTAGGGCGCCTTTTGAAATCAGGGAAGTGAGGTTTACACGCACAGCTCTTACCGGCCTATGTCCGTTACACTCACCCCCTCTAAACCTCACTCCCATCCGGGTCACGGCACCAATGTAACCCCTCCTGTTCGACCCACCCACTCTAAGCGGGACTCGAACTCGGGTCTGTCCACATGGGAGTTGGGTGCTCTAACAAGGATACTAAAGACGGCAGTCTCTAGCGTCAGCGCACAGCTCTTACCAGCCTACGTCCGTTACAGTAGCATTAATAATCCTAATAGGTTAAACTTTATTTCAATAGTCCACTTTAGACATTCTACTAACTATAAGTAACTTGCAACTACATGTCAAATCACTCTCATTAAAGCATTTGTTGACTGTAGTAGACTGTTAAAATGTAATTCATTTCTGTGACGGCAAAGTTGAATTTTCAGCATACTCTAGTCTCTGTCACATGATCCTTCAGAAATCATTCTAATACACTGCTTTGTTGCTCAATAAACATTTCTTATTATTAACAGTTGTGCTTAATATTTTGGTGGAAACCGTGAAACATCGTCAAAAGAACAGCATTTATTTGAAATAGAATTCTTTTGTAACATTATAAATGTCTTTACTTTTGATCAATTTGATGCCAACTTGCTAAATAAAAGTATGTTAATTTCTTAAAAGTTCATTTCTTTTAAAAAAAAAATACCCAACAGTAATGAACAGTAATGTGTGTATATTTTCTAATTTATGAAAATGCATGTCTAAATGTGGACGATACAGAATATAACCATTCATTTTATCAGCGTAACATTTAGTTAAAGTAAAAAGAGACAAATATCTACCCCCTCCGAAAATACCAAATGCCCCTGTAAGTAATTCATCCTCGTGCTGACTCTGGAGCTAGACCTAAAAAATAAATAAATAAATAACAAGAGGAGAGGAAAAATGGATGTGGCGAGTGTTTGCAGCCAAACCTGTAAGAAACTTATTTCCTGTGGAGTCGGTCTGCTCGCGGGTGTTGCATACGGACGGCGGTGGGGTTGAACTTGATACTCTGCAGGTGAAGGGAAGGCAATAGTTATTTCCCACCTCATCCATACTCGCAGATTCCCTCTCCATCAAACATGACCTACAGGGTGAGGAAAAATACATTACCAACTGGAAATGTAGAAACACATAAATGAATTCACATACTCATGTGAACCATTCTTCTAAACCCGGGAGATGGATGATGCACTAAAGCTACTGACAGGTTTTGCTAGCGCAAAAGCCAGTTAGAAAAACAAAAGCTGCACTTCAGTGATGATGCGGCTGCGCACTAAACTGGTCAAAAGCACTATTTGGTGAGGTATTAATGTAAACACAGTCAGTTAACATCTTAAGTGAATATAAACAGGACAAAAATCAGATCTTGCAGTAATTGCAGCTGACTATTATTGCTGGTATTAATCAAACAATATTGACAAAGGAAAAGAGAAACTCATTTACAGCCCTTGGCCACATAATTATAGTAACTTCTTTACAAAAAAACAAAACAAATAAAATATAAAAGGGAATATTAGTCTTTTTGGAAATTGGTATCAGCTGAATTAAAGAGTCAACTGTAAATAAAATAAAATAAAATAAACAATAAAAGTATTTAACTTCATAAATAAGGGAATATTAGTCTTTTCGGAAATTGGTATCAACTGAATTAAAGGGTCAACTCTCTTTTTTTAGACACCATGTTCAGTTTTATTATTAAAACTTTGTCTTGTGAAATAAAAAAATAAATTTAAAAAAAATCTGCTGTTGAAATAGCTTTAACAAAATAGTAACAGGGCGAAACTGAATGAGAAATTTCATCGTTCCAGAGCAGCAGAAATGTCATCATCCAATATCATCTGCCAAGAAGTGCTGTTAAAAAAGAATGACTTTGCCCATTTTTGCCTGCTGAGAGATAATCAGGAGTGCTCAGTAGACTTTGCATATAGATACGGCAGTGCCTTTGGGAGCCTTGCAGGCGTAAAAACACCACATACGTGATTGATTTTTTTGAAACATCTCTATTTGAAACGGCATCTCTGTCTACAGTACGTCACTGCTCTGTGTTCCATTCGGCAGAACACGGCACACACGGCAACTGAGCTAGCTTATAGTGTAAGTGTACTGGGACCAGGAGGGTTGATCTTTCTTATCCTCAGTGATCCAGAGAGATTGTAGCGCCCCTACTGAGGTTGGTTAGTTCTCGGCTTACTGTTCTTACAGAGAACATGGTTGAAAAAAATTATAATAAAAAAATAAAAAATGTGGTAAGCCTGCCAGTTTAAAGCCCATCATGCCCTTCTTTCTTTTTTGAACCACAAAAGGAGATTTAAAAAAACAAAACAAAAAAAAAAACAAAACGTCCCACTCGTGCTCATCCATATAATAGCAACCAGCATCAAGCTTTAAAAAAAGATGCAAAAGTATCACAGAAATTTTGGTGAAAAACAAACCAAAATTGAATGTGTTATTTAACGAAAATCCTGACCTTGGCCATTTGTCTTCTGTGCATGGCTATGCGACATGAGACTATTAGCAGTGCAGTTCACTCTGTCTCGCCCAAAAAAAAAAGAATACAAGTTGTGAGAAATTTAAGATTAATGAATACGTGTCCTTCTTGAGCATCAAGGGGTATGTAAACTTTTGAGCACAACTTTTATATATATAATGTACACGTTTGACTCTGGTACAAAAAGTTTGCAAAGTGTATTACGACTCCACTAGAAGTTATGCCTTATGCTTAACATTATTTTGTGAAAATAGTGGTATTTAGGAGTCAAAAGGAGAGCTTAAAGGTATAGTTCACCCAAAAATGAAAATTCTGTCATTAATTACTAACCTTAGTGTCATTCCAAACCTGTAAGACTTTCGTTCATCTTCGGAACACAAATGAAGATCTTTTTGATGAAATCTGAGAACTTTCAGTCCCTCCATTGACAGCTACACAACTACCACTTTGGCACTTCAAAAAGTTCATAAAGAGATCGTAAAACTAATCCATATGAATTGAACGGTTTAGTCCAAATTTTCTGAAGAGATCTGATCGCTTTATGTATGATGAACATATTTAATTTAGGCTTTTATTCACATATAAACATTGATCAGCGAACATAAACAGAAGCTCAACCCAACACATGAGATTGAACCTCACTGGTTCTTACACGTCAAGCAAACATGCTTGAGCTTCCGTTTACCACAACTGATGTGTGCGTTGCTTAATGTTTATATGTGAATAAAAGCCTAAATTCAATCTGTTCATTATATAAAGTGATCATGTCTCTTCAGAAAAAATCTATCCAACTATTCATGACAGAGACTGCATATATGATGACTAAAAGTTTAAATGACTGAAACGTCATTAGATTCTTGTTAGCAACACGTTCAAAAGAAATTATGAAAGCAGAAGAAAGAGAAATGGGGGACTCTATTCTGGTAGGTCTTGAAATCAGCCATCTTCAATGTTCTCTGCTCCAAAAAAAGGTCAATCAAACCCTGTCCTACTTTTCCTCCAGTGAAGTACCTGCAGACTGCTACAGCGCATACTGTATTTGTCAGTGTTTGTGCGTGTGTTTTTTTTTTTTGGTATAGAGCACAACGGGGAGCCATCAAAACCGTTCTCAAGAGATAGTTGAGGATTTCCTGTACACCACAAAGAGTCAAGTGTTTCACTGAACGTTTTACGCTTGTATTCACTCATTTAAATTACGAGTGCTTGTCGTAAATTCCTTTAAGTCCAGCGGTGCCAGTAATTAAATCCTGCACAAATATGCCCAAGGCTAACCAATTTCCGCTTCCCTCCATGGGTCAAATCCAGGATGGAGAGATTTTAAGCAACACGACTTTCCCCTTTGTCACTGCAGCAATTCTGCATGTCACACCGTTGTACATATATATATGGAAGAGTGGGCGGCGACAGGCTAAACCTAGCTTGGCTGCGTATGAGAAACCAGATTAGCTTTTATATTCACAACCTTCTCTTCACGGTTACTGCGGAAGAACAGAATGTGTTCGGAGGAAACAAACGGTACAAAAACACACTAGTATATACTAAATGCATGATGAGTCATATCGAGGAGGTAGTAATATATTAAAAGTAAATTACATTGTGCTGCAAGGCCTACCTTGGCTGTGCATCACCATAAGACTAATTTCCCAGGGGAAATCAATAGCGAGTTTTGTGTGTCTGCACGTTTGGGAAAGTCTCATACTTTTCTTCTGTTCGCTTTGCCTCTATTCTCCATCAATACCTATTTTTAATCTACCCTTCTGCCATTTCTGGCTTTGCACACATGACCATCCACACCTACTGTTACAAAGCACTGGAGCATGTTGGTACCCCAAATGAGTTTTACATGATAGATTACCATTTGTTCACTGGCTGCCCCGAGAGACCCAAGAAAGGGTATTGATTAGTCTCCATGATAGGTGTGCAAATGGCTTCACACACAGCCTAGACGTGACATCCATGGGCTTATGTATGCAGAAACGCATACATCCACAGCCTGGTTCAAAATTAATGAACTTGAAAAAAAAAAAAGGGGGTCTTCCCTAAGGCTCCATTTTACACCGCTGGTGCATGCAAATATTGAAACCCACTTTTCACTTTATGGCCACCATTTGCGTGCTATAATTGTGCGTACACACGCAGAACTCTTAAAATAATTTTAGCTGGTTACATTTACAACCTTTTCACCAGCTTTAATTATTGACACTTGAGACTGCGAACGCCTACTGTAAGTTCAGATCCATTTTCACATTCAGGGTTTTTAGATCTTCTCGTACCTGGAACTCCGGGATGTTTTAATAGCACTCAGGCTCAGAAATAGAATCACTTGAAGCAGTTTCAAAGCTTTTGTGAATGTTATAATTGAGCTATTCAATATTTCAATAGGATTGCCTGCAGTCAAAAGCACAGGGAAATATTGTCATCCTCTGAGAACTTCGGAGCGGCTGATCTACCTCCCAAAAAGATAAAACTGAGAGCAAAAAAAAAAAAAAAAAAGGGAAAAGGCAGACAATAACAGACGGAGGAACGTCGGCAACTTGCCAAACAAGTTTTTCTCTATGAAACGCTCCATTGAAAACTTTTTCAGAATGATTATCTCAATGTGATTTCAATGAGCCATATTCTTTTCTGCTTGTTGTTAATCTCAGTAAGTGTCTCCTACAGTAAACCAAAATATTAATTGTAGATTTAATGCATGACTTACTCTGACCAGAATTCAGTAACAGTCAACCCAGAGCATGTTTTCTGTTACATTACAATGAATGTAAAGTTCATTTCGGACAAACAGGATTGATTGTCAGTAGGGTTTTCACAATATCTTAATTTTATTTGTCACTACCACAGCAAAAAAAACAAAAAAAACAAACAAAACCAAACAAAAAATTATTTAAAAAAAACAAAAACAAATAAATAACTAAAAAAAATAAAAAAAATAAATAAAGATATTATAATAATATTTTATTGAACACACTCCTTTTTAAAAATCATGTAAATATTACTAAATTAAATGTAAACAACAAGTATTTCTCAACTGTGTTTACTTGAGTAATTACTTGCAAACCTTGAAGCAATATTTACAGAGTATGTGCACAAATATGCATTTCAAAGCAGTTGCATGTCAGTCACACAGCCTTCGGGCATCAAATTAAGTAGAAAGACTGCTATCGGTGACCTTTTTATTGTACTACCTACTGGGTACTGAAGTTCCAATACTTTTGACATCCTTGACCGATTATCTGTTTTTCACCATCAAACTGCCTATACTTCAAATGGCAAAACATGACTCTAATTCATCGATGGAGGTATTTCACACTTATTTGGGGATTTGCATGCCTCTGTGTGTCTTCACAGCATGATAAGTCTTTGATTAAGTGAGTTGTATCACCTCATTCCCTGAAATAGCCAAGCTTTAATACCTGGCAGTGGGATTACTGTGACATGGCCCGGGGCTAATGTGTCTCTTCCTGCTACTTGATTACTGCATTTAGTGGTCTAATGAGACCAAGACAGCCTGGTGTCTCTCACATTTTATTCATCTGGCTCAGCTATTAAATGAAAATACATTAGCGTTTGTGAGGTGCATAATGGAGAATATTTTCCTTCTGATTCAAGGAGCATGAGTACCTTCAATATCAAATCTTAGAATAATTAATGGATCCTAAAAAAATTAAACCAGCACTTGAAGTGGAAAAAAGAGGTGCTGATACTTGCTTACAGGCTAACACTGTTGCTTTAAAGTCAACATGAAATCATATATGTATATGACCCTATGCACTGTAACCATTCAAACGTTCAAAAGTTTTGGGTCAGTAAGTCTCTAATGCATATTAAGGCTACAATTATTTAATTATTTGATCTAAAATACAATAAAAACAACAATATTGTGAAATATTATTAAAATTGAAAATAACTGTTTTATATTTTAATAAATTTTAAAATGTGATGTGATGTGTGATGGCAGAGCTGAATTTTTAGCAGTCATTACTCCAGTCTTCAGTGTTGATCGTTTAGAAATCATTTATTTGAAATTTGAAATACAAATTTTTTATAACATTCTAAATGTCTTTACTGACACTTTGGGTCATATGTTTTCATGACATTTCATAAGTTTATTTAAACATATATTAAATAATTAAGACATTACTAACAGGTAAAGCAAATATAATAAATATATAAGCTAATATAGTGTATATATTTAGTGAAATGTTCCCCTCTAGAGTTCATTTCTCTAGTGAACTAACATGCTGTGGACACTAAATGACTTGCCTGAGGTAAATGTAATGCTGTGTGAGATATTATTCTCAAGCTGTTTTATTGATGTATTTCCGCGGTTGAAACACTGGTTGAGAGATTACACGTAAACATATCTATGCATAGATCATCTATTCTTCTTCTGCGCTTTTTCCTGTTGTGGCGGTTAGCAAACTGTGTTGCATTACTGTGTGCTCCCCCTTCTGGATTGGAGTGTGGATTGCCTGCTTGACTGTATTTGACGTCTGGCTGTATATATGTACTGAACAGTGTACACCCCTAATATATATATATATATATATATATATACAGGGCTTGACATTAACACCCGCCAACCCGCCAAATAGAGTACCTCAGGGATGACGTGTTTTTGTAGGCCAACCCGGAAATTAGCGGCGCACGGGGTCCCTCGATCGAAAGCCTATGCATTTTTTCCATAGACTTTTGGAAAATCGCAAAAAATAAGCTCTGTGTTTAACAAAGGGTTATGACACTTACACGTTTTGTCTATCAAGATAATCTTTACAAGTTAACACAACATTTATACATTTTGAAGCCTAAATAAAGTCAGATATAAAAAGCTAACAGTAGGCTATAAAGGGACTACAGCACACCATGGTCGCGGATCAACGTCACCACCACCAAGCTTCCTCAAACATTATTTAAAAAACAACTTTATTTAAAAAACATGCTCGCTGATTATGATCTGCGCTGTGTATGAATACTTATCCACTTTTTTCCATGAGAAAGGCTGTCCAAATGTCCTGTTTGTCATGATGACGTCTAAAGTCCCCGCCAAAGGAAGTAGTCCCTTTTAGCAATTTGTTAGCAACCGCCGTTTTTAAGACACAATAAAGGTTTAAAAAACCACAAGCGGGTTATAACTGGTGTGTTTTATGTCATAGATCAAAACGTGAAAATATTTAGAGGCTTTGTTAACCACAGACCTTATTTCAGGCGATTTAGCAAAAACCCATTCAAAAAACCCATTGACTTCGGGACGATGGAACCGGAAGTCCTAAAATGCTAACTCGCTTCTGGGTTTTGCCTACAAAAACACGTCATCCCTGAGGTACTCTATGCGGGTAGATTTCAGCTGTGGCGGGTAAGACAGCCACTCCCACTATAATATAATTTCAGCCTACAACCTAATCAAAGGTAGTCAAGCTCGTCATAGCACTAAATTACAATCCGATCACAATTCGTTATCGATTAACTTGCAGTTAGTGAAGGTGGGATAGGCGGAATCGCGCTGAATGACACACAACAGAAGCGCTCTCTCTCTGCCGCGCACGTCATCAGATCACCTTGGGCCTGAATAGTCAAATACACGCACACACAGATGTCAAAATGTCCATCGTGTGGAGTATCTCGCGTGAATACAGTCGGTTATGGCTTAAGTGGACATAAACAGGTGGGTAAAAACTGGATATGTGTCAGTATATTACGTCCATGCATTCAGCAGCCCAATTAAATACCTGTCTGTCATTAATGTTAATCAAACAACAAAAGACGTTAAATAAATGTATATATGTTAAATAAACCTACTGTATCTGAAAAAAAGAGTTTAGGCTTTTTAATTTACTATTGTATGTGTAATTTGCTAATTTGCTTCTTTGTTCTTTTTATATAGCCTAACCTTAACTTATAAAATTATCAAATTTATCATATTATGTTCATATTACCCACCCCTTGCCCACCCCTATATACCAGCTGATATACCATGAAGGCCTAGTCTTGATTTGGGTGGTCAATCTGCATTTGAAAGTTTGAAAGGGTTTTAAATCTAGCTAATCATGTAAAATGACTCAAAATCAAGTAATTTTAGCATGCCAAAGTCAACTTTAATCATATAAAATGTAATTTCCCAACAGCAAAATTGTGGCCAGTGAAAATGCTGAGTGGCTAGTAACTTTGGAAAAACCACTAGTCACAGTGGCTGGTGAGCAAAAAAGTTAATGTCAAGCCCTGTATATATATATATATAAATGGACTAGCATCCATTTGTCTGAATATATCATATCACAGTAAGGTCTGACTCACCAAACTTTTGTGTAATACACAGCACATGTGAAATAGCTGTATAGGCCAAACAAAAAGGCAGCCCACTTAAGCGGTAACTTGTCCTCAAGAGTGTTTTAACTACTCAGCAAATGGCCTGATTGCTGCCACAGCTACTGCCACCAAGAACAAATGGTTTAAAATATCCATGAGCAATGCCTGGTCAAGTGTTGTCTGCGATTATTGGTGAATGCAAAGAGTTTTGTTTTCTTTTTTTCAGTCGAATTGACTGCTGAGTACACTGAGAGCAACCACAGGTTCTTATAAGATGTACTTAAAAAGTAAAATAAATGGAAACACCGACACAAGCTGAAGCAACATATATTTACTGAACCTTTATTCAATTTCCACCAGGCACGGTGGGAGTTAGATGGAGGCCGAGCGCTCCAAGACAATATTTTAATAGACTGAATGTACCGAGAACTTCATCACCTCATAAAGGCCTAATTCTTCCTGTCACCTTTGCCTGAGATTGTTTTCGGTATTCACGAGTGCATGACAAGGCAATGGACTTCCGCCTAGTCAAATTAAGCTCGGGTAGATCAGCCATAAATATTCACAATATGAGAAGCCTGTGCCGGTTAACATCCTTCACCAGACCCAGAGGCCTCAACATGTGGTGATATATAGAGCTCTGACAAATGGATAATGCGTTGTAATCAAACTTGATAGACCTATTTACGGAAAATTGGACAGAAAAGTCAGCTTTTAATGGCCTGTATGCACATTAATAAATAGAACATCTCAGGATCATCTCATTGACGCCGCATGATAATTCGATTATGGCTTGGTCCCCATGAATTTTAAATAACTGCTATTGTAGTGCTGTTCAATTAGTTAGAAATGAGATAACTGGAACTATTAGCAACACAATAGTTTTTAAGAGAGCATGCACCAACACAGGCACTGACAAAAGGACAACACTGAAACTAAGTGGTTTTGCATAATTAAAATTAATTTGCCAAACTTTCAGTCCTTTCTCTGAATCTGAGAGTATAGCTCAGCCAAATTTGACCTGATTTTACAAAACGTGTAGTTATTTGAGCTCATGTTTTCAATATGGAAAAAAAGTAAGTTGGGTTTGAAACAACATGAGGGCCACTTTCATTTTTGGGTGAAGTATTCATTTAAGTTGCTCTTCTTAGTCAACTGTTGCATCGCCTATTGTTGGTGTTGCTCATGCTGCCTCATATCGCCAACTGTCATCGAAAATGAATGACTTCCAGTCACTTTGTCGCAGCAAGTTGCTGCCAGCATGAATGCTCCGTTAGCGTTTTGCTAAAATGACCTATGATGTTATCACCGAGAAATTCTTCATGTTTTTTTGATCAGTTGAGATCAAGAGTGTGCAACCAATTGGCAATCTTTCATCTCTCGCACTTTGGTACGCTTGCACACATGCACTGTGCCTTTCGCTCTCAAACCTCTAACGAGTCTCGATGCGACTAATGACCCTTAAAGCACCAGAGAAATATTTGCCGTTTCATGGCAAGTTTCAAGTTCAAAATTATAAAGAGCATTTTAAAAAGTGAAGAATACTGTGAAAGCATAAAGGCTGGTGAGAGAAAGTCATATAGTGAGAACGGGGTGAGAGAGAACCAAAAAAAGAACTAGAGAATATTCGTTCCTGATGAGCAGCCAGAGGCCTGACAGAGAGAAACAGACGGACAATGAGAGAGAAATACAGACCTGCATGTGCAGATCCTGGTGGGAAACAGCTGAATCACCCCAGCACTCAACATCTAGTGAGCTACAAGGTCAGTTGCATCATTTTAGGCTCACTGAGTTGGCAAAATCTACTGTTTAATGCAATCAGAATAGGTGGTGACTCTCCAGGGTGAACAAGAATTCAAGGGCGGACTTATACTGGGGTGTATCCTGTTTCACGTGCTGTAGAGGAAGTAGTGTTCTCATTATATCGAGAGCATGTGAGCAAGAGTATCTTTTGCTACTCTTGCATTCTGTTTCTATTTTTATAATTATTCGTCAACATGGGCAACAGATGGACGCTGTTTCATGAAATAATAGTTACATTTGAGACAGCATAGCATAGAAAAAATTAATCAAAATTGCATCTGTTTGTCAGTAGTTGTACATCAGAAATGGTGGCGGATGTGGTTGCATTTTATTTTGTGATTTCACTGGTCTGTTACAATCACTGGAAATCACCGGAAAAGAATGGAACGTCTAAACGTTTCTACCCCTTATAACCTGTCTCATGAGAAGTCATAATAATTTAAACAAGGAATTGCATGAGTTGGGTTGTATAAAAATGTGCAAGCAAAATCTAACCCTAATCATAAAGTCCATTTCCAGTATATACTCCAATTCAATTCCTGAATTTATATTGAATTCGAACTGAGGTAGCAAACATGAACTAGATCTGAAATTCGAGTTTGAATTTATGGAAGTACAATTAAAATGATTTGAAGTGTATAGAAAAAAAAATAATAAAAAAAGGAAAGTTTGTCAAAAACAAACATTAAAGGTCCAGTGTGTAATATTTAGGAGGATCTATTGACAGAAATGCAATATAATATATATATAACTATGTTTTCAGTGGTGTATAAAGACCTTATATAATGAACCATTATGTTTTTATTACCTTAGAATGAGCCATTTCTATTTACATACACCACGGGTCCCCTTACGTTAAGTCGATATTTTGCGCCGACATGTTTCTACAGTAGCCCTAAACGGACAAACTGCAGAGTGTGTTTCGTCACTATGTTGTTGTTCTTCTTCTTCGTTGGTGTTTTTAGAGGCAGCTTGCATCACCACTACATTGAATACACACAAAGAAAAGGAAGAAGAAGAAGTAGTAGTAGTAGTAGTAGTAGTAGTAGTCGTTGTCTGGTTTATTAGAAGCAGAGACTGTTTTTTGTTAGAAGTAAGATGAAACCCCATTGCTTGACTGACTACTCTCTGCTGTCTCAGACAATGACATCTTTGTCCTGTGTCGGCCACCGTAGCTTCTCTATGTGCTTCGAAAGGGAGGGGGACTGAGCCGTTAGATGCTGCTAAAATTTACACACTGCACCTTTAAATGTTGGCTTGACAGCCTTAAAAGGCCTTATACATTTTGTATTTTCGTACAATCCAAGTCATACCATTTTATACAATTTAATAATCTCATATGAATTATTACACATTTTCATGAAAAGGTCACTTATGACTGGCAGGGGGGGCCACTGGGGTTTCTGGGCCCCCTGGTGGACTAGGAAAATTGACATCTTCACCCTTTATTCAAATATTAGTACAAATTTGTTAAAGATTATGTAAGCAAATTGCATAGTTGTGCTTGGAGTCAATTGTTTTATTTGTGATAACGCAATGACACATGCCAAATTGTGTGGACATCATTTTTGGCCATCTTATGAACACTTGTAAAAACAAGAGAGAACTAACAAAATATTAATAAATAAAATATTTTCCTCATATTTTGATGGTTAAATTGAACTTGTAGGGTCATTAAAAGCAAATATTCCCTCCACACATCACTTTTGGCCACTACTGTATGTCTTTATGTGGAACACAAAAGAAGATATTTTGAAAGTCAACATTGGCTTTCATTGTATGAACACAAAATAGACACTTTCAAAAAGAGTCTTTCAAAATATCTTTCTGTAAGGTCAGTCAGTCATACAGGTTTGGAATGACATGAGGACGAGTAAATGACAATTTTCATTTCTGAAATGAATTTTAAAGTATTTAATGACTGCAAAGATTCAGAATTAAATCCTCAGATAACTTACTGCAGGTATTTTTTGTTTTAGCACATGTGAAGAGAGATCACAATCATAGATTTTGGTGTTGACAGCTGAGAAAACAGCTGATGTTTAGGGGGGCTGAATCAGCTCTTAAATAGGGCCTTCTTTTGAATTCTGTTGCACTATACATTATGTCTAGCTGTTTAATGCAAGAACGTATCCTGCATGAAGGCCATATGTGTTTATGAGTGCCACAAAAAGATATAAACAAAGCCACTGATACCAAACAACACACCTACACTGGTACAATATCTGATACAGAAGATGAATAATGACTCGCTTTGCAGGTAAAACACTGCAGAAACACATATGCACAATGCACAAAAAAGTAGGTTTCATCAAACTTGCAGATAAGATATTTCATGAGGACAAGATAAGGCAAGTTCAGACTAGATACATACCCCAGACAGGCCATTCATTTTAGTCCTAATTAATTAGTACACATAGTAAGGGGGCAAAGGACCTTCATATGTACTCAAGAAGTGTATTAATTAAAGCAGATAACACACTGCCTAAAGACACTTCATTTGTCTTTGTCACTTAGAATGTTCTTTAACTCGAGACTTTAAACCAACACAGCATTAAAGAGTGACCAAGGCCAAGAGTAAATCTTGTAATATCACTTACACTAGCAGCATGCAAATGTAATTGAAACTGATGTTCAACAGGGTTGTGTGCCATTCTGAGCTGATCTGAAAATGCATTTTAAATTCCCTGAATTTGAAAGATAACAGGATAGAGGATTAGTATTTATAATTTAAATACATGTAAGCGAATTAAATGAACTGAAATTCGAATTACTGTAAGTTTGTCAAGACAAAGACTTGATTGAGAGTTTTGGGGAAAAAACACCTCTTGAAAATTAATGGTTTATAGATCTTATGTACAGACGCCCAGACAGAGAGACAGACGTCCAGATGGACGGACGGACGATGGATGGATGGATAGATGGATGGACAGAAGAGATGTTGAAGTTTAAAGGGTTGGTTCACCCAAAAATGAAAAGAATGTCATTTATCACTCACCTTCATGTCGTTCTACACCCGTAAGACCTTCATTCATCTTCGGAACACAAATTAAGATATTTTTGATGAAATCCGATGGCTCAGTGAGGCCTCTATTGCCAGCAATGCCACGAACTTCTCAAGATCCAGATAGCTACTAAAGACACATTTAAAACAGTTCTTCATGTGAGTACAGTGGTTCTACCTTAATATTATAAAGTGACGAGAATACTTTTTGTGCCCCAAAAAAACTAAATAATGACTTTTCAACAATATCTAGGGATGGCCTATTTCAAAACACTGCTTCGAATCTTTTGTTTCGAATCAGTGATTCAGATCACGTATCAAACTGCTAAACTGCTGATATCACGTGACTTTGCGCTCCGAACCACTGATTTGATTCGTAAAGCTCCAAAGCAGAAATCGGCCATCACTAGATATTGTTGAAAAGTCGTTATTTTGTTTTTTTGGCACATAAAAAGTATTCTCGTTGCTTTATAATATAAAGGTAGAACCACTGAACTCACATGAACTGTTTTAAATATGTCTTTAGTAGCTTTCTGGATCTTGAGAGGTTTGGTGACATTGCTGGCAATAGAGGCCTCACTGAGCCATCGGATTTCATCAAAAATATCTTAATTTGTGTTCCGAAGATGAACGAAGGTCTTACGGGTGTAGAACGACATGAGGGTGAGTGATAAATGACATTATTTTCATTTTTGGTTGAACTAACCCTTTAAATGTTACTACTTAAAGTAACAGTAACCACTGCATTTGCAGGTCACATGGTCAGCTTTGTTCTCACCTTGCACTGTACACTCGCGTTTTAAGCCTAGAATGACCTTAACAACCGACCTAAACAGCAAGAAAAGCACATCAAAGCGCTCGAGAAAGTTGGGGCCGGTCGATATTGGCGTAGAGAGTGGGATAATGTACGGCATCCATTCTGAACTCCCCTTGCCTGTCATGCAGTGTTGGTGACAAATCGTTGGTGACATATCGCTACGTCCAGGTGGAGAGAGTATCCTTATCATGAGCTGACACCTCTGGCCAGCATGTTTTGTTCATCTGTTCGAGTTCATCCTTGAAGAAAATGATATATTAATGGCACGTCTCCCTGGAGGTCGACCATGCCTCTGGTTCTGTTTCAGAAAAAAAAAAAAAAGAGTCTAGCAACATCTTTAGTGTCTGCTTTCAAGTTCATCCTGTGCCAAGCACATTACTGTAGAAGCTATATAGTATATATACAGTTTGCAGAAGGGAATATGTCGGAGCTATTCCAGACATCCAGATGCACATAAGTAGTCACTATGTACATACTCGGACATAAATGCATATGTCGCTGAGGAAATATATACATTTCGCTGAGGAAAAAAAAAAAAAAATTATATATATATATAATTTTTTTTTTTTTTCCTCAGTGAAATGTACATATGTACATAGTGACTTCTTATGGGTATCTGAATATCTGGAATAACTCCTACATATTCCCTTCTGCAAACTGTATTAAAAGACACTTTATTTCCTCCAAGCATTGGCACATTTTTTATTATTTTCATGCAATTGTTTGGGCTCATTATTTCGAGTAAATAATGGAACAACTACGCCATGTCTCTTGGTAATTCATTACCTGTTGTGTGGACCTGTTTTCATAGCAGAGAAATTAAATTCTAGTCTTTTTGAATGTAGCTGCTCATGTGTTTGTCATACCAATGTGTGCGGGGTGTTGGAAAAGTGGGAGAATTCATGCATATATTGAGGATATAATCAATATATAACTGATTTCTCATTCCCATTCTCAATCATGCTAAAGAAATTATGAATTGCTTAAGGTTATTTGTTCTCTAATAATGAGCACCGGCCAACATGAAACCATAGATTGATAATATATTCCATGAGCTGATTTCTTGAACTCTAGTTTTCGCTTTCTGTCTCAAAAACAGACTATTGTCTATAAAATAATTCAAATATACAGTGGGATCCAGAAGTATTAGTCCACTAGTGAATATGCTATTATTTTACAATTGTATAAGTCTAATCTTACTTATGAAGGTGTTAAATGGTCACAAATTTACCTAGAAACAATGCAGAATCAAAAATATTTCTTAAGCACTACCTTTTAAAGGGGTCCTTGATTATGATTTCACTTTTTTAACTTTAGTTAGTGTGTAATGTTGCTGTTAGAGCATAAACAACATCTGCAGTTACAACGCTCAAAGTTCAGTGCAAAGGAAGATATTTTCTTTTACAGAATTCTGTGTTTAAGGACTACAACAAACGGCTGGTAGGGACTACAACAAGCTTCTTCCTGGGTTAGTGACACCACTAACCCTCAAATTTACATAAACCCTGCCCCTGAGAACACGCAACAAAGGGGGTGAGGCCATGTTGGGGGGCTGCTTTAGAGAAGAGGAAGAGTTGTTGTAGTAGAGTGTTGTTACCATGCCGTCATTTTACGGCGGACTGCTTCACAAACAAGGGTCAATTCAACGCTGGATTTGCACAAAAGATTAACATGACGCACATGCTAGTCGATGAGTTGAATCAACTCCACAGCAACTGCATAAATTTATCCACTAACCATTCAGAAATGTCCAGATGCAAGTTGTAATTTCTTCCTGAGTCTCTCCATCAGTGTCCGACTCCGGTTTGAACAATGTAAGGCTGAACACCGTTACTGACAATCGTCATTTTGGCTACTTGAGATTCTCCAGCTTTGTTGTTGTTGAGCAACCAAAGCGTGAGCTGTTAAAACTCCAAATATACTTTACTTAAATTCAAATATACTTTAATTATCAATCCCAGACTTTAAAAAAAAAAGGGTTTTGGACATTTGGACCCCCTTTATGTTAGTGTTTCATTGTTCTCGAGTTTCCTTAGTCTCCCTGTTATCTGTCCCTCAGTAATGATGAGCCATAATTCATTCGGGGAAAAATGGTAAATCCATTCAGAGCTTTAAATAATTAATCAGATCTTTCTCCGAGTTACAAATCCTTCATTATTTATGCAGAATGCTTATTGGACCATAGCACATTTGCTGCACTCTGTAATTACTTGTGGAGTACCTTAACGTGTTTACTTTCTATGGATTATAGCCCTATAGCCTAAAAGCGAGCAATTTCATGAACAACCCCGAATACAAGCTAATATTTTATAAACGTTAGACGTAGCATTCTTGTAAAAACAAGATTTTTCATTCTGTCTATGGTGCCTGATCATGTACCTTCACACACTGTAACGGTACCTCAGTTAGGAACACAATGCAATGCAACACAATACCCTTTCATTACTTCATGCTAGTTTGCACACCATTAAGTGTAGACTAAAGGAAAACTCCTTTTTGTAAACTCTTCTTTTGTAGAAAATAAAAATGGAAGAATGAAAGAACAAGAAACTGAAAAGGTCAAAGAAAAGCTCAAAATGTATTCTTTCACATCACCTGTAAAAGAACCAATATCAGACATTCCCCTTTTCAACAAATCCTGGGGACTGAAAAGCTATTCAATCTATTGTGTTCATTGCCGCCATTGAAATTGTCTGCCTGTGTCTTGACCTTGGCCTCTGGTTACAACATCTCTTGGTTCTTATGAAAGCCTCTTCTCTAGCAATAATTTCCAGGTTTAAGCAATAGTAACATATAGCTGAATGCATTAAACATACATGTACCATTATGTGTGTTTGTTATTGAGGTAGAAATCTCCAATTTTACAAAATTATGCTCAAAACTCATACGTAAATTGTTGCACTAACATAACAATGGATTATGAATGACCTACACCAATATTCATTATGCATTCTTGCTCAGTGTACATTGTTCATGTACATAAGAGCATTTGTCAAACTAGCTAAGTTAGTAGCTATTATTTAGTGAAGACTTAAGGCCTGTTCACACCAAAGACGAAAACTATAACAATAACAATATAGTTCTAAAAATCGTTGTAAACATAAAAGAATAGCAGAGTCCACACCACAACTATAACGATGACGGCACAGAGAAACAATATTGTTGGAATCACTTTCAGAGCGATTTTTTTTTTTTTTTTTTTCAGCTGATGAATGATAAAAACATTGACAGCCAATCAGAATCCATCCTGCTTTAAAGACCTTGAGACTTTAAAGTGACAGACGACAAAACTGCAGAGCCTGCTTAGAATAAACATAACAATATTGTCCGCTGGTGTGGACACTAATATAGTTATCATTATAGTTATTGTTCTTGGTGTAAACAGGCCTTTACATGGGGGTTTCCAAACCAGGGGCTCCCTAGAGGTTTGCAAGGGAACTGCAAGGGAATTGTGAGCTTGTTTAAATCACAATGATACATTAAAATGTACAATTAAAAAAAATTAAAAATAACATTATGAAAATTAACAATTTGCAATTAATAACATGTAGTGATGTGAAATTCATATTTATTGAAAGGTTATTAGGTAATGATATACAGTCCTGATATACAGTATGTAACCTTTTCCCACAATATTTATTTTTTATTTTTTAATTCTTCTAGATGTTCAAATATTCCTATATACATTATTCTAGGTAAAAGAACCAGTACTGCTGTACTGTGTTTCCACAAAAAATGAAATAAAATAAAATAAAATAAATATTAATTTAAAAAAAAAAAAAAAAAAAAACAAACAAACATAAAAGGTCATTTTGGTACCTGAGCCCTGTCTGTCTAGGAAAACCACTTGAATGTTAAATTAGAAAAATCTTGAACCAATGTTTACTTAACTGAAATAATTGTCTTTGTGCCATTGTTAACATTTAATTTGTTAATACTGATATTAATATTTAACTTTTAAAAACATAGCACAGCGTTTAACAACTCATAAGAACAGGTTAACATCTCCAGAATGGTTTTATATGAAAACAGCAAATGTTCCCATTAAAATCCACAGCCAAACCATCATGCACCATTGAGGAAACATTTCCCAGACTCCCCAAGTGAAGTCAGCATCTATGCAAGCCTACATCATCTCCTTAGGGCTACACGTGCCCCAACAATGAGCAACATTATGCAAAGCCGAGCGAACGGCTCATTAAAGAAAGTTCAGCATTCTACGGGTGTCAGTCATGCTACAGCTCTGCCTGTGAGCACAACATGCTAATTGGCATAAACAGAAAGTGGACTATAATTTGGCTGAATCAGATCAGCTATGAATCACTGTTATTGAACATATGACTATTGTAAGCTAAATTCGTGCCGGTGGTTGACTGAGGTCAGAGATGAGTGCTTTATGCTGACTGTGGGAGATTCTGCCTTATGAGCAAATGTATATTGCTGCTGCCTAATAAAAGAAAGACTTTAGAAGCAACAAGGACTTATCAGGCTACCTTTACACCCTACAAAATGACATAGTAATGAGTAGTGCACTGTACCAAATAGAGTAGTGTACTAAATGTAGCTTAGATCGAATCTGAATATGTAGAAGCTATGAGATGATCTGAGGGTGAGGATGGCATGAATCATTCAATTTTGGTTCAGAATATTTGATAAGTCTTTAAAATAAGGTTATTTTAAGTTGTAAGAATGTCACAATATTACAGTTTTTTTGGTAAGCACAAGAAAACAAAAAACTTACCAACCCAAAACTTTTGAATAGTAGTGTGCATTTTTATAATGTCATATAAAATAACATTTCAAGTTGTATCCTTAAAAGTTGTAATTTCTGTGCCACCAATGTTTACAAATGGAATTGCAAAATAATATCTGTATACTCTTCTGTACAAGGCCTCTCATCTGCTATTGGTCAAACAAACATTATGCCTGTGCTAAACGCTCTCCATTGGTTGAGCAACTATTGCAAACAGAAATGTTTGATAGTGCCACAAAGTTTAATACACTTTCCAGGGAAATCTACTAAAGGCTTATTTCAAGACATTGTCTTCCTATAGCATTCTTTTTTACATCTTATATTACCAAAGACTTTAGATATACAAACGGTCTCATTACTATGAATGGGAGAAAGTGCAACGCTCAATATGGCAGAATAAGTTCCGTCTTCTAAATAAAAGAGCCAGTCGGAGTTGGTAAAGTCATTTGGTGCGTTCGACTGCGCAGACTGATTGGTGTATGACATCAAAGTACCAGGAGAGTGATTAGAGAGCAGATGGCTACCCATGCTTTCGAATCACTCTTGCTGTACTTTGATGTCATTCACCAATTTGTCTGTGCAGCGCCGCTTTAAGTCAAACACACCTAGGGCCCTACCATACACCTGGCGCAATGCGGCGCCAGGCGCGACGCAAGTGTTTTTTGCTAGTTTCATCCCCATGCAGTTATCATTTTCAGGTCCTGTGCCACACTGTTTAGATAGCAAATGCATTTTGCCCATTTGTGCACCCATGGCCGTGCTGGTCTGAAAACGAGGTGTGTTCAGGTGCATTGTTAGCGCGTTGCTATTTTGAGGCAACTGAAATAGACTGCGCCATTGACCAACTGAAACCTGGTCTAAAGTCAATGGTGCAATATATTTTTTTTTATTTAAAGAGCGCATTAGTAATAGGCTATGCATCTATAGGCGGGTGCACACTCTGTTTATTACACACACAGGGACGCGCAGCAGCACACAAACATGCCAAATATTAAAAATAAACAGATTACAATGTAAAAGATTATTATTGTGCGCATAAAGATAAAAATGCTTTGTTGGAATCCGGGTTTTCCCGTAGTCTGCTCGCACGAGCAGATCCGTTTCCTCGCTAGAGAAGTGTTCAGTTTTTCCACTTGCAAATTCCACCATGTAAATTGCGAATCCGCTATGGCGTGAGTACAACTGGCTTTTAAAGAGAATGGGAGATGGGTTTATTGCACGTTACGCCTAAAACACAACCATTACTCATTAAGAGAATAGGGACAACCCTTTTAGACCATGCGGCAGGTGCGCCGGCCATTTTTCCCGTCGTTAAACTAGCAAAAGTGCGCTTAAATCATTAAAATAGGGCCCCTACTGTGTCACTACAGCTTCCTTTAGAAGCTCCGGTTGCTATAGACTGTAGCTGCGTCTCATTTCGAAGGCAGCATCATCCGGAGGTCGCATTTGAAGGCTGCATATGTCATAGAGGCGGTCTCATTTAAGAAAAGTAACTGTTAGATTGCAAAATTGTATTTTACACCTCACAAGGAATAATAGTCAATTTTATTACGGTTACTTTTTTTTAAATAAGTCATCCTTGATGACATATGCAGCCTTCAAATGCAACCTCCGGAGGACGCAACCTCCGAAATGAGATGCAGCTAAAGCCAGTGTTCTTAGCAAGTGTGCCACACAAGTCCTGAAAAGTGAAGCCAAAATGTTTTGATCGGCCCCAGGTGGCTGGATCCAGTATAGGTCATAAACCCCGCCCTCTCCATGTAATCTAATGGGACGTGAGATGATTAAACAATCAAATTACATATCGAATATTTTTTTCCAAAGATGGTTTCTGTCATTGTAGGTAGTTTTCATCACTCTGATGTAAATTCAAGTGTTCGGGCTTGGGCTCCTGCGTAATCAGCACGAATCAGCACTAGATGTTAGCGCCATACTGGGACATTGTCGGCTTCACTTTTCTACAATGAAAGAGAGTGAAGGTGCATTTGTCGTCCATCTTTTTTTTTTTTTTTACAGTCTGAGATGCACGCTTATGACTGCACATGTGCATTGGCTGATCCAGCCTGAAAGATGTAGTTTTTGTCATAACTGAATGCTTAGAAATGAAATCTATGAGAAAGTTGTTGTCAGATTTCATTGGTGATTTCAAATATGAAATTTAATCGTAAGCTTGGTGAACAGCTTCAAAGAATTTGATGTTCTCCCGTTCAAAGAGATTGGAGCTATACTTGCATGACTGATATAGCTGCCCGAGAGGCGTTTCAAATATGGCTGCTGAGTAAAATGTCTTGCCTTAAAGGGACTTTGATATTACATGAAACACTGATTTTCACATGAAAAAAATTTAAACACTGATATAAACAAGCAAACACACTGTAAGCCACTGAAAACAGTTCTGAGACTCGTGATAGATTTAGTTCATAAGAGTCAATTATTTGCAAGACAGACTACACTGATCTGATTACATGTTTGCTGCAAGCAACCAAAGAGGACAACAAAATATAGCAATGTGTTGTCTATTTATTGTGTTTTTTTCGCTCATTACATTCATTGCAGACTGCAAGTTCACAACTCACACTTCTCACAGAAGTGCCATAATGCTCAAGTACTTTTAACACAACAGTTCTGGTTCTCATATCTTACCTAGCATAATGCAATAGCTGAATGTAGCAGTGTAAATGTATTTACAAGTGTGTGCGCGGGTATGTGTGTCTGCCAAGGGAATGCTTGACAGCTAGAGCTAAGTGAATGCCATGTCACTCATTCTAACAGCTGGCCAGAGCAAAGATTGATGGCCAGGGCGGCTGGAAGTGGATAAAATGAAGCCTTTTACGACCACTGGTCCGTATCTTCTTCCACAGACCCAGATGCAGTAAACCATACGGGGCTCAGCAAGGTTTTGTTCCCTCGCTATAGCCCGTGAGAGCTGGTTGTCGGCACAGACAGGAACATGAGCTTGAAGCATTTCTGCTATTTTTCAGCCTGTCAGATGACACGGAGCAATGAAGGATGAGAAACACTGTGTTAATTTGGGAGTCTGAATGGTACGGCTGGGGACGAGCATGCGTTTGCGGGGCAGCGAGATGCAGTTCTCTTGGATCAATGTTCTGACACCGCTGCGCCCACCTGAATTGTGTCCTAACAATAGAGCGTCTGCAGTCGAGTCTCCGCATCGATACAAATGTATTTTAAGCTTGTTAAAGAGTATTAAGAAACACATGAGCGCACTAAAACGCACACAGTCTACCGAGAAGGAGCGATAGGAAGAGAAAATGTGGGTTTATCATGTCCCAAAGGATGATATGATGGATTGGCACTCTTGTTGTGAGTGCTTTTGTTCATTTAACACAAATCCCTGCTCTCGAATTGAGATGCTTCATTGAGACCCTTGGTGGCACATTAACCCAGTAGACCGTCATCACCTTTTATCAAAACCCACCATAAAAATGATGTTCCCATTTGGAGAGGAAAAAGCTTGTGTCTACGGATTGCATCCAAGCGCTTTGGAGAAGAAAGCCAATCAAAATTTGCATTTAGATTAGAGTTGTAATAGGAAAAAATGGGGCGATGAATCTTGCTGAGGTAAAACAAGGACTAATTTTCTTGTTTGCCAAATAAAAACATACAGCCCCCACATTGAGTGGAAAATATGTATATGACTTGGTTTTATGAGGAACTGTAATTACCAGATATTGCAGTATTTAACTGATAATGGCTGGGTGGTAAATGTACACAAATGAGATAAATAAATTACATTTCATTCAGATAAAGTCAAAAGAAACTGCTCTTTACTGTAAGATAAGCTTAGCAATATTTTAAAGAGGAATAGTAACTTTTGACATATTTTACTTACCCTCATGTCATTCAAAATACTGTTTTCCATGGAACATAGAAGCAGAAATTATGATTAATCTTTTTTCACAGCTATTTTCCACACAAAATAAAGTCATTATTCATGGAATATAAATAAGTTTTAGGATATATACAGTCAAACCAAAAATTATCCAGACATTTTTTATATTTTTGATATATTTTTACTAGTGGGTGCAGGACACTATAGTACATTTATGTAAGAGAGGATAGTAAAATAAAGTAAACTGTGACATATTATACCCAAAAAAATTCTTCACACAGTGGACTACCAGTAAAATTGATAGAAATTTAGGACCAAAAATTATTCAGACACTTTGACCTGACCATGTTTTGCTTAAGTGTTATCTGACATAATTAAGATTATTTTTTCTGACACAGTTTAACTCTGAGATGTTGTCATATTTTATTATCATTTTTTAAACTATAGTGAATAAACCGTATTAATGAATTAAATGTTCAAGGTGTCTGAATAAATTTTGGTTTGACTGTATATATACATCATGCGTATATATCATGAATATATATTTTGGGATATATATCATGGGTTTGATTACCAGGAAAATGCATGAACTGATAAAATGTATAACTCAAATGCAATGTTCTATATGAAAAAATGTTAAATGCATAAAATAAATATTTAAATATTTATAAATGTCATCAATTTTTATAATATAATATAATATAATATAATATAATATAATATAATGCACGAATATAAATTTGTAGTAAACTATACAATAAAATACAATACATTTTTATGGTGTTTTTTGGTCCTTTTTTAAGTTTGACAGTCATGGTCACTATAAACTGCCACTATAAACTGTCAATGCATTCAATGAAATAAATAAATAAATAAAAACATACAGGTTTTGAAATGACATGAGGGTCAGTAATAACAGTTGCTGTAACCATACCTGTTGTTGTCATTAAAGAAAACTGTATATGGCCTCTGTATATGGAAACAAAACTAGTCCAAAAGCCCTGAATGTTAATCTACACAGGCTATATTAGACCCAGAAGTCAATTAGATAAAGACGACATGTTTTAATATTTATATCTGCAGAGGTTTTCTCATTCACTGTGTCAAAAAAAAAGCTCATTTGTTTTCATAGCGCCCAACCCTCAGCCCGATCCTGCCATTCAAATCACCCGAGACCCGAAAGTAACAAAGGTAGTTAATTAAACAGGCCGATTTTTAGGACACACGGACACACGATTGAATGATCTTGTAAAATTAAACAATTTAGCTAATACGCAAATGCCACACACAGAAACAATGAGCCTAATTCTCTGGCTTCCTCCATCTGTGACTCAGTCCAATCACCGTTCCCTTATTCACTTACAGATAAGCACTACTGAAAATAGCAAGTATTTCTTACAGAGACAGACACTCTCATTTTCATCACCAGACGTGTGTGCGGACCTGTTGCTATTCTTCCAGCCATAATGGCAATCATCTGACTGTCAGCAGACATCAGTCTCAATGTAGGGGTGATGAAGACACAATCCTCCTCTTCTTCCCCCAGAGCCCCTCAGAGAATAAAAGCACAACGCGACACTCCAACAGGCTCTATTTAAGAGCCCCTGCTAACTGCTCTCAATCCGATGCCTCGGCACCTTTATTTACTCACGCACCTCCGAAATACAAATTCAATCAGCTTCTTTATAAATGCCCAGAAAAAGCGCTTGTTGCTGCTCCAGGAGGGAATAGAGATTTAGAGAGTTTTCTTTCCCCCTCGTTCTTCATAATCATGCAAATCAGATCAGGGCTGAGCGAATGCTAAAGAGTATCATGGGGTCTCCCCGTGGCCCCTGAGGAAGGGCATCTGGGGCTGTTTTCATAAGCATTTTATTTAGATTGTGACCTTAAGTCATACAATAAACAGGCTATCATTATTACCTCTCTATTTATGCGTTTGCCCCATGCACTCGGATTTCTCATTGCACATCAATAAATAGTCATGTTAGAATCTCAAATACCTCCGGTTTATGCTCATAATGCTTTCACCAAAACCACTCTACTCTGCATAGTTTGGAATTATTGGAATGAGAAGTAGACTCCAAGAAGAACCTGTGACTGCGGAAATGTTTATTATGTTAATGATGTGCCAGCATGTGTGAACTGTTGCACCGAAAACACTGCAAAAAATAGCACACAATGTATAAGTGATAACTGCATAGAACACCCAACATAGAAAACCCAAAGTGCAACACTTAATGTGATGCATATTTGTCAGCCATACATAAAACAGGTAAGATTTATTGATTCAAAAAAAAAAAAAAAAAAAAAAAAATGTTGATTATTTTTTGCATCAATTTGGCATATCATAATCAATGCATTTTTTTAAATAGCTTAGAATCAAATCTGTTTATTGTGAAAAAAAGTATGAACACGGTTAAAATATGGCTAGCTGTGGAAGAAGTGATATTCAGTTAGTTCAAATGTATGAGATTGAAATAAATTGAATTTTATTAAATTTTACTGCTTATTATTAGTTAGTGAGGTAGTTGTTAAGTTTAGGTATTGGGTAGGATTAAGAATGTAGAATAAGGTCATGCAGAATAAGGCATTAATATGTGCTTAATAATTACTAATAAACAGCCAATATTCTAGTAATATGTATGCTAATAAGCAACTAGTTCAAATAAACTAAAATGAAGTGTTACCAATTTATTAATGATATATAAACCGGGTTATTGTGTATTTATAAAACGGTTAGTTCCTATCCTTGATTCTGATTGGTCAATAGCTGTGTTTTATTCACGATAAAACACGGCTATGACCGCTTCACCCAACGGTTCTGTGTATCACTACACAACACCTTTAGCAACCACTCTTAGCAACGTAAACTGTTTGTTCTCAATTGATATTGTTCATTGAAGCTTACTGTATTATGTAGAAGAGTATTGTGAGAAAGAGATCGATTGAACGAGTTTATTACCTGCATTCAGATTTAGCATTTTCCTTCAGGTCAGTCCTATGTTCATAATAAAAAAATCAGTTTAAATGTCATATGTATTATCTTGTCCTTTTAACAGTTAAGGGGTTTTCCCGTGACTGACAGCGCTAGTCAAAGCATTTATCAGTTGCGTCTTGTTCCGTGTTCACAACAATTCAGTCTTTTCAATATAAAAGTCTTCGCTACTGAGTGACTCACTCATAAAGACAGTCTTTGCCACCATCTAATGGCGTAATAATGTAACTTCTGTTGCTGTTCACAGTCAGGGGCTATTTTTTTCCAGTGGAAGGAAGGCTTTTAGTGATTTTACTTCATGAAAGTTGCATTAATACATAGTTTTTGGCTTTAATATTTGTATTGTGTGGTAACCATTTTGAGGCTAGTGCTGTATCTTATTCACGATATAGCACAGCCTCTCGTACCTTATTGCTTACTTAAAACACATTCAGTTTATTAGTACTATTACAGAAATCTTACGTTTCTTGGCCGTTTCATTTACACTCACCGTCCATTATATTAGGTACACATTGCTAGTATCGGATTGAACGCCCCTTTTGCCTTCAGAACTGCCTCAATTCTTCGTGGCATAGATTAAACAAGGTGCTGGAAATATTCCACAGAGATTTTGGTTCATATTGACATGATAGTACCACGCAGCTGCAGCAGATTTGTCGGCTGCACATCCACGATACAAGTCTCTCATTCCATGAGATCCCAAAGGTACGGAGCCCCGCACATGACATGCAAGAAAAAAAATGTTATCGTGCGCATGATTTACTAATTCGTTCCCTCGATTTACTAAATTGTGCGCACAACTTACTAATGCGTTTCCTCGATTTACTAAACCGTGCGCATGATTTATAAATCGAGGAAACAAAATAGTAAATTGTGCGCACGTTTTAGTAAATCAAGGGAATGAAATAATAAATCGTGCGCACGATTTAGCCTACTATATTTTTCCTGCATGTCATGTCCAGGGCTCCGTACAAAGGTGCTCTACTGGATTGAGATCTGGTGACTGTAGAGGCCATTTGAGTATAGTGAACTTATTTTCATGTTCAAGAAACCAGTTTGAGATGATTTGAGCTTTGTGACATGGCACATTATCCTGCTGGAAGTAATCATCAGAAGATGGGTACACTGTGGTCATAAAGGGATGGACAAGGTCAGCAACAATACTCAGGTAGGCTGTGGAGTTTAAATGATGCTAAATTGGTACTAAGGTGCCCAAAGTGTGCCAAGAAAATATCCCTTACACCATCACACCATCATGGATCCATGCTTTCATGTTGTTTATGCCACCATCTCAATGTCACACCAGAAATCGAGACTCATCAGACCAGGTAATGTTTTTCCAATCTTCTATTGTCCAATTTTGGTGAGCCCGTGTGAATTGTATAGCCTCAGTTTGCTGTTCTGAGCTGACAAGAGTGGCAGCCGGTGTGGTCTTCTGCTGCTGTAGCCCATCTTCTGCAGGCCTCGGTTGTAACAAGTGGCTATTTGAGTTATTGTTGCCTTTCTATCAGCTCAAACCAGTCTGGCCGTTCTCCTCTGACCTTAGGCTTCAACAAGGCATTTTCACCCACTCCAGAGAATGGTATCTTTTTCGGACCATTCCCTGAAACCCTAGAGATGGTTATGCATGAAAATCCCAGTAGATCAGCAGGTTCTGAAATAATCAGACCAGCCCGTCTGGCACCAACAACCATGCCACATTCAAAGTCACTTAAATCACCTTTCTTGCCCATTCTGGTGCTCATTTTGAACTTCAGCGGATCTTCTTGACCATGTCTACATGCCTAAATGCATTGAGTTGCTGCCATGTGATTGGCTGACAGTTGAACAGGTCTACCAAATAAAGCAGCTGGTGAGTGTATGTACTGATGCAAATATGCATTAAGTTCATTAGTTTATGCAGGTTAAATTGATGGAAACTGTATATGCAATTCTAAAACATAAGTCTTAAATTTATGGACTTTTTTAAATAAATATACAGATGCTTGTTGAAATTAAACTTGCGGTAGCACTTTATTTTACAGTCCTGTTCTTCATGTACATATACTATGTACTTATTATAGCAATTACAATAACTGGGTTATAACTAGGTACTAACCCTGAACTTACCCCTAAACCTAACCTTAACCCATGTAGTTACCTTATATACTTTCCTGGGTAAGTACACTGTAAATACACATACTGTAAAATAAAGTGTAACCAAACTTGCTCCTAACAAACAAATCTTGCCTCAAACAAAGCTCTGATGTCAGTAACCTGGCAATTGTTAGCAAATCCAGTGATAAGTTTGTCGTCCTGCAATTATGCGCTTTTAAACATAAAAATATTGCTTTGAATCATTTGCCAGGATCTGAACATAAAAAAGACATGAAAAAGTATTCACCATGAGACCCATTAGCTGGTCAGTAAAGTGCATGAGATATGCGCCTAACTGAGATAATTGGTTGCCACTAATATAACCATTGAGCATGGTGAGCTACTGTGGGATATCTGACTAGAATTAGTTGTTTCTAAAATCAGAACAGTTGACAGAAGCCAGACTCCTATATTTTATAACCTATAAAGAGGAAGTTGTGATTGTTGCTGAAGTGCCGTATCACCTTCTAGAATAAGAATAAAGAGATTGATTTGGTGACAGGATCAGCGCATGAATGATTTGTGGAAACTCAATTTCAAGCAAATTATTGGCAGACACATAGATAATAATCACAAAACCAAATAAAGGTATATCACACATTGATTTAGCAGAACAAGTGATGGACATATCTGCTACCCCAGCACTTCCCAAACAGGAGTTCATGAGATTGCAACAGAAATGCCAATTAAACTTTTTTTTTTAGCATTTAGGGTTTATTACACATTTAATTCCCAGGGTTTAATTACTTAATTTAATAATTAAAATATCAAGAACAATGACACAATAAAAAAACTGCATCAGTTGACCAGTAAGAACGCCAGTTGATAGACTGCCGCAATGAAAAAGCCTGCTGCAGGCAATCTGTCAAATTCACAAAATTAAGTGTAGCTTTTTCCATCAATTAAAATGAATGTTCTTTCATTTAGCATTCGTTAAAAGGATTTAAAAATATCATTGGCATCGTTTTTCAGATGAAAAGATTTGTTGCTGTGGAAGATGACTCATCTTGGTTACTGCCAAGAGATTATTTGCTGGAAGTACTCAGTCAAAAACTCAGAGAAGTGAGGTTAATCACTATTTTGACAGTTTTACCTGCAGTTGGTGGATTACTTTTGCGCAATTACAGAACCCAGCCATTCCACAAATGCAGTAACAACAACAACAACAACTGTAAGACCACAGTTTGAAGTCTATATGTGCCTGCCAAGAACTCTGATCCAATGGGACCAAATGAAAAAAAAAAAAATGATTCAGAATGAGTGTTTCCATTAAGTAAAGCGTTGCAAATTAACACAATTATCATTTGCTTGGAAAGTGCTCTTATGGGAGAGCAGGAGTGGAACAGTGCTTTACAGTCAGACTAATGAAGCTTCTTGTTTAAAGGGAATCAAAAGTAGCAAAAGGGAGAATTAGGCATGCAAGTGATTTATTGGCTCGGAAGATTTCATTTCCTTCTCTCTAATAAAAGTTTTCAACAAGGGACACTTACACAGAAAAAAAAAACAGTTGCTTTTACATCCTCCATCACTCATAAGTTGGTTTACTTTTCTGCACACACTGAACAAAATGCATTAAAGCGAACACACAAACAAAAATCGGCTCCATATGGGACATTAGACGGAAAATCATGGAAAATCAAAATTCCCCAAAACAGCACAAGAGTAACAGTCTGCGTTTTTATTGGCCTTGTACAAATCTCTGACTTTCTGGAAGGTCTGTATTGGGAACATTTTAGCTAAAAAACTGTTTATTCATGGAAAAAAAATAATGTGTTGTTCATTTCTGAACCCATACATTTGGAGATTTGATAAAGAATGATGTGTCAATCAAAACAGCATAAGCTGAATGCTGTTAATATTCATTTGTAAACTACAGTGTTCTCTCACTGACACAGTGTACTCATGAATAAAGATGAGTCTAGAATCTGAGTGCAGATATAGCCATACCTTATGAATTAATATGACTATTTCAAGTCATGTCTCAAATTGCCTCGTGAACATATGGTGCAGTTCCAAACAGCTCATTTAAAAGTTCAGGTTACAAAGGATAAAGAAAGTGAGAAAAGTTTCATAAATGAGTCAGCTTGTTAGCAGACGCTTTCATACTAAAAGTGACAGAGAGAAAAAAAAAAAAGAGTTATTTTCAGTAGTCAAAAATCTATGATCCATCATTACTCCAGTCTTCAATGTCACATGATCCTTCTTTTCCTTTTTTCAGGATCCTTTAAATAGAAACAACAACATTTATTTAAAATGGAAATCTTTTGTAATATTATAAATGCCTTTACTGTCACTTTTGATCAAGTAATGCATCCTTGCTAAATAAATTCATTTATTTTTAAAAATCTTACTGGCGCCAAACTTTTGAACAGTAGTGTACATTTTATAGTTATTTTCTTATAATTGAGTATATACTTAATGCTTTCAATACATAAAAACGTCTCAGTTACGTATGTAACCCTCGTTCCCTGAAGGAGGGAACGGAGACGTTGGGATCTCAATTTGTCGACGTATCGTCGAACGTGACCAACTGAAAGGGAACACTGATTAAAATAGATCAAATAAAAAATGTAACCCAGTATCTATACATACTATTACAGCTTAGCAATATGATAAAATAACTTTATCATATTGAAATCATATTGATTCTAATAACATAAGTTGTGATTTAATCCCAATAATAATAATACATTTATTTTCATCACAATGTTCATTAACTTTGCTTTGTGAAACATGAAAAGACACTTGAGAATTGAAAAAAACAAAAAACAAAAAAAAAACCTCAAGGAAAAAGGGAAAAAAACAATCATGTAGACAAGTGTGCATACTAGTGGTTCAACGGATCACAAAACTCACGGTTCGGATCATATCACGGTTATTAAGTCACGGATCGGATCATTTTTCGGATCAGCAAAAAAATAAATAAAATAAAATAAAATATTGGGGGGTAACTTTGCATTTATTACTTAGCCCACTTTAACTACTCCGATACCACAGCAGAAACTACTAGCCTAACTAATACATTATTAAAGGCAAGTGAACAGACTGTAAAAAGAACAAATACTGTACACCAATTACAAGCATAGATAAATACAACATAAAGTTACAAATAAAGTATAAGGTCTAACTGTAGTATTAATTTTCGTGTACAGAAATGTAATAATTAAATGTAAAATGACACTGTTCACTGTATAAATTTAATATAGATTAATCTTTGTTAAAGCTGTGTTTTGTTGTTTGATTTACACAACAGACAACAGCAGGTATTTATAGGTTGCTGTCACTTTAAGAGTAAGACCCCATGCACGCACACATCTGATAGATACACATCCGAATTCTCACCTCGTTCAATTAAGACAACCGAATATGTTTATGATCTGAAACGCGCCTCTCTCTCTGTGTGTGTGTGCGCGCGAGCCTTGTATGTATGTATGCACCGATAACAGCGTGGTATGCGATACCGAATTAAATCCTCTTTTGCCTCTTCTAGCGCTGGAATGGTTTTATATCTATTTAATGTGTAAACTAGCAAGACAAAACACGTGCAAATGATAACCTTTCACTCTATTGCGGTTAAACTTGCAATTGATCCGCGAATCACATGCGTCCCGAACCGTGGGGCTTGGTCCGTACGGATCACGGATCAACAACGATCCGTTTAACCACTAGTGCATACTGTTAAAAAAAGTTTGTCAACGATTATTGGTCAGTTTCTGCTGATAAAGCTCCATTTCATTTAGAATGCTGCCATAAACTGTAGGTAGTAGACAGCAAGGCAGCTCACTAGGTTTTGGTTTTGTCTGTAAACTGTGGATAGCATGCTAACACATCAGTGCAGGTACAGTAAAGCAGCTGAAATATTCCCAGCTCTCTTCCGTTCTATGCTGATGCTCATTGGTAAAAAATAAGAGGCACTGTTACTCCATAAAAAGGCTCCATTGCTCTGCAACGCTTTGTGGATTCAGCTCTTGAACTGAAATCAAAGGACTGAAAGCTTATGCTCAGGACAAAGAGGGTTTCAGACCCATAAATGATGTGTCATTGCCGCTAGTGTTGTTGAAGCTGCAGGGTTTTTAGATTCCTCTGCTCGCACTGACAGTGTTTCCTTACTGATCTGTCTCCCTTTCTCTCCGTCTGCCTCATCTTACATCTTGCTCTGAGATTCCTTTTCTGAATTCCGACCGCTTGGACTTTTAGATCAGAATGTCTAACACCAGGGGTTTTAAACTTGACATGTGCTTCTTACTTGCTTTCAGGGTGTTTAAAGTCACAAAGCTCCAGATTTGACAACTGCCCCGCTCGTTTTCATTTGCTGTGTATTTAAAAAAAGCCCGGTCTCTGTAACTCTAATATGACAGGTAGCAGGAAAATATAAAGTCCAGATGCTTGGAGCCATCTCTAAGCTGTCAGATGATGTTTCCCTCTCCCAAACAAGGGGTTTTGTTTGCATTCGTTTGGTGCTTGCATCACAGGCCCTGATTCTTGGCAGCGAGGCCTGATGTGCTCCCATAGGGCTCTGCTGACTCAGTGCCTTCCGTATCTATGCTGTTCCTAGCCCGCGGCTATCTCTGTCTGTGTGTTCACACTCGCTGTGTCTTCAGGGGGTAAAGGAGAGTTCATTTCTGTGATGTTATGGCAGCTGCACTGCTTTCAGCAGGTCAGGCAGAAGTAGATCAAGGAGAGTGTAAAAAGATTTGGAACATGCAGACTAAATCATGAGATTTAAATTAGCCTGAACTATTTAAATAATTCCATTTTTTAAAATCAAAGGAATAGCTCAGCCAAAAATGAAAATGCTGGAACACAAAATAAGGAATTCTTAATAATCATTATACAGCATTTAACAACTCCTCATTTATCAACTGTTTCAAGCTCTAAAAAACTTTAAAAAAGTCACTTTAGAACTACTAAAGAAGGAATGTTGAGTCCCTCCATTGAAACTCATTGTATTTTGTACAGTATTATTGAGAGAGAGAGAAAGAAAGAGAGAGTGAGCATTACCTGTGTCTGATATAACATTCGTTCTTCAGTCGATGTCCATAATATTATATCCATTATAAAAATCCGTTTCAATGTCCACTGAGGAAAGCAATATTTGTATGTGTCCTTTCTACAGTGAAAGGAATTTTCCATAACATACAGCACTAAAACAACGTCCTTTGTTTACAAAAGTCCCTTTCAATTTAAAAGTCTCTTGCAACTAACTCATTCACTCACAGATTTGCTGTCATCTAATGGCGTATTAATATAACTTTCACTCAATCCATATTAAGCGCTAATGGACTCTTTCTCAATACCAAATACAACATATTATTTATATGAAATAATATTTATTGAACAACAATATTTAAATTAACAACAATAGCCATTATAAATGATTTGAGTAAAACTGAAAAATGTGTAATCTAAGTTATATTATTAACCTTACTTTCATGTTATAAGTTAAACAGATGTTATATTAAACTTAGTCTTGTCAATATTTTGGAAATTATTTTTGTGTTCATTGAGATATTGTTTAAAATGTTACTTTTCAAAGGGGGTGTACTCATTTACGCTGAGCACTGTGTGTATATATATATATATATATATATATATATATATATATGTGGTGGATTTGCTTGGCCGTCATGACAGTCGCTTCAAGCGGAGTGATACAAGCGGTGAAAAAGTAAGAGTGCTGTTATCTGTTTGCAAATCCATTTGCTCTTCGTGATAGAAGTAGCGCTTGAAGTACATCAAAGGTAACATCAGATTTGTTGTCGCGCTGCGCCACATCCAGTGTAGACAGCATCATTGATTAATAATGTTTTTTTTTGTCTTTTGTCGCATCACACCACTCATGTCCGGTATAGACATGGTGTAAGTCTTCTGAAGTCAATAGCTTTGTATGAGGAGCAAACCACAATTTGGAATATAGGTCTACTTATGATTTATGGATTATTTATTTATTTATTTGCTGACTGTGCTCAAGAAACATTTATTAATATTATCAATGTTGAAAACAGTTGTGCTGCTTAATATTTTTGTGGAAACTTTGATACATTTTTTCACTGTGATTCTTTGATAATAGAAAGTACTTATTTGAAATAAAAATCTTTTATAACATTATAAATGCATTTACGGTCAACATTTATGGTCACATTTATTCAATTTAAAGGATATACAGTAAAGATAAAATTGTGAAAAGCAATTATGGGACATACAGTGACCTGTTTTGGAAACTTAAGCCACTGAAAATGTATAAAAATGAACTACACATGTTGTTACTCTGCTAGAATTTAAGGAGAACTGAATCAATGTCGCCACATCCAACAAGTTGGTTAAAAATAATAATAATAATTTAAAAAAATCTCTTAAAGGTGAAGTTAGTTTTGAGAAGAGCTCATCATTTGTTTGCAGATGCCACTTAATTTGATTCACGTCATTTTTAAGCATGTCCAAAAAAAATTTTGGTTGACTTTAGTCACAACTTTACTCTGAAACTGTCTTCTATTATGAGTTGCTTGAATATTCTACTTTTGTATTCTTTGGAAAAATACCAGCATACAAATCTAAAATTACATGGGAGTGAGTAGTAGATGACATAATAATTTCACATTTGGGTGAACTACCCCTTTAAAAAACAGTTCTTATTTTGGTCTACAATCTGTTTGGAGATAAGATAAGAAGAAATAAATGTGTTGCTACAGCCCTACAGTGGGATGGAGTTCTCACGACTGTTGGGAGATTTAAGTGACAGACACGATTGGCATTTAATCCAGTCTGCCCGAGGTCTCTCTGGGGCTTAAGCTCCATCCGTGCGGGTTAGCTTCCCTCCTTCCCCCTGCCTCCCGCCCAGGGCCAGGCTGTGATGGAGGACATGCATGGGATGGGAGCTCAGGCCACCAGCACAAAGCTGCAGGCAGTTGTTCCAGATGGCTGGCTGGTTAATAGGAAGCTTAGCTTGGGGTTTGAGTCACTCAAATGACCGTTTCTCTGGTGGGTATGTCTTCTACAAACTTTGGACACTGAAAAGCTCCTGATCCCATAGTGTTTACACAGCAATGTCGTATTGACTAGAACATACAGCAAATGAATGAGAGGATAAACAATGTGTCTAAACCCTGGCAAACATGTCACTTTGCTTTTAGATCCAGAAGGCTCTTACCTTAGTCAGTCTATCAGAGGCACAGACTGTACTGCTACACTATTCCTTCTGCTGATAAACATCAGTTCCTCTAGTAGCCAAAAGTGCCATTGATTTAGATAGAATCTACAGACAATCAGTGCACCTTTTCCAGCTGAATGGAAGTCACTGGAAGTGCTGAACAGAAGAAAGGTCAGTCAATAGAGCGGAGTCAGAATTTTCTTTTTAAGTGGCAATAATTGCCCCCTGGAACTGATTTTCTGGGAATTTCACAATATTTCAGCTTAAAAATGAAATAAGTGAACCTAATTGAATCCAAGCTAATTTAATAAAGATACTGACTGAAATAAAGACTCCTTTCTGAAACTGTTAGATGCAGAAGCACTAAAATATTTTAAAATAAACTTCAAAACTCACTTTTTATGCTGATTTTGGTGGCATTTTTACCCTAACCCCTGAGTGATTTCTGAAATTGCAATGTTCTCATCAACATGCTGCCAAGTTTTATTGTAAACCTGTGAGATTAGAGTTAAGAACTCATTTGATCTTCTGTATTTTCTTATATACCATATATATATCTTTGTTTCTTTCTGAGTATCGACCGTATAGTCATGTAGAGCTGCTTTACAATGATTGCCCTGCACCAAAAATATAACCAGTGAATTGTTTAATCACCCTTTGAGTCAAAGCTTGAGCAAAAACACCGAACCGAATATCCATTTGCAGGCATTGATCACTGCTCTTAACATAAAGCTTAATTCTCACATGTGTCGCTCAAACTGACAGTAGCACAATGAGATGGATGTGGAACAAGGAGAAGTAGATGAGTGAAACAAGGGAAAGGAGTGAAGACTTGAGTAAAAGCAATCTGATGACTCAGCAACACAGAGCAAATGAAAACTATAAGAACAGCTTGGCTGTGATTCAGATGTACTGAGGTGTGATAGCCTTTGCTCCTGAGTTTAGCACTGCCATACACTGGCACACAGCTTGAATTATCAAACCTAAAGTGGCTTTGCACAGGCTTAAAGATCATATGAAATCAAATTGGAGTTCTGTGGCTTTCAGATAATGTTTGTTAGCTTTCAGATCATATATGCTAGTGCTCCTAAACTTTGGCAAATATCTTTTAGCAGATATGCACATTTCAAATGGTCTTCCATTTTCAGGGAAATGGTTTGCCGGGTTCAGCTTCTTAGTGTCCTTTTGTTAAATTCATGAGTCCTTTCTTGATTATTTATTAGGCTGGTTGAGTCTGGTATACACTTTATTAGCTCTTTCCATCTTTGTTTTCTTGCCCTGTCTTTATATAAACACCCCCTTCTCTTTCTCATTTTTCTTTGAGTCTTTGTCCTGTCTTTCTCCTCCCTGCAGTCCTGGTTTCAAAGCAGTGATAAACAACAACTGTGTTTTTACAGGGCCTTGCAAAAGGTGGTCAGAGGTGCAGTTCATGTGAAAACAATTCATCCTAACTCACAAAGGTGAACCGCTAATGATGACATATAATTTGCACACTCCCGGTCATTTATAGAATAATATATTTCTCAAGCTGCACAAATAATTCCCTTCGTGGAGCATCTTGTATTTTTACTACCTGTTTGCATTGTAAATTACATCTTATACTCAAATGCTACTGGCGCCATCCCAGCTAACAATTTTTACAAATTAGTTTTTGGTTCCCAGAACGTTATTTTTTATGGTTTGTTTTTGGTTAGCCAGGAAAGTTTTCTTAACGTTCCGAGAACGTTAGTTTTTGGTTCCCAGAGCGTTATTCTAACGTTAATCTACCATTCCCAGAACATTAGTTTTTGGTTTGTATAACATTATTCTAACGTTCTTATGGTTTGTTTTTGGTTAGCCGGGAAAGCTTTCTTAACATTCCCAGAACATTAGTTTTTGGTTCCTAGAACGTTATTCTAACGTTAATCTACCGTTCTCAGAACATTAGTTTTTGGTTTGTATAACATTATTCTAACATTCTTATGGTTTGTTTTTGGTTAGCTGGGAAAGCTTTCTTAACGTTTCCAGAATGTTAGTTTTTGGTTCTCAGAACGTTATTCTAACGTTATTCTAATGTTCCCAGAACGTTATTCTAACGGTATTCTAATGGTATTCTAACATTAATCTAACGTTCCCAGAACGCTAGTTTTTGGTTCCCAGAACGTTATTCTAATGATATTCTAACTTTATTCTAATGTTCCCAGAACGTTAGTTTTTGGTTCCTAGAACGTTAATCTAACGGTATTCTAACGTTAATCTAATGTTCCCAGAACATTATTCTAACATTAATGTAACGTACCCAGAACTTTAGTTTTTGGTTCCCAGAACGTTATTCTAATGTTATTCTAACGTTATCCTAATGTTCCTAGAACGTTAGTTTTTGGTTCCGAGAACGTTATTCTAATGTTATTCTAATGTTCCCATAACGTTACTCTAACGGAATTCTAACATTAATCTAACGTACCGAGAACGTTAGTTTTTGGTTCCCAGAACGTTATTGTAATGTTATTCTAACGTTATCCTAATGTTCCTAGAACATTAGTTTTTGGTTCCCAGAACGTTATTCTAACGGTATTCTAATGTTAATCTAACGTTCCCAGAACACTAGTTTTCGGTTTGTATAACGTTATTATAACGTTTCCAGAACGTTAGTTTTTGGTTCCCAGAACGTTATTCTAACGTTATTCTAATGTTCCCAGAACGTTATTCTAGTGGTATTCTAACATTAATCTAATGTACCCAGAACGTTAGTTTTTGGTTCTCAGAACGTTATTCTAATGTTATTCTAACATTATCCTAATGTTCCCAGAATGTTAGTTTTTGGTTCCCAGAATGTTATTCTAACGGTATTCTAATATTAATCTAACATTCCCAGAACGTTAGTTTTTGGTTTGTATAACGTTATTATAATGTTTCCAGAACGTTAGTTTTTGGTTTCCAGAACGTTCCCAGAATGTTAGTTTTTGGTTCCCAGAACGTTATTCTAATGTTATTCTAATGTTCCCAGAACATTATTCTAACGGTATTCTAACGTTAATCTAAGGTTCCCAGAACGTTAGTTTTTGGTTCCCAGAACGTTATTCTAACGGTATTCTAACGTTAATCTAACGGTATTCTAACGTTAATCTAACGTTCCCTGAACGTTTATTTTTCGGTTTGTATAATGATATTATAAAGTTTCCAGAACGTTAGTTTTTGGTTCCCAGAACGTTATTCTAACGGTATTCTAACATTATCCTAATGTTCCCAGAACGTTACTTTTTGGTTCCCAGAACGTTATTCTAACGGTATTCTAACGTTAATCTAACGTTCCCAGAACGTTAGTTTTTGGTTTACAGAACGTTAGTTTTTGGTTCCCAGAAGTTATTCTAATGTTATTCTAATGTTAATTTAATGTTCCCAGAACATTATTCTGACATTATTCTAACATTAATCTAACGTTCCCAGAATGTTAGATTTTGGTTTGTATAACATTATTCTAATGTTCTCATAACGGTATTATAGAGTTTCCAGAACGTTAGTTTTTGGTTCCCAGAACATTATTCTATTGTTATTCTAACGTTATTCTAATGTTAATCTAATGTTCCCAAAACGTTACTCTGACGTTATCCTAACATTAATCTAACATTCCCTAGATTTTGGTTTGTATAACATAATTCTAATGTTCTCATAATGTTATTATAATGTTTCCAAGTGTTAGTTTTTTGTTTTTGGTTCTCAAAATGATGGGTTACCTATGGGTTATCTGGACGGCACAGGTTTATGGCAGCACTCTCCTTACAGAAAGAAGAATATATGTAATGTTGGTATACACATCCCATATGACTGTCCTCAACCCCTGTCCTAGGGGCGTATTTAAAGCCAAACTAATCCAATTTATACCAATATTCATACTTAACATTTACATGTACATTTTTGTATGCTAAAAGTTACAATATGGACATGACGATATATTTAAAAATTTAAAATGCACATGTGAAATACAAACTAATACAAACTCTCATGCACAATATATTACAATTTGTAGTCCCACAAGATTTATAGTATGCTGCCAAGTACATAGGAGAGGAGAGAAACAAGAATTGCTATGCTATCATTCTAAAATTCCCAAAAGAATCCCGAGGATCCATTTACCTTAATTAAAACAGCTCTGACTTCCATGACTAATAAAATATTACTCACCATACAGTTACCACACACACAGACATGCACCTGTGCCATCGACACAATTAAAATACCACCACCCTGCATCTACCGTTGAGTGATAAACAGATTTTAGATTAAGGTCTTCATCCAGATGAGCTCCATCTTTCTTTCTCCAGTTTGCCACAGTTGCAGCTGCTTATCAGTTAATCATGTTTACGACAGGCCTGACAACTAATAACTTTCCCAGGGAGTTTCGTCTCCCGCCTCTTAATCGGCGGCGGCAGCTCGGCGAGCCATATGCTCGCTGATTATTGAAGGTGATGAGAATGGGGAACGTCGGGCAACACTCAGGGAATGCTGTCAGGCCCAGGCTCCGTGTTATCGGGGGCCAACATGCAGGTCAGGGCTCCAAACGCAAGGCTTGACACATGCTAATGAAGCGCACTCTCATCAAGTATGCGGCTCATCGCGGCCCGTCGAAAACGACCGGCGGAGCGTTCTGGACTCTCCCGGAACCGCGGGAGCAGTCATATCCCATTATGTCAGCGCAGAATAAGCTCTGACCCTCACCGTCACATGGACGACCCACGTCGTGACAGCTTGTCTTGATCGCAAGCACAGGTGGAGGAGGAGAAGAAACCGGCTGATGAGTTTGGACTTTAAAGCAGCATCTTGCGGGTGTAAGTGAAAGGGGAAATGCTGCATAACCTTGATAAAGTCATCTTTCCCATGCCAGTGTTTCAGGTCTATGGAATTAGTCGAAGACAATGGGTGTCAGCAAGACCAGTTCTAATTGAATTTATATGGCAATGACTTATAGAATTATGCAACTTTTAATCAATTTAGAATGGAACTTTGAAAGACCGACAGTGGAGACAGTCAATGCAATCACATAGACATTTTCTGAAATGATGGTTTTCATAACATTATACTTTGACATATACTGATGCTTAAACTTAAAAGAATAGAGAATTCTGTCACCATTTAATCATCCTCTTGTTGTTCCAAACCCAAATGACCTTTATTTTTCAGAGAAACACAAAAGAAGAAAAATAAACAATTGCACTATTTGTTCTTTTCTATACAATAATAATGAATGAGGACTAAAACTTTCAAGCTTCAAAAAGGATGCAAAAACACAATAAAACTTTCATAAAAGTGGTTCATACCTAACTCTACTTGAGGTGTTTAGAGGTGAAGAAACAATGTTTGATTACTGAATTAATCTTTAGAATCAGATTTTTTTAATGAATTATTTATTTAGTTTACAAAGTTGGTCTGAATTGAAATTGCATGGGAAAAAGACAACACTTTACAATAAGGTTTTTATTTATTTAGTTAACTACAGTAGTTAACATGAACTAACAATATTTTTACAATATTTATTGGTCTTAATTAATGTTAATTCCTACATTACTAATTACTAATACATTTTTAAAATCAAAAGTTGCATATGTAAACATTAGTGAATTCACTCTGAACAAACATTGAACAATTATATTTTTAACTATCATCAACAAAAGTTAATAAATGCTGTAAAAATGTATTGCTTATAGTTAGTTGTTATTAAGTAAGTGTTAGTAAGTGTTATTAAAAGTTCTAAAAAGTACATACGGATAGGAAAATGATGACCAAATTTGTTTATCTTTGAATAATGAATAACATCTTACATGACGTGTACTGGAATTACAATTTGAAATCTTTGAAGCTTCAATGTTGTCTTTTTAGAAACCTAGTTCTGCTGGAATTTAGAGTAAATATTTCATAAAATCCTTTAAATTTGAGATAAATATTGAGCGAATCTGAGAATACCTCCAAGGACAACAACAAACTCACATAGGATCAATATTTTTAGTCTGGAGCACGCCTTCTCAGACTGGCAAATTTAGGCTAGGTAATTTGCCCAGACCCACCAACGCTAATTAAATGCAAATCGTCAAATGAACTCCTGCTGATGGGTTGGTTTTCCTTGAACTTTGTTTAATCCAATCCTTTAATTGCTTAACAGGATCAATCATGGAACCTTAATTAGCCTAAATGTCCAGATGTGTTTAAGTCATTCAGGTTATGGAAATTGGAAGAATGTAATGGAGGCTGGCAGTCTGGGGCTGTCTGGGAATTCATCTACTGCAGTCAGTCGTCTCCTTGAAATGCAGCGTGAATGCTTCCCTCTCCCTGCCGGTCCACTTTCTCTCCGTGCGGTGAGATCAGTCAGTGAACGAATGCTATTTTGCGCTGCTAAATAATTTTACATTAGGCCTACTGCTTCCGAAAGTGGTATGACGCAACTTGCACAGACCTCCGTTTAAATCAGCCACATTTTGACCGAAGGACTGGGCTGGAACTGCAGAAGTTATTTTGTAATTGAGTGAAATTCAGAGCAGTCTCCTGAAAAAGACTCTAGTTGAAGAGAGATATGCGTTTCACAGGCGTCGAATGACTGGGATGAGTTTGACTTCAGGTCACCTCAATCTATGCTGTAGTGATGGAGGTTTCTAAAGTGTTGACATAAGCCTTCTCCATGCAGAGGAATCAAGGGCGTAGGCTTGCCTTTAACATTGCAGGGACATTTTAAAATCAATCAAACTATACAGATGCACCACGCTTTCGCCTACACAATGAAAGTGCCAGTTACAGTTGATCAGATGTTCTTGTTTTGAAAAAGTATGAAGAAGCCATAGCCTTGTAGGCAGGGATCTGACATATGATGCAACAACACTTCAGGCGACCCAAGTTTCTATCTCTCCTCTGTTTCTGTCTTACCGACAGAAACACTGCTTTCTGTCTTACCCGTACTGCCCTATAGACAAAGCCAAAAATATTTGGAAACAATCAAATCTAATGTGTGTGTGCATACATAGTATATACATATAGTTATAGTAAGTAAGAATCAATACAAAATATAAAAACACAATTAATTACTACTTAAATTACATTTTATTGTGTAATGGAGGTCCTTGTTAGTGCACCCGCCTCCCATGCCAGAGACAGACCCGTTCGAGTCCCGCTCGGAGCGGGGAGGTCACATGCCGTGACACATGTGGGAGTGAGGTTTAGGGAGGGTGAGTGTGGCGGAGACCAACTAGTAGGAGCTGTGCAAGTAAACCTCCCGCCCCTGCCCTCAAGAGGCACACTAGCAACTGATGCTATAGACTGCGGTCTTTAGCATCCTTGTTAGTGGGCCCGCCTCAAATGCCGGAGACACCGGTTCGAGTCCCACTTGCAGCGGAGCAAGTAGGACCGGAAGGGTTACACTGGTGCCGTGACCCAGGTGAAAGTGAGGTTTAGGGTGTCGAGTGTAGCGGAGGCCAGCTAGTAGGAGCTGTGCGAGTAAACCTCACTCCCTTGGCCTCAAGAGGTGCACTAGCAACTGAGGCTAGACGGTAGTCTTTAGCGTCCTTGTTAGCGTGCCCACCTCCCATGCAGGAGACAGCGGTTCGAGTCCCGCTCGGAGCGGGGCAAGTAGGACCGGAGGGCTTACAATTGCATTATGTACATATTGTACAGTCAGTCACAGCATGTGATCATTAGAAATATTGATATGGATTATTCTGAAGTTATACCAAATCTACAATGATGTAAAGATATATATTTTTTCTTTTTTTATGGAAAGACTGTGTTTAAAATACCATTTGAAATAAGCATTCAGATGTGCAGAGATATGTTTCATGCATTCCTATCAAGATAAGACACAAATGCACATTCCTCTGTTTGCTTTCCTCATTCATTCACTGCATGGCAAATACTAAGCATACAGTGCATAGTACATTAGATAGTAAATATGTAATCTAACCTGATTTAGCAAGGCACATTTCATTGGAGACAACTCAGATGGAACCTGCATGTTAAGAGCCTGAAGTTACTGCTGAGATTTTATAACCCTTGCTTAAATTTATGACTCTGAATCATTTTAGCTTTTCACATTTGCTTCTTGATTAGAACAGGCAGGTTAAATTTCACCAGCCGTGTCTTGCTCTATATGAACCAGTTTGAAGTGTCTCTTTGATTTTATTTGGCTTTGAAAAAGGCTGTTTCGGCTGAGAGCATCCAAGGATAAGAAGTCAACTGCTTTTTCATCGACACCTCCCCTGCAGGAGTATCAAGTCTGGCAGGCTTTAAGAGCTACTCCTTCCGTTGGCCTCCTCTGACCACTCTTGGTGTGCCAGCACCTCCAGATCTATTGTGTGCTAACTGAGAAACCTGGCAGGACTGCTTAACTGTTTACACTTGATGCACTTGAATGCTGCCAAACTACCACTGGGTGGTAGCAGGTGGGGTTCAGCGCTGGCAAACTGATAAGCACATTGACCTGGGCACAAACAGCTAGCGATCAATCCCGCAGCCAATGAAGCACACAGGAGAGGCGAGATGTACTGAGGCATATCGGAGAATTATTGGGTTGGCATCAGGACAAATCAGGTGGTGTGGGAGCTAGCAAAACTGAAAATGTTCAAAACTTTGATCTTACGGGTAAGCTGTATTTAAAGGATCGATGAGGTGTTGAGCACAGGCTCGCAGTGATGTACCTCTGTTACAGCATAGCATCAGGACGTAGAGGAAGGCTACTGAAACACTGGGAAATGTATTATATAACTAGAGCATCAAACCTAAATGCAGATTTCATATACTTTCATGTCTGGCCATGCATTAGACAAATACATCATCCTAGTGCCTCATTTGTGTGAGAGCAGCGGTCTCTTATATGTCTCTTTCAGTCCCTTGACATTACCAAAGATCAAAGGCCCAACAAATATCTTTTATAATATGAAGTAAATCTTAACAATGGTATAACTATTGTTATATACTACACAGCAAAATCCCCAGAGTTAAATCAACTCTACTCAGAGTACATATGGTCCCTTTCTACAGAGTGTTAAAGTAACACTAAAGCAGAGTTCAAGTTAATGAGATAATTAAGCAATTAATTAAGTGATGACTGAGCATTAGTGATGAACACCTGCTGTTAACAAGCAAAATCACTGAAGAAAAGAGAAACACAAGAACTACAAGGCTGTGGCTGTGAAGTCAGTTGTAGTTCTTGTGTTTCTCTTGATTCTGCTTGTTAACAGCAGGTGTTCATCACTAATGCTCAGTCATCACTTTATTAATCGCTTAATTATCTCATTAACTTGAACTCTGCTTCAGTGTTACTTTAACACTTTATAGAGTGGGACCATATGTACTCGGAGCAGAGTTGATTTAACTCTGGGGATTTTGCTGTGTACTTCAAATATATATATACTATTCAAAATTTTGAGGTCAGTAAGATTTTTTTTTAAAGAAATGAATACTGTTATTCAGCAAGGATGCATTCAATTGATTAAAAGTGACAGTAAAGACATGTTTTACATTACAAAATATTTTTTTTTATTTTTAATAAATACAGTTCTTTTAACTTTCTATATATCAAAGAATCCTAAAAAAAAAATACAGTTTTCACAAAACTATTGAGCAGCACAGCTGTTTTCAACATTTAAAATAATAATAATAATAAATATATATGCACCAAATCAGCATATTAGAATGATTTCTGAAAGATCACGTGACACTGAAGACTGGAGTAATGATGCTGAAAATTCAACTTTGTCATCATAGGAATAAATAACATTTTAAAATATATTAAAATAGAAAACAGCTATTTTAAAATATAATATCTCCATTTACAATATTACAATAAATTACAATAATACAGTTTTATTGTATTTTGATCAAATAAATGCATTAGACACTTCTTTGAAAGAGAAAAAAAATTCTCGCATACACCAAACTGGTAGTGTAAATGGTAAATGTGATAGAGTGGTAAATGGTAGTCTATTTATAAATTCAAATTTACATTAAAACCTGTAAAAAAAATGTTGGTATTTTTCATAATTCAGTTTGGTACTACAGTGTATATTTCCTTACAACTTACTGTTCTGGTCCTTTTAACACAAGGACATTTTATTAGCAGTGCTTGAGTGACTAATTAGAAGGCTTTCCCTTCCACAAAATTCCCTGAACTGATCTCAAACAGTGCTAAATTGCCTATGGCATCAATATCTGAAGATATGACAATCCCCAGTAATGCTTTGTCTCTGCTCTTGGATGTACCGTGGCCCACTGCATCTCAAATATGGTTTAATGTCGTCCAAATTCATGCTGAAAGGTTTATTTGCTGTTTTTGTTTTTGAACAAGGGGAATATGCTTTGTCCCATTCTCAGAGAAACTAAATGATTGATTAAATTACCATCTAATCATGGTAATTTAGGAACCTGACACATCGCATTCCTAGCCAGAGATGCTCAGATAACCACTAGCTCGTTACAATCCTTGATGGATCCGAGCAATAATTGCAAGCTGCTCCTGGTGACAGCTTCTATGTAAAATTGCTGTTGACTTTAACTCAATTGCTTTTTGCTAACAAAGTGACAAAGGTTATTCTTAACATGATATGATGATAATGATTCACAGATAAATGTTCGCTCTACTTTCCCATTGGACTGTACGTAATGACAAGTGTGTGCGGGTGTGAAAGTGACAGAAAGTGTCAGAGTATGTTATAAGCTATAAAGAAATAAAAGTCACAGTTCCAATTTACCAAAAATAAGTTGCAATTACCTTGTGTTCAACATAATAATAAAACTTTTTAGGACTGGGTTATCGACAAATACCTTTAAAATACGATATCATCATTATAAATATGTCACAATTCAATGCATTGCAATGCATCACAACATCATAAATTGGATTGTGACTGAAACAGCATTAAACACACACAGTGTGTACATAACAGAGTGAATCGCTGTGCTTATCTGGACAACTTCCTTCTTCAGTTATCGATCTGCAGGACATGATATAAATGCACAAAATAACAATATTGATAAAAGGATCTAAAGCACAATATCATGACAACAAATATTGCTCTATTTATATGATTGTATCAACACAGCAGCCCTAATACTATTACTACTAAGAAAAATATTTCTCTAAGCCATATAGGAATAACAAGTGACGGGACAAAGGTAGAGTTCATACTTCTCATACAAATTCTTTAAAATCCATTGCTATATGGGAACTTTTTCTTAAGGCAGAAAAAAAATAGGCGGCTTCCATGCATATCCATTATGACAGCTATTCACTATGCAATTTCATATCTCTCTAAGAATGGACATGCTGTGAATGTACGGGCAGTATTAATAGAAAGACAGCATTCCACAGCAGCCATAGAGCATTTTAGAGGATGTATTAAGCATTTATGTTCCTGTGCTTTCACCGAACATCCTTTCAGATGCCAAACAGGGGTCAAAACAGGGTCACTGTTATCTCTATTCCACAAAATGTATATTGTAGCTATTGCACTTTTAAAAAATAATAATAAATAAATTTCTGTTTCATGGCTACAAAACTGATTTCTCTATTTTCAGTTGCAGGTGATGAATTTATTACCTGGGTGACTTGAGTCATATATCCAGAGAGGGGAGTGGTAGAGCACCGGACCCCTGACCTCTCCTTAATCTCTACTGGATTCACGCTCCAGCTCGTGAGCCTCGGAGCCCTGGATCTCTTGTCTCTCACCTTTTTCCTCTGGACCTTGACGTGGGAACAGCACCATAACAGTCCGCCCAATGCTGAGGAGGAACTGCCTGCTGCTGTTCCTGTGCTTCCTCTTTGAGCAGAGCTCCTGCGCTCCCTTCCAAAGCAGGCCAGGGCAAGAGTGGCCCCACAGCCAGACGGGGCCATCGGCAGCAGGAAGGAATGGAGGTTCCAGAGGATTCCAGAGGGTCAAGAGGGGCTGGGTGTGGAACCAGTTCTTTGTGCTTGAGGAGTACATGGGCTCTGACCCACAATACGTTGGAAAGGTACAAAGTGCTTTGATCAAGAATAAGAAGAATGATTGCATTTTAACTGCAACTCTGGTTAATAACCGTAACAGCTTTCAGAAGTCATACTCTGCTGAGCCAAAGCCAGTCCCCTCTGCCATGGGATCTGTCTGCCTTTCATTTAATTTGTTTAATCCAAACCCACAGCTCATATTCGTTTGCCTAAATTAATTAACACATTCTGTCCTATATTAAAGGAACTCAGAGACTCAGTTTCTTAGCGTTGCTTAAAGTGCCCCATTATGCTATTTTAAAAAGGGCTTGTTTAGAAAGGGCTCCTACAACAGGTTTACATGCATCACCACATTTTTAAATGATTCTCAAACGACTCGTCCGATGATTCAGTCTCTCTAAATCCCGCCTTTTCCGAGTTACTGCAAAGACAGTAACGATGGCGTCGATTTTACCATATCAATCCGAGCACGAGTCCTATGATGAAACATTGGAAGAACTAGTTATTCCTAGTTGAACCTCCATCGCAAGGACGACTTGAGCAGGACGTTTCTCAGTGATACGTTACTCAGTTTGACGTACAATATGACATGATGCAACTGTAATTCCTCACCATCAGAATTACCAAGGTTATGTCAATCAACAAACCAATGTGTATATTTCTAATTTATTGCAGTGCACATGTGGGAACTGTATTATTAACTGTATCAGTTAACGGTGCATACATTAGCCGAACACTAACATGAATGACTGATATAATATTAAAGTTTGTAAAGCTCCATCCTTTATAAAACACTTAAACAAACGCACACCATCCGAGGTGCAGGTCAGAGATAACAAATCTGTATAAAGGAGATATGACCACACACTCAGATGCAAATACTTTATTATACCAGACTTTTTGCCGAAATGTTGGTATAATGAAATATTTGCAAGTGAGTGTGCGGTCATATCTCCTTTATAAAGCTCCATCCTTTATCACTACTCACAGTAGTAAGATTGACAGACAATCTGCATTAATGGACACAATTTTAGGTAATAGTGGCCACAGATGATTTGCAGAAGTATTTTAGTAAGACAGTAATAACATGAGTTAGCCGGTTAGCTGGAGACCTACACAATATAAAACACAAAACTACGTCTTTTGAACACTTGGTAGAAAATATATACACCAATAATTAATCATAATTACAGGTTGTGATTCTGAGGGGCAAGTTGGTCCAAATAAAGTGGGTACTGTCCCATCTTTAATGGATAAGTGTTTTGTAAATCCTATTTAGACCTCAGGAAATTTGAGAAGCAGCCCTGCTGTTGTAGCGCTGTGGTAATTTTAATCACTGACTCTTCACATCGTCATCCTTTGGAAGTGTTTACATAGAGAATTTGCTTTTGCAGAGCAGAAAACAGCGTCTTCTCGACATGTCCACAAAATTAGCTACAGTGTTTGACGGCGGGTCAAGTTGTTCACAGGCAGACAACGTAGAATATGGGTGGGCATTTGGCAAATGTGTTACTTATTGATGTGTAACTATCACGGAATTGGGATTCGAATTCCTGACGACTCATTTAGGCAGTTGAGTCGATTCTTTGTTTTGAGAGACAATAACTTTTTTTATCATGCACTTTAGGCTTCACAACTTTGCAGATCGTTTACATTCACAGACAGCTGCATTACACATTGCATGAAAGGTAATATTCAATGTAGCATAATAGGGGCACTTTAAGATAAGCTAAAAGCACAGGATAGACAGGCATCTGCCATAATATTTCCATTACTTTAACGTTTCAGTAGGTGCTTTCTTACCATGACTTGCAAGATAGTTATGCAAGAAAACATAAGTAGTGACAGCTTACCCATTGTAATACCAAAAACAGTAATACCAAAAAGACTGTTAAATCACTAATTTGAGATCTAATACAAATCCTCGAGTAAGAACAGTCAAACAGAATCAACAAATTGTCTCATTTACTAACCATGTATACAAACATATGTGCATAAAACCTGGATGTATACGATTTTATTTATTTATTTGTTTGTTGCATCCTTGTGGTCTGCATAAACACTTGCATGCAAATGTTAGTAAATGAGACCATTTTTTTTTAACTGTCAAGCAAATATAAATCACACTGTAGTTTATGTTTTTGTCTGTTACTCCAAAAAGCATTGTTCCATGAAAAAAAAAGAAAACATATTCATGTGTTTATGGAAAATACATCAGCAAATATTGGAAGTGATGAAATCCAGCCACAAGACAATACAGACAGTGAGACTTTGCCATTAATTCTAATAATGATGCAGCTGACAGGTCAAATAATGTAATTTTTCTATTGTATTGCATGTACATGAATCTGTCATCAGGTGAAAATTGGGTTTTTAGCATGATGCACACATTTTGGTGGAAGACATGTGCGCGCTGACAGTGATCTTTAATCACAAACCATTCATATTCATTGGTGCATTTCCGAGCATGCGGTCATAACAAGACAACATGAAGCTGAAATCTAATTTTCATTTTCATGCAGAAAAGTGCCGTAGTCTTCCAAAGAACATCGCCTTTAGCAGATCATAACCCGACCTGATCTTTCCACACACTTATCAAGTAAAATGAGACATTTCAGTATGAATATTATTTTGCATTAGTAAGATTCATCGCTGATGGGCCTTGCCTCTGTCACTGTCACCGCCTTTTCCAAATACATCAAGACATGTGGAGATGAAGAGACTAAACAAATCTCTCAGAGTGAAGTTCAGTTCTTAGTAGTGATTAAGGCTTCATTTTGTGCCAAATTCATCTTAAAACAGATGGCATCGTCCCCTGCCGAGTGGAGCATGATTTGAACACCTCACTTTATTTAACATTTAAAGAGGATTTTCCCTCTAATGAAGTATGAACTTGTGCCCTCCACCCTTTACCCATAGTTTAATGGAACAATTCACCTGATACGTCCTATATGTCACTGCGAGCGGAAGGAAATTACATATTGTATTTAGCATTTGCTTAACTTTTCTAGTAGAGAATTTCCTTCACTTTCTACAATAGCTGTTTCATTATCAGGCAAGTAATTGTGAATTTACCAAGAAAACTAGGAGAAACAAAGAAAAAAGTGACAATGGAATGCTCAAGGCCATAACACATCAGCAAACATGACTTGCGGCACAGATGAATACTTCGCCACCTTTAGCTGTGTCTGCTTTGCATACTCTTCAGAGCGGTTTACATAAGATGTCTTAATCAGGACAATGAGCCAAAATACCAGCAAAACTGATTAGCATAATGCAAAATAAAATAAACACAGTAATGTCACAATGCACATTCAATGAGTTCCAAGACCGTAACAGATCATGCCTGGGGTTTAGAGGTAAATGCAAGGAAGCTTTTCTTTTGGTTTGCTTTGTGTTTTACCTTGAACCAGGGACTGGCTTTTGTCTATTCTGGATTAATAAATGCAAGACTCTCCTAACATTTGTTTACTGCTGTGTGACAGAGAGAGTGTTGCGTGCCATGGTGTCAAAGGAATAAACAAAATGAAAAAGGAGCGGAAAGAACAATGCTTGCATTTCTTTAGGCTTCTTAGTCGGGCATAAATTGCACTTGGGACTTTGTATTGTTTCTTTGCCATGTCTATTACCTTTATCTATTGGCATGCAAACTGCTTTTTGTTTGTGCATGGGTTGGTATTTCTGATGAACCATGAAGAGTGAGGCCTGTCATAATCTGTTACAAAACACAACTGAATATGTTACATGTGTTTATGAAGAGACTACACATACATTTAGCTCATGAACACATTTATTTTTTATTTCTGTTACTTTTATTTAACCGTTTAAACAATCCATATCAGAACACCTCAGCAACCACATAGAAACACACTACAAACCAATAGAGTTTAACAGTCAGGTAAAAAATCCATTCATTTTCTCCATAGGGAAATAGACAGCCCTACTGTGAGCTATGAGGTTGTTAATCAATGGTATTTGCTTCTTTTGAAGACATCAGCCGCATTATTGCAACTTATTTTTAACCATGTTTAACAGTGGAATTTGTGAAAATATCAATACCCATGATACTGTACAGAAAATTCCACCAATCAGAGAGTCGAAACAAGCAAACCGCGCCAAAAGAGCTCTTTAGCTCCACCCATGAAGCACAGCGAATAACATGTTGGTCTCCCTACACTCTCAAAATATTTTAAATAAAAACATATACTTAAATATTTGTTAGTACATGCATTTTGCAATAAACTTAAAATATGTTGTTTAATAGATATAATCAACATTTTTAAACATGTAGTTTTATATTTCTCCATCATTTTTAATTTATGTTGTTCGCAATGCTTCATGGGATTGTAGTTGTTTCCCTCAGTAAAGCTGTTAAGTACATAGTCTTGTACCTTTGTATGTTTCTCCGATTTTCAAATACTTCTTTGCTCCAAATCAAAGTTTGTAATGTTATGATTCACCTTGTAGCTGATTAGCTTGGTTCATGGCCGATAATGCTTTAACAAAACTTTTTTTAAAATCCCTATGGGAGAAATTAATGAAAAAAATACTTCCGGAACCAGCGCCACTGAAAAATTGGGCAGGCACTCTATAAGAACACCTCAGCAACCGCATAGCAACGCACTACAAACCAGTAAGAATACCTCAGCAACCACATGCACTATAATCCCTAACAAGTTGAGACTACTCAAATGATTTGAGGAAAGTGATTCCCTCAGTTCAACTGAGTAATGGGGAAATTGACAACTCAAATTAATTGAGTTGACCTAATGTGGTCTTTTCATTGAATTAACTTAAATATTTAAGTACAGATAACTTAAAGGCAAATACACCATAAAACAAATTTGTTCAGTTTACTTAATTCAATTGTGCAAACTCGTTGCCTTAATTCAATTAAGTAAGCTTAACTTAATTGTATTAAGTTGATCTTACTTAAACCATTTAAGTTTTGTTAACTTAATTCTATCTGTGATCTGAGGAAGTGTACTTCCAGAGTGCATTGCAGCATTAATAAAGTAATTGCTTTGTTTTACTGTTTGTGGCTTTATTTTACAATTTTATTTGCTGTCTTGTGTCAGTAGTACCCCAACAATGACAGCAAATAAAATTGTAAAGGTTTTATTAATTAAAAAAAAAAAAAAAAAACTGTTACCATTGTTGTGTTTTGCATGCTGAATGTTGATGTCTGTGTGTGACTCGAGCAAAGTTGATTGCAAGGCACTGGCTCAACTAGAGAGGAATCACCCCCCTTAAAAGTTTGATGTTTCACAATAGTATGGTGTTTATGATATATATGTTAGCGATACAATCTAATAAACCAAAAATCTACATGAAGTCTAATTTAGATATTGGTTTAGTGCCAAATTAGATCACTTTTTAAAAGCAATCTATTTAATATGTCTCTTCCTTTGAAACCACAAATAACTGTAATTTCCTGTTGGGAAATCAATTGCAAGAGAGTTATAATAATATAAATTAAGTTCCAAGTGCACAACCAAAGGGAACACTAATCACTAAAATGGTGAGAAAAATTTTAGGAAATCAACATGAATTTATGGTCAACTTATGTGACGTTCTCCCAAAAGTTTTAGTTGTATGAGTGAATGAGGAAATGAGTGAAAAGTCTAGTAAGAATTGCCCCGCCTTAAAAACCTTTTGCACCGCCTGGTTTTTTTTTTTTGCTTGACAAAATGGTACTCAAACCAGTCAAGTAATTTTAACTTGGGTTTTCTGAGTAACAAAGCATAGCATGCAAACAGTACAGATTACTAAATTGTTTTAAGTAAGTTCAACAAATTCTTGGACATTAAATAAAGTTTACTAAAAAAGGTTAGTTAGAACAACTGTTAGGTTTTACGCACTACAAACCAATAAGAACACCTCAGCAACCGCATAACAATGCACAACAAACCAATAAGAACACCTCAGCAACCGCATAGCAACACACAACAAACCAATAAGAACACCTCAGCAACCGCATAGCAATGCACTACAGTCCAATAAGAACACCTCAGCAACCGCATAGCAACACACAACAAACCAATAAGAACACCTCAGCAACCACATAGCAACGCACTATAAACCACTCAGAAAACTTCAACAACTGCATAGCAATGCCATGGCAACCACCCATAACATTCAAGCATCATGATAAAGATCTCTGCTCCTTTCTTTAGAAAAAGTAAAAATCTAATTTAATTATAATCTTAAATCACATGACCTGGGTCATTAATGTTAAGCAGTACCCTTTGTGATCTGTAACCTTTAAAAAATCTATATGCTTGTGTTAAGGAAGTAATTCTATAAAAGTATATACAAGACTTTCAGAAATATGTCTGGTTAAGAACAGACACTTACTTATAGTGTTAATTAACAGGGTGTCTAACAGGATGGAAATGACTGATTACTAATTAAAACAATATTCTCAAGAAAACATGTTTTGTTTTAAACATTTCAACTGCAGAATTAAAAGCAGATTTGAAGGAAAAAAAAAAAAAAAAGAGAGACTTTGCAATTGGTATTAACAAAGAGCACCCAAAGACATGACAAAAATAGCAATGCTCAAATGTAGTGTAATGATTTAAAATTAATTCATCTTTAAAAATTGTGAGTTTAATATTTTACCTCATGACAGGGACTTTGAAATGTACTGCATAACAGGAATAACCAACCTTGCTGTAGTGGTAGACATGGAATTTTGGCAGTGGAGACCAAATAGATATCTTATTTTATGAGATAACATTTTTGCAAGCATAAAATATTCATTCCAAGCAGAAGAGTTGATGGATTGACACATAATATGCAACAGCAGGCAGGTTTTTTTTCTTTTTTCTCTCTCTCTCTCTCTTTTTTTTTTTCCTCAGTATGCATTTATGCAAAAGCTGTGAGCATGAGAACATCACACCCTCCAGATACAGGAGAAACTCTACAACACATCAGCACTTTATTGTTTATTACGGATGAATAAAAGCCTCATTGAGCCTTTGGGAATACCACAACAAAGCCTCAATTCCTCAATTAAATAATGCACTACCGTCCCCGGTGTTGAGCAATGTCTGTTCGCAGGAAAAACGGCAATCATTCGGCTCGCTGTAAATCAAGTTCTCTTTCTCCTCCTCTCCCTGTCCTGCTTTAGCCTTTCAATCACCATTAAACCCTCCTCTCTCTGTCACTTATAACCACCCACAATTCACCTCTTTCTTCAATCATCTGAGCTAATAACATAATAAAGACTATACGTAATCTCAAAGACACAGGTCGGTGGGTTTAAGCAACTTTATAATGTAACATTATTTATGACACCATTAGCCAAAGTGCAATCAGTCAACTTCGGTTTCCAACCTTTCATATCTGATAGCTGTAATTTTAAAAAGCAAATGAACCAATATACAAAAGTAATTTGATAGGATGTGTATCTGTGTCTTTTTATTATGTTTCAAGTCAGCATGAAATCAAAATTGACCCCATTTACTTTCTTAATGCATGTTTCTGGTCTTATTGTGCATGATTCATCGAGACATTATTCCAAAGGAAAAAATTGTTTTTGTAATGTTGCATCAAAACGTAATATCTCGCTCCGCCTCTGAAACAACTTTCATTTTCAGCTATTATGAATCCCTCTAACTTTTTAACCCCATCCTTACAACCTCCTGGCTCCATTCTGGTACTTAATGCCCAATGTCTGTTAATCCAATCAATTCTGGATTGGATTGGGAGATTGATTGGATTAATATACATTAAAGTATGGGTACTATATCACAATGAAAATCTAAATGTAGCCAAGAACATTCTTGAGTAGACAAATAGATATCAGGTACAAATATGTGGATTTAAAGGCAAAATATGTAAGATTTTTGGAATAAAATATCCAAAAACCACTAGAACAATGTTACATATTTTGTTGACTTGTATACTTACATAATCCCAAATGTTTCCAAGAATGTTTAAATCCAGAGAAATAAGCAATTTTAACCTGTCCGCGTTACCCTCTCTTTCCAGTTTTATTTTGTAGAAATCATGGAAACACCAAAGATGCTTTAATATATTATGTGTTTTATTAGACAGGTGAGCAACTGTTTGGATGGATACATTCAACGACAGAAAAATAATCATGTTATATAGCTCAACACAGTAAGTCTTTTTGTTTAAATCTCGTTTTCTCATTTAGTAGCCACCGAGCGAACGCAGAGTAGCACTATAACAACTTTCAACACACAAATGTATCTAATATGATAAAACAGCGCTGTTTTAACCCACATACGCTTGACCTGAAGAAGTGGAAGCGGCGACTGTGGCATAATAAAAGTTCTGCTGCTCTCGAGAAATGTGTCGCGCTTGTCTCTCATTAGCAATCGTTTCAGTGGCCTTGTTTCTGCTCACATAGCACTCGGCCCTGCTCTGCTTCATACTACAGTAACGTTAATAATCTCATCCATGAACATCCATGAACAAGCTATGACTTTGTTTTGAATAAGCGACCTCTAGTGGTGAAAATGTACATATTGTGCCTTTAATTGTACCTACATATTTAAAAGTAAAAACTTCAAACTTTTCTTAGCTTTTGAAATTGACTGCGAGAGACAAGAAAGAGTAGAGAATTTTCACTTTAAATTAACTTTAATGCGCAAACTTTGTAAAACAGCCATTTAAATCCTAATTTCCTCAGTGTCAGCAAGATATAAGTCATGATGACCTGCAAAAAAAGTCTAAATGAAATGAAAAGGAATAAGAAAGTACAGTAATTGCATTGGAAAGGTAATTGAGTGAGACTATATATATTTACATAATACCAAATACTGTATATAAGTACCATAACAAAGTACAATTACTTGAGCAATTTTTTGGAGAATTTTCCAATTATATGAACTTTAATGAACAAACTTTGTACTAACAAAGTAATTGTCCTACATACCCATAGGGCAAGAAATGGATACAGATATTTAAATACACATTTACACCCATGAAAATTCAGTTTCACTCAAATACGTCCGTTTGCAGATGCAAAACGGCTGCAAACGGCATTTCAGATTGACTGTAAAGCAGAGGGAGCTTCTCAGAAAGTTAAGCTGGATCACATTCACCTCATATCTGCGGATTTCAATCCCAGATGAGCACAAACGAATCATCAGGAGACCCAAGCGGATCAAGGGTTTATACTGTGTTTACAAAGATGCAGCCGACTGAGCTTTTTCTGTGTGTGTGTCCATCCCATGGCAAGCTTTGGTGAGAAAGGCACAGAAAACTGTATGTGCAGGGAACACAGAAGAGGATCCGTGCCCTTAACAAAGAGTCTGATAAATGAAAGAATCACTCTGTCTAAAGGAGATGTACGCCGCATTGTCTGGGAAAATTTGAGATGGGTATTTACAGACCCAATCCAATAATGGCAGCTGGACGAGATGCTCCAGATCTTTTGAAAGCTTCCCATTCTCACAGTTTTACCTGCACTGACATCATCTTTCATTCATCTTCAGCCTTTCTCAGCAGCACAATCTGTTCATCAACTGCTATCAAACAGCCTTTTCAACAAACCATTTGGCCTCTCCTTTGCGGTCTCTGCCTTACTCGTGATCTTTTTGTGAAAGGAACAGTTCACCCCTCCAAAAAATCACCATGTTGTTTCAAAACTTTATGCTGCTAGTTTTTTTTTTCTTCTGTTAAACACTATATATATTTTTCATGCAACAACAGTTAATAGTGGCCAAATATTTTAATCGCAAGAGAAAACAAACACCTTAAAATAACCATAAAAATTAGTTAATTCAAATTGCAGCAGCCTTGTATGATGAACAGGCTGAAATTGAGGTTGTCAGCATACAATTTTGCTGCACAATTTCCTTTAGAAAAACTTCAGAAAACACTTTCCTCAATAATGCATTTTGTAGAAAGACCATCCATTTTACAGCTTGTTTACGTGCGCTCTTTCTGGCTGACAGGTCGACAGTTACTCACTTCCATCGTGTTATTGACACCCACGTTCACCTCATCTCTTCCCATCACCTATTCTCAGATTAATTCCCAGAAATGACTGCAATCTTATCTGTCTGAGACAACCTATCATTAGCTCTCAGATCTTTTCAACATAACTTATGAAGACATGGATCTGTGCATGGGAGTCAAGAGGGTTATTTACCAATTCAGTTTGCAACAAAAAAAAAAATAAAAAAAAAATAAAGAGAGAGAATACATTTTTACAGATATACATGGATGGATGTACACAGCATGATACAACTTCAACATCAATATGAAATCACAAATTGAGCCTATGTACTTTCTTAATACGGTTTTATTGTGCATAAATTAATCATTGTTCGAAAGAAAAAATTATCATGAAGACTAACTTTATCAAAATGCAGTAATGTTACTTTCCTTTTCAACTGATAACACCTTGGCCAGAAAGTAAGCCTACTGTTTTACGTAATCCAGCCTTTCTTAAGTAAGTAACGTAATTCTGGTTAACATTAATGTAATATACTGAAAAAAAGAAAAAAAATGATATTGGATTTACTTTGAAACAACTTTCACTCAGAAGTTGCTAGAAAAATATTTACAAAGAAACAGCAAGTAATATTGAATTAAACATACAAGTCACTCAAAAATATAAAATAATGAATTCAACTGCTGGAACAGGTTAAGATCATGTTCTGGGTGAACTTGACCTTCAGCCTCCATGACACGGTCTAAAAACCTTATCAAAAATTGAGTGTCTGTACTGATTCAGACTCAATCTGGTATGAAACACCACTTTTCACAATCCAATCAATTCCCACTGGATGAAATCTAGTACTGCCCTACTTTTTTTTTCTCATTGAATATTTAATTTCGCTCAGAAATGTCACATTAGAGAAGTAAAATGGGTTAGGAACGTTGTTTCATGTTGACTTTGAAATGAAAGAGAATAAGCTTTACATGCACAATTTCCAATGATATACAAGATCATCCATCTTTTCAATTTAATCTAGTTGTTTAAAATAGTTCATAAGGTAAATGGTTAAACCGACCCTTAAAATGTCTATAACACACTCCATAAATGCACAGTAGCTGGAGTGAGAGCACTGAACTCTATAATGCAATCACAGGCTGCTCTCTCCAGTAATCAGCATCAAATGACCAGACAAAATCTCTCCAGTGACCTGTACACTAATCAAGGTTACCATGTACATAGACCCAGCAAGACACACTGCAATTATCCATTCACTCTCTTCAGCAAGCATGTCTAAAGCATTAATAGAGGTTTTGAGTGCCATTGCCATGGATCACTTAACTGGGCTTATTTATGGTTAAGCACACCATGCACCATGCCATCTGGTTGCGTTCCTTTTAAAGACTGAAGTAAATGTTTTAATGTAATCTATATATGTAGTCCTAAATGGACAAAATATATTGATGACTTGTCATGCATTTCACATCAGCATAGTTCAACGAGTCGGTGTAGTTGCAAAGAACATTCGCAAACAGCATCGCAAAGTTGTGTGGATGGAACTACAGCTCTCGACCTGTGGTTAGAAGCATAGTTTCTTGTTTGCATGACATGCTGACTTAAACCCTTATCTTGGGCAAAATAAGAAAGCTGGCATTCAGTACAATCTATATCTTTTATTTTGAATGTATACAAATGTCATTTACGTCTTTTAGGCTGTCAAGAGATTTAAAGTGCCGTTTTTGAAGTGCCATTTTTGAAGAGCGCGCATGTGCGTACATGTGCTCTAGTACGTAAGAACGAGCCTATGATTGAATCTGTAAATTAACCAAAATAACTGATAAAAATGGGAATTAGTTCTCAGATGCCATGTCTGTAATTTATTGCAAAAAAATCTGGCATTAATTTGATTTCAATGGGATTCATTAAAAATAATGTATTAATCAACCACCTGCGTGACATTAACTAACATGGTTGAACAATATGTTTTCTGGAAACAATCTTGACTAGCTAGTTGATTTCTTAAATGATGCATCGAACTATGGTAGTTATGCAGCGAGTTACGGCGTTATACGGGAAATGCACCCCTGGATTACAGGAGAAGAAAATTCAATACTTTTACTTCAGTAATAAAAACAAAAACATGAAACACAAATGTGATGTTTATCTAAAGTCATGTTTCCATCACCCTGTTTTATGAGCATTTTGAAGTATTGCATCAGAAACAAGTGATGGAAATGCCAAATTTAGAATAAAAATCCCTTAATTCGCAAAAAAGTTTTTACATTCGCTTGAGGTGGTTTTTGACTTGTGCGAAAAAGAGTTAATGCGAATAATGGGAGATGGAAACGCATTTGCTGAATAAATTCTGACATAGCAAACTAGGGCTACACAATTTATCGTGATCAAACCACACGCGATTTGGCAAAGGTTGCGATTATTTTATGCGCAGCTTGTCAGAGCTGTACGGCTCTGTGATCGGTAGTAAATGCTTCTCCATCTGAAAGCCCGAAACTCCAAATATGCCCTGCAGTAGACACGTCTTTCCAGGAAATCCCTATCCCTATCATGCTATCGCTGAATAAACAGAAACGCTTTGATTGAGTAAACATGACTAATAAACACACAACTGCCTTATTCTGTGTAAGAAGCCATATCTTCTCACAGAAGGATGCTCAACTGTCGTTATGAAGTGAGTTTGTGTGCGTGTGCAATGCATTTTCCCTTTTTCGTGCTTGTCCTCTCACATGTGTGTGACACTTGATAAAGTCGAGAAGATTTCAGACGACTCTCGTTTCTTGTTTTCTTATTCAAAGTGCTTAGGCGAACCCTTCACAAACACTCAGTCACAGTGTTTTATTTACTGTTGGATAGGTTACCAATACCACCGTCACCTGCTCGAACAACTTGATGGAAACACACCTAATTTGCATTTGTCTTTTTCTTTGCAAACTTTGAAAAGATTCGCTTCACGTTAGGATGGAAACCCAGCTATTGGTTAATAAAGTGAGATTAAATGCTTAAATTGTATTTGTATTATTTAACATATTTAATTTTTGCAGGTTTGCATTTCAGTTTGTATTTATTTTGAATTCACCATCACTGCCCATAAATGATTGCTTTTTGCCCCCGAGTCCAAATGAATACAATTACATGGATTCAAGACAGATAATTCCAGAATGCTTACTTTGGTACCCAGAATGCAACAACACACTTGAGCACTCAAGTAATACTTGACCTTGCTGGGATCAGAAGTGCTTCTTCTGCAGCAAATGTGTTCCAAGCCAGATTGAGCCTCTTCCGAATTCCTCATCTAGGGTTGACCTTGCAGGCTGACAGCAACTAGTAGCAGATAATAATGGATTTTGTGCTGGAGAGCTTATCTTAAACAGACCAATCTTTACCTGTGTGTGTCTCACGACATAGCTTGGTTAAAAGAGAGGTCAGCTTTACTGTGTGCATTTAATGAGGCTCAAGCATGATTGGAAATGTGCACCTGATAAGACTGTTTACAGCGCCATAGTGTCATGAACGCTAAAGCTGTGGAGATGCAACACTAAACACCGCTTGAGGCATGGCATATAAATAATGCAAGAACGGTGCATTAGCAGTTATTGTTGTATTGATTACGTTGGTTTCACAAAACCAAATTTGGGGCTTCTAAAGAGACAAACCTTTTTAAATGTAACTTCTCCAAGAGCTTTCAAGAAACATCCACCAAACTCGGCACAGGCTGCATAGACTTGGTAGGGCTTTTCACACTGTGCTTAACCCCGGGTTATTGTCGTTCTAAACACTGCTTTTAACCCCGGGTAAAGGAACGTTTCACACTTGTAGTTTAGAAGCGGGGTTAGCACCGCTTTTTACCGGGGTTATGAAACCCTGCTCTGGGGGTTATGAACCCATTGCAGTGCTAAACTTGTACAATGTGAAATGATGCAGTGTTAGAATGTTACGGCTAGATGCTTAGCAACAGACAACCAATTGCATACTCATATTTGCCTGCTTTGGACAGTCACAGAAACACTGCGCATTGTATATAAACCGTAAATTCAGCGTTTGAAAGGCAAAATGTAAAGTTCTGACAGAAAACGCGAGTGAAGAAGACACCTTTTCCTTCTTACCTTTATAGTCCGAAATGTCCATTCAGTATAAACTCGATAGTACAGTCGGCAATACGAGGATGCGCAATGCTAGAGCTATGTAAACGGGTCACGTGCTGCGTTTATTCAATAAATGACACTGACACCTGCAAATATGCAAATAAGAACGAAGAAACCCAGGGTTTAGGAATGTGAAACGTCAGTTTATGAATACCCAGGATTAATTGTTAACCCCGGGTAAATTATGAGCAGTGTGAAATGTGAAGCATTTAACCAGGGTTTAGAATGACCCAGGGTTAACTATTTCTATTGTGTGAAAAGCCCTAGTATATCTCTTCTAACTAAACAATTTTGCAGTGTTTGGTGATTGAAATAATAAATCTTACTGCAAATTAATATATATATATATATATATAAAATACATGAAAATCCAAAATAAATATCATCTCAAAAATACTGTAAATTTCCAATTAAATTTTATGATTATAACACCTTCACCATTCTTCGAGCTGTATATTTAGGGCCAGATATACTAACAGCTTGCGCCAGCGCAAACCCTGTTTTTGCGTTAAAGGGATAGTTCACCCAAAAATGAAAATTATCCCATGCTTTATTTACCCTCAAGCCATCCTAGGTGTATATGATCGGAGTTATAATAAAAAATATCCTGACTCTTTCAAGCTTTATAATGGTAGTGAATGGTCAGCCAAAAAAGTGCATCCATCCATCATAAAAATATTTAAATTAATCACTTTACTAAGATTTACTAAGGTTTGCGCTTGTCAATTTACTGGTATTAGCACCATTATTTTCTGGCCAAAAAAAGCATGTATTAAACCAGATGCTAATTTGCGCTAGTCTTGGTATATTGCGTTGGTCATTATGGAAATGATCCGATTGTCTCTGTGTGCTTTAATTTGCGTCGTCAGTAGATCACAATTCATTCACAATTAAAATTGTGCTCTCATGCCTGTTTAGTAAATCTGGCCCCTATTAATTTATTTTCCCTCTAATGTATGGCTATTCGAAAACAGTCAAAACTAATGTAAGCCTGACATGGACTTTATCATTTATATCTTTCTGGTCAGACTTATGGTTTTCTTGCAGTGGACAATCCAATAATCTTCTAAATTGCCTGTTCTTCCTTTGAAAACTTCTAGTCATCCATTGATATAGTACAGTCCTCAGAATATACAAGAGAAAAAAACCCTTCAAACTTCAATTTTTCCATTGTTGTCAAGCCAATTGACAAAATTCATCGTCTTATTGTTCCATTTACAATTGTACAGTTCTATATAAAACATGTTATTTAGTTGCTCTGAACAAGACAGCCTCTTCATGTCTGTGTGCAGCATTGTGCACTATGAAATCCTTCATAAACACTGTAAATTCAGTTTTACGGGTTAATCGAGTTTAAAGGTGACTTAATCCAAACTCTTGATTACGTTTGAAGAACCATGATCCAAAATGGCCATGAAATGGTGTTGGTTGCATGCAGGAACCTGAGCAGCACAATAATCCAACACTCCAAAAACAATCATGCTGCAGTAATCTCACTCGTCCCAAAAGCTCATGCCGTTTAGCTCACAAAAACCTGATGCCAAACTAATTCTGCAGATGTGAAGTCATTTGTACGGATAACTCTGCCCCAAATTATGCATGTGAAACGCTAGCAATGCAGCAGCCCATTCTGTATGCCACAGATGACGAATGCGCTGGCACAGATAGGTTTAGGGAAAAAGGAATAATGATGTCATTTATCTGCACTGCCAATATAATACACGTATTCTAATCCAACTTTTATAATAATGAGATTTCTGCTTGAATTGCACTGAACACGTAGTTCAAAAAAACGCTAATGTTCCTTGCAGTATCGCCCGCTCTTTGCATTGAGGCCAGATGAATTCAGAGTGAGCCGATATTACTGACTTGAAAGTTGAAATTGCTTTTTAACACTTTTCCTTCAACTTATTCATATAGCTTATTAATATTTTGAACTATGATCCCCTTTTTAGGCCAAGGAAATGTATAGAAGCATTAAAGCTTGGTAATCTTGCATCAGTTAATTAATTGAAAGCTGGTATTACTTTTTATATATTACACAAAATTAAAATGCTAAATATCAGTATGACAACCAGGCTGATCTTTTTTTCCATGTTCTTACAAACATCAGTGTAACAATAATAAATGATGTTGTAGAAGCTGTGCAGAATATTATGTACACTACCGTTCAAAAGTTTGGGGTCGTAAGATTTTTAAAAAGTCTCTTATGCTCACCAAGTCTGCATTTATTTGATCGAAACAGAAAAAAAGTAATATTGTGCAATATTACAATTTATGTTAACTGTTTATTAATCAGTTAAAAATGAATTTATACCTGTATGATATTACACGGTAGCCACATTGGACCAGCTGCGGGCGCCATCTTCTGGTCAGATGCGCAAAATATGGGTATTTTGTAGCTGTTGAGCGTACATCGGTTGTACACTCATTCTTACAGTGCATTGTGGGATTGAATAAGTGCACTTGATAACATCCACTATGGTTTCGGACACCACTACAAATGGCTGTTCCCTCAAATAGTGCACTATTTAAAGGTATAGGGGGTGATTTCGAACACAGCCATTGGCTGAATCCCTAAACCCTCACGGTCTTCCTCTGAGTCCGCACTTTTGTGACGTAATGCCGCTCTGACTGCTGGGTAAAGTCCTCTGCATAGATCGCATACTTGCGGGCTCAGCTGAAGTGCGCATCGAGGGCGCATAGCGGCCGCAAAGGGGGCACTCGCAAGCACCCTTATGAAACCTACAATGATGAATGGGACACCCTACGGTCTGTCAGCCTTAACGGACACGCGCACGTGGCAGCCATTGTAAGTCCACAAGACCGAAAGTGCATATAAGTGTGCCATTTGGGATTCAGCCCTTCTTTTCCTGCATTCTATTCTTCTGCAATCCAGAATGGCAGCACAGCTGAAAGGTTTGTTTGAGTTTCGCCCTCTACTGTACAGGAGTGAATTCGCATTTCCTTCAGCCTGAGGCTTATTCATTTCACTTTTGATGTGAAAGGGCCTTACATTTGCAAAAAATAGAACTTTATTTGTTATTAAAAAACAAACAAGCCCAGCCCAGGTGAAAAAAAACCCCTCAAAAGTAACATAACACATTACTTTCCATAAAAAGTAACTAAGTAGCAGTTACTTTTTTAGGGAGTAACACAATATTGTAACATATTACTTTTAAAAGTAACTTTCCCCTACACTGTGTATGATAATCTGAAAACAGAACAGAACAACAAACTTTTGTCCTCTTAACACATGCACATCCAATAGTTTGAAAAGCTACTGACATATTTCCTTTGTCATTTGAGCCTGATGGACTTTGATAGTTTGTTTATATGCAGCTTTTCTACTTTTCTTTTGTTCTAGTTGTTATGTGAGTGTGTTGCAGCATTTTTGATGTGGAAGTACAATGTAGTATTCCTTAATTGCTTGTGATTAGATCAGCTGTTTACCCACCTGAGACTGTCTCCATCTGTTGGGGCTGGTGTGTTTGTTTCATAAAACACACACACGCAAAAGCACGTCAGTATTCTACCTCATGAGCAAAAAAACGAAGCTCACAAAAAATGTGCTTTCTCTCTGTAACACATAATCAAACAGCGAACTGTATGACAAGCTACAGGAGTGTGAGCCTTCACAGTTTAAAGTGAGTCTTCAGCCCAGAAACACACAGACACACTTCTGTTCTCGTATTTTATCAACACAGACTTGATGCATGTAAAACACATCCTGATCCCAACACACCCAATTATGAATATTCCTAAGCCAATTGAGCTATTCCTAAAGTGACTGATGAGATTTACAGCACTGTAATTAAGAATTTTTAATGTTTTGAAAGAAATCTCTTTGGTTATGACTGGTTTTGTGGTCCATGGTCACATACACACACACATTCATACTCCACATATGGTCACACATAACTGATTTATAATCGCACACACAATCATATATTTATCCTCTTGCACAGATGTCTGCTTTTTCACATCCATAAACACATACACACACATGCGCGCAGGTTTGGAGTAAATGACTCTAGTGCTCATTTGCTCAGACTCCTCACAGTCGTAACACGCTGGGGAATGTATTTATTTAACTGAATTGGCTGAGTGTTTAGGCCCCGGTCTGACTGTATTAGCATGCTGTGAGTGTGCAGGAACGCTGGTCCTCAAGGGGTTTCATTATCCCGGTGTGTAAGAAATATCCAGTCATCGAGCTGACACTTCCTTTGCAATCCAAACATGCATTTAATTACTGGTCAGACACCATTTAGTGAACCGTGGGATCATGCACACACTTGAACACAGAAACATACATAATGTGGAGAGCTGAGCTTATCAACCATGCATACCATTACGAAAGGCACACTAAAAGATCAATGAGATATGGTCAGGGCTTTGAAAACACTATAAATATCATGCAAACAGCTTCTCTTTATCCTCTCTGAAAGAATTACAGCTTTAATAATTACTAGTGTTGTAACCACTAAAAAGGCTGCTGAAGAAGGATATTCTGACAGGTTGATTCTTCGCTTATATGAAGGGCTCCGAATGATAATAGACCCTTTATTTATTCTTCCAGTATATTAGAACCCTATTGAATCCGCAGGCGGTAGAACAGTCCTCTAATTGTCCCTATTGTGAGAGGAGGCAAGTATTCGACTGTTGCTCTCTCAGCACCTGTTGACTGTGACAGTAACACATGAAATCCAGTGCTTATCTTTACTCTAGATATTTAGAAAACAGCATAATGGAGGTCTAAGCCTTTCTGTATAACAGCAGAAAATAAAAAAATAAAATAAAAAAAAATATTTAAAGGGTTAGTTGACCCAAAAATGAAATTTGTCATTAATTACTCACCCTCTTGTCGTTCCATACCCGTAAGACCTTCGTTCATCTTCAGAGCACAAATTAAGATATTTTGATGAAATCCACGTTTTTTTGTTTTTTTTTTATCCTCTATTAAAAGCAATGAATTTACCACATTCAAGGTCCACAAAGTAGTAAAAACATCGTTAAAAAAGTTGACGTGACTACAGTGGTTCAACCTTAATGTTATGAAGTGATGAGAATACTTTTTGTGCATAAAAACAAAAATAACGACTATTCAACAAATTCGTCTCTCCCCTGTCATTCTCCCTGTTGCTGCAGAGCTTCAGTGTTTACGTTCGAACGCCAGCTCAGTATTGGCCGGATCTGGTCACGTGAGAAGCACAACACCTGTGTGTGATGCTGACGCAGGAGCTGATGTTTTTTACTACTTTTCTGGACCTTGAATGTGGTAATTTCATTGCTTTCAATAGAGGATAAAAAAACCTCTTGGATTTCATCAAAAATATCTTAATTTGTGTTCCGAAGATGAACGAAGGTCTTACGGGTGTGGAACGACATGAGGGTGAGTAATTAATGACAGAAATTTCATTTTTGGGTGAACTAACCCTTTAAACTTAAGCAAGCTTCAAAAATTAGCATTATCTTTTGAGGTAAATCACATAATGGCTAGAACTTTTTTTTTTTTTTAAATAACATAATAGATGTGCACATAATATGGAAGGAGTTGTCTATTTAAGCAATAAATATTGCACTAAAGTGAATATTCACTACATAGCATGGCAAAAAAAAAAAATGTTTTGGTATAGTATTTGATTTAGTATTTTTTATTAAGCAAATTCAAGTGAAAACCTTCTTCTAATCCATTATTATCCCAAAAGAACAAATTCTAAGAAAAATTCTCATCTAAATCACATTAAATACTATTAACTTTTCCACTTCAAAGCATGCCAACACAATATTTAATATTCAAAAATATTCTTAATATAACTATAAACGTATTCAAAAGGTCAAAATAGAATTACAGCTTTAATAATTACTAGTGTTGTAACCACTAAAAAGGCTGCTGAAGAAGGATATTCTGACAGGTTGATTCTTCGCTTATATGAAGGGCTCCGAATGATAATAGACCCTTTATTTCAAAATTCTGAGAAATTTGATATATAATTTTCCACACACAGATGATTTTGATTTGGAATTTGAATGTCATTAAGAATGACAAGAATGAAAATTTATATAACTATAAACGTATTCAAAAGGTCAAAATACTTAAACATCATATTATGCACTCAAATGATGTGTGTGTGTGGTCCTGGTAAACCCTACGTTGTGGGGGGGAAAATATCCCCACAAGGATGGCAATAACAGAAATCATTTTTGGTCCCCATGAGAAAAACGGCTTATAAATGATATTATATGATGTTTTTTGAAAATGTAAAAATGCACAACATGCATGTGCACGTGTGTGTGTGTGTAGGTTGGGCTATACTTGTGAGGGCCAAATGTCCTCACTTATATAGAGAAATATTAGGACAATCGACTAGTGAGGATCAAAAGTTGTCCTAAAACCTTCTTCTTAGGACAACTTAGTTCTTAGGACAACTTTGATGAACTTTTTTGTTTTTTTCACTTCAAATGTTGACTACCATAGTTAAAAAGGCTTATAAATAGGCCAAAACATGTTTTTATTTGAAGTGTTTTGCACATTTCAGTGAGGGTTATGTTTAGGGGTAGGAATTGGGTTAGGCGATAGAAAATATCATTAACCTAATATAAAATCAATGGAAGTCTATCTAGCCTCACTAATATAGTGAAACAAACGTGTGTGTGTGTGTGTGTGTTGTGTGTATGTGTGTGTGAATACACATCTAACATGTAATAGACATCTTACTATGCACTGAACCTCTATTTTCTATTTCTTCCCTGCTGTATTTTTTGATTTGGCAAGAATTTGCATGTAAATACATATTTCTCACCTTTATCACTTTTTTGTGCTTGTCAGTTTTTGCTGAACAACTTGTCATGTGGGTGTGAAACATAAGAGCAAGTGTTTCTTCTGAGAGCATAATGAGTGTCTGGGAAGGCCAGTTAGTCTGATTTGTGTTTTATTTTTCCTGAACTTATTATCAAAGACAGAAGGAGAGAGAAATATGTTCTCTCTAATTCTGCGTGAATATTATTCGTGAGGTTTCTTCCAAGATGTCTTGAGAACCCAGTCTGCACATGAATCCTTTTTGTGTAATTGATTGCTATTGTTATGCTAATTCAATTTTTAATTAGTATCACCTAACTTTCCCACTTCTAGTTATTACTCGAGAGTGATTGTTGAATTTTAGCTCTTTTGAAAATCTCCCTTTTCTTTTTCTTTATTTATTCTATTTCTTTTCATTCGTTTCTAAATGTTCAGACATGTGACATTGAAGCGGTCTGATAATTAAGCTCTCTTTCTGATTTACGGTGCGCTCTAGATATTATGCAGATTGGGAAAAACAAAAGCTTTTTAAAGTTTCAACAACTTCGGCACAATCTCTGATTGATGCTCCCTCAGATGAGAGACTTGCATATGATTAATGACTGTACAGCATTGATATGATATAATTATTGAACAATATTACTGCTTTGACTGCATTCAAATGCAATTCACTTGAGATACAACCGTTCGCAAAGACCCGTCCCCTTTAGTTACTGTTGCTATGTCCGACAAGCCATACCGCTCTCACGCCACACATCATGTTCAAAAACATCACAGAGCAAAGAGGACACTGATAACGCGTCGACAGACAAGATAAGGCAGGTTACTTTTGATATGAAACAAAGTCTCAAATTTCAAATTTTGTAATTTTTAAAGAAATTTAAACCATAAATACTATTTTGTGGCTCTTTAATGTGTTGAGACAGATCGCTGTAGCGCCTCAGTTCAAGCGGCTCGTGAACAGATCATCTCTTCCTACTAGTTCATTTATAGCATCAAATAAACATGAACGAACATCAGAAGGAATGTTGTTTCAACCGCGGAAAGACGTCCGTACACACCATTTTTCAAGTCCACCAACGTTAATCTACTAAATCCCCTGACTGCTTTGTCAGACAAAATGGCGGATTCGGTGTTATGATTGGTTAGATCGCCTGTCAATCAAACTCCCGGCGTAGGGTCAATTTATGAGATAGCAAATAAGGTGCAGATTTGAAAGTCGAATTAAAAACAGAATTAAATTCATATAACGGCAGTAAAAATAGATATTGTGTGTCTAGCTAAATAAATAAATGTATATATAATTATAAAAAAATAAAATTATATAAAAATAAATTATTTATTTTACTTGCAATTATATAAATTTTCATTCTTGTCATTCTTAATGACATTCAAATTCCAAATCAAAATCATCTGTGTGTGGAAAATTATATATCAAATTTCTCAATAATAAAACTCGTTAATTCAAAGAGAGACCATTGATAAAATTTAAATTTAGCCCAAACATTGTGATCATAGTCATAGATTGAAACTGAAAAAAATATTATCAGAAAATCAGACTCCTCCATGATTCAACTTTAGTGACACATTTTCCTCCAAGACTGGCACAGCATCCCAGAAAATATGACTAGTCTGCTCTAACAAAAATAAAGTAATAAATAATAAAAAAAATAAAAAGAGGATTTAAGCAAAGCGAAAAACAGACAGAGAGACACACAACATACTGTGCGGATAGAATTAGGTCAGGTTCATCTACCTGCAGGCTACCAGAGCAAATCACATCCTCAGAGTTCAAATCAAAGGAAATCTGCATGCTGAAATGTGAAGTCAATGACGAAACACTAAAGTTTTCTGTCAGGAATAATTACATTATAAACTTCCAGACTTTATGTAGAGTTTATATAGCACACAGGGTATTCTTATATGTGTAATCTATCTTTTACACTATACTATATTGGAAAAATAAGGCAATGTTCCTCCCCTTAAAGGATTAGTTCACTTCAGAATAAAAATTTTCTGATAATTTACTCACCCCCATGTCATCCAAGATGTTTATGTCTTTATTTCTTCAGTCGAAAATAAATCATGGTTTTTCTCCATATAGTGGACTTCACTGTCTACCAACGGGTTGAAGGTCCAAATTGCAGTTTCATTGCAGCTTCAAAGGGCTCTACACGATCCCATATGAGGAATAAGAGTCTTATCTAGCGAAACAATTGGTCATTTTCTAAAAAAAATTAAATAAAAAAAAAATATATACTTTTTTACTACAAATGCTCGTCTTGCACTAGCTCTGCGATGCGCCACGCATGATGTAATCACATTGGAAAGGTATGGAGGTGGAAGTACCGCGGTACGGCGAAAAACTCATTTTCTCCTCCAACTTCAAAATCGTCCGACATTGTTGTTTTAACTTTTTTTTGTAAAGGCTGTTTGACTTAGTCTTTGCACATTTGCTTTGTAAACACTTGCTTGGTACTTCCGCCTACGTCACGCATGACCTTTCCAACGTGATTACGTAATGTGTGGCGCATCACAGAGCTAGTGCAAGATGAGCATTTGTGGTTAAAAAGTATATCTTTTTTTATTTTTATTTTTAGAAAATGACCGATTGTTTTACTAGATAAGACCCTTATTCCTCGGCTGGGATCATGTAGAGTCCTTTGAAGCTGCACTGAAACTGCATTTTGGACCTTCAACCCGTTGGTAACTGCTGAAGTCCACTATATGCAGAAAAATCCTGGAATGTTTTCCTCAAAAACCTTATTTTTTTTCGACTGAAGAAAGAAAAACATAAACATCTTGGATGACATGGGGGTGAGTAAATTATCAGGAAATTTGAATTCTAAAGTGAACTAATACTTTAACTTCTTAATTAACCATACTATGCAACCCAATCAATATATTCAAATACACCACTAAGGTCATTAAAACACTCTTGTGTATTCCAGAGAGCTGTATTATACAGTATGTCGTATATCTTTGCCAATGTTTGACACATTTTTGCAACTCTTTCTGTCTCCCTTAGTTACACACTGACTTGGATAAAGGGGATAGCGCAGTGAAATACACTCTCTCAGGCGAGGGGGCTGGAACCATCTTCACCATCGACCAGACCACCGGGGACATACATGCTTTGCGCAGTCTGGATCGGGAGGAGAAGCCTTACTACACGCTACGGGCGCAAGCTGTGGACATCGACACCAACCGTCCTCTGGAACCAGAGTCAGAGTTTGTCATCAAGGTGCAGGACATCAACGACAATGAGCCAAAGTTCCTGGAAGGCCCCTACACGGCTAGTGTACCTGAGATGTCACCTGTGGGTAAGAAGCCTATTAAGATGGTTGCTTCTGCTGAAGCATGAGTGGTGTTTCGGTGCTAGGGGTTGGAATTCTGTCAGTAAAGCCCTGATTTTTACTTTATTTATGTTTAACTACAAGGTTCAATTCACTAACGTTAGTTAATGCGTTAGGAAATCATGAACTAACAATATTTTTTTTACAGCATTTATTATTCTAGGATAATGTTAATTTATAAATAAAAATATTATTACAATTTATAAATATTAAATTAATCAATTAATATAATTTATGTTTACAAATATTAATATAATTAATGTTTGTTCATGCTACATCAATGTGAACTAATTGTTGTAAAAATGATAATGGTTCCTATATAATTGGCAAATTTAAGTTTATTCTTCTGCATAGCGGAACAATGCAAACAAATGTTGGAGCAAATAAAATAAAATAAAATAATAAATAAAAATCAGAAATTTAACCTATGGAAGCCAGTTAATGAAGCCTAAAAGTTACAAGTATGATAGTCACAGTGTTACAAAAGCCAGGAAAACTAGATTCCAGCAACAAGCAATTTGTCTGTCCACACCATGGTCATCCACCAGACGTGACGCGACAACGAGACGTGACAAGATCAATCAAAAATCACAGCCAAGCAGAACAGCATGTATACGGCTCTCTCTCTCTCTCTGCAAGAGCTCTGCACTTACAACGAAATGGATAATTACATAATCAAATTCATAAATATTATACAATTTTAACATCATTACAAATGCACACTGAGTAAAACAATCTTTGTCATAGAATATAATTGTTTGTTCACACTGAGTTCACCGTTTGAACATTCTTGTTTCCTTTAATTTATTTTAAAGATCTGAGGTGAATTATCCATTGTCGCTTTCAGTATGGCTATAAAAGTCACACAAAATTAGATTTAAACTCATATTAAATTTTTTTAACATTAAATAAAGCACATAATCATTAGGCTACCTGAGATTATCATTAGCCCCTTTTCACACAGCAATCCCGGTAAATTACCGTAAAATTATCAGAATAACTTTATTGGTAAATACACAAATATGCTGTTCACACAAGAAATGGCGTTATGGCTTTTTAACGGTAAGAGACTGTTCACACATCAGCACCGAAATACCGGTAAATTCTGTAATGTCAGTCATCGGAAATGATCCTTAAACGCTGTGCTGTTGTCTTCATTCGCTCGCATGAGGAGAAGCGCTTTAGTTTAATGTTCAATTTGACGTCTTAGTGACAGACATAAGGGGATGATCAAACTGAACGCGTTTTTGCTCTTAAAAACATGAGTTGCACATAATAGTATCCAACTGCAGAGCCGCAGCACTGATGGATAGAAAAGAAGGCCGGGTCTCGAGCGCAACACGTTGAAAAAGCTGTGGGATGTGGCGCAACGGTCAAAGATGTCCATCTAGCGCATATTTACATAGATAAACTATTAAAAACCAGCAGAGCTTACTGTAAACAGCATGGAGTAATCACGTCATCTCCATAAGAAGTTTATGATTGGCCCAAAGCAGACTTAAAGCAGAAAGCATACTGGTCATTTACCGGTAATTTACCAGTAAAGACTGTACGTGTGAAAGGGGCTATTGTCATAATTTGTATGTTGTTGTTCAAGTCACTGAAATAGAAAACGAAAGAACGAATGCAATGAAACGAAATGAAACGAAATAAGCTAATCAATGAAGCCTAAAGGTTACAGAGATGATTGCCACAGTGTTACAAGGAGGGATGCTAGAGGCCATACATTACTCATGTTATGAGTTTGCCAAATATTCATTGGTGTGGCAGAGGGGAGCTAATCCAGATATTACTGTGTGCCGTCAGATAATGAGAAGTGCATGGGCTCCAAATCCCCGCCAAACTGGATTACACAGCCCTAGTAGGATTTCTCATCTCACAGGGTAGAAACCTTGATTGTATTACTGATTATTTCACCAAGGCATCTGCTCTGGGTGATGATGGCAGCGGGACCTTATTTTGTTACTGTCTCTAAAAAGGCTCGTCTCTAAAGCCGGCCAGAAGTTGTATTGATTTCCACACAGCCTAATCCAATAGCCGTAACTACTAGCAGATCAATGTAGCGCTATCCTCTTGCATTCATAGAACACATTGCAGAGCTTGTTAAAGTCATAATGGCCTCCATTATTTGGACAAATATTCTTAATCATGATGTCAAATATGATTGCAGACGATGCATCAATCCCCGAGGCCACACTGGGGAGCTATGTAATATGACGCTACGTTCCCTGCAAACATGATGGTCGATGAAATGCTGGTTCCTTTGTGTTATATAACATTTAACTGGGTACTTCACTGATTTATAGTCTAAAGAAGAGAAGAAAGCTTGTTTGTTAACCAGTTTAGTTGGAAACATCACAGACGGGCCCACCATAGTTGTTTGAACTCACTGCATGCTACTGAAACATTTAATCACAAAACTATTTAAAATTAGACTTCAATGATATTTGATCACAGATTTATAGCAGAAATGATACAGAGAAGCAAACACGCAAAATAAAAATCATTAATGACATTTATAATATAATAACGCAGCACGTCTCAGCATTCATCTATGCTATGGTATATTTGTCATGACAAGGGTTCACTAAACAACATCCATTATAACTTTTAGTTTGTGTGTCCCTTTAAATGCAAATGAGCTGAGTGGTGGTATAATGGCACTTTTAAAAGATGTAAAATAAGTATCTGATGTCCCCAGAGTGTGTATGTGAAGTTTTAGCTCAAAATACCCTACAGATAATTTTTTATAGCATGTTAAATTTGTTACTTTTTGAGGGTGAGCAAAAACGCAAAAAAAAATTTTGTGTGTGTCCCTTTAAATGCAAATGAGCTGCTGCTCTCAAAAGGGGGCGGAGTTTCAAGCCCTAGTACTTAGCAGCTCCACCTCACGCAGACTCACTGAAAATATTCAGCCTTTTATGTTCAAAACGGAGTTGGACAAGACTCAAGAAGAAGTGACAACATTTTGAATGCAACAGGACATTTCTGAACGGTTAGCTGATGAATTTATGTAGCTGATGTGGAGTTAACTATCTTAAAGTCATTAATTAGCATATTCTGTTATGATAATCTATAAATCGCTCCTGTGGGAACTGTTGTAAGATGCTTACAAAGCCAGAGAATATATGCTGCATGAAGATAGAATAGGTATAGTTTAGTTTAATTACGGTTATAACTTTTCACTTTTTTTTCAGTGGAAAAGCGGCTTTTTTTTGTCATCTTGCTTTTATGACATGCTATTGCATTTGTGTTATGTACTGTATTGCAATAACATGGCCTCACCCTTTTGTTGTGTGTTCTCGGGGGCAGGGTTTATGTAAATTTTGGTGTTTGTGATGTCACCAACCTGGGAAGAAGCTTGTTGTAGTTCCTACCAGCCGTTTGTTGTAGTCCTTAAACAGAGAATTCTTTAAAAGACAATATCTCCGTTTGCATTAAACTTTCAGTGCTGTAACTTTGCAGATATTGTTTATGCTCAAACAGCAACATTACACACTAACTAAAGTTAAAAAAAGTGAAATCGCAATGAACCACCCCTTTAAAAACGTGTGCACAATTAAAGTAATATTGATGGATTCTCATTTGTTTAGAATGACTAATTTATACTAAATGTCAAACAGCTTAGTAGCACTTTATTTCGATAGTCCACTTTAGACATATTACTAATTTTAACCTGACTTTGAATACGTCAACTAGCAGCCATTAGAGTATTAGTAGACTGTCTGCTTAATATCTGCAAACACTTTTTTTTCGATGGTCCCTCAGTAACTTTGCAACTACATGTCAACTTATTATACTAACCCTAACCTAACAGTCTACTAATACTCTAATGAGAGTTAGTTGACAAGAATGTGCAAAAGTTACTTATAGTTAGTAGAATGTCTAAAGTTGACTGTCAAAATAAAGTGTTACCAATTTGGGACACATAAACAACAGGACTAAAAAAAAAATCTAGTCATATATTCATATAGCATCAGGCTACCACACATCATTACATTTGCTACTATTTTCTGCCTTGAACAATTCAAAATTCAGCTGCAATGACTTCCAAACTAAGAGTCTCCATTTAGTTCATTTTAATCCAAATGAATTCAGTTCTGAGTTATTTGTATAGCACTTAATGTATGGTAATTTCGACAAAGTTGCTTTACGAACTGCAGGAATTGCCTGCAATGATACAGCGCAGTAAACAGAAGCAGTAATTCTCTGGGACTCACGATCATTTGCAGTCACAGGCCCCAAGAGAGATGAGTCTTAAAAAGGGGCCTGAACGAAAGCATTTACTGACTATTTTAGGAAAAGCAAGATTTGGTGGAACTGTTCATAAGTGTTTGAGAAGAAGTGTGTTGTGCTTTAGCATTGTGAAACAATGATATGCAAGTAAACAAGTCCTCTAAAAACAACATGAGGTTATCTTATATATTACAATTATGTATTTGTCTTGATCTACCCTATATTTTTGTATAATTTACTTTTTGCAGTACTATGCTAGTGTGTTCTGTTGAGTGGTCTGTTGTAGCATGTAATTAAGTTTGTCTACTCAAGTGGCTCCCAGTGGTCGAAGAGAGCAGCGCTGAGGAATGCTACCACACCTAAAAACTCTGGCTTTTAATCCATGTTTATTAACTGTAAGGTCATCTATCTACTAGTATAGACACACACACACACACACACACACACACACACACACACACACACACATATACATAAGTAAACTGCATTCATCAAGTCAGGGAGTTTTAAAATCAAGAACACAGTGAACAGGTAATTAACCCATGGAATTTAATTATGGAATAAAGGCCTGTCTAGATTAATACAATCAAAGTTATTACCGCAATGTATCACTGCTGGATAATCCACATGATATCTTCACACGTGATATCATATCATTCTTGATGATCGTAAGGATAAAACAACCGGAAACACAGAGTGCATAGAAAGTTTAATTACATCTTATGAAAGCTGATACTATAAAACTGAAAATTACAGGAGAGAAATCACTTGTTACAACATACCGTACATAATATCACTGATGTAAATCGCCTTTCATCTGATAAGCAAAAAGCAAATGGCAGAGAATTTTGTTTAGAATAAAGCATTTTTTTGCTTGTGAGTTTGAAGAGTTTTTCATCATGGAAATGCCAAGTATATATTCAGATAAACAGAAGAAATAAGAAAAGCTTTACGTGGCAAGAGGTAAAAACCAAGAGTAAAAGTCTGACATACAATTTGGTGTCGAGCTTAATAAACTACATGCCCTATCCTGCACCAGAGCCCTTTTCATGTTGCTTCCCCTGAGGATGACAGATCAGGGTAATTCACTTTGAGATTGCCTTTTCCTTGATCTGAATGGCAATGAAATGAAATGAAACCCTCCCCTTCCCAGCTGAATCAAAGCTACTCATGATCTCAGATAGCGAAATGTGAATAGACCGGTTTATAAGTGCACTATAGTCCAACATTGAAGCTGTAGGCCTATTTTGCAGATGTCTTTGTGATTTCTATTGTGGCTGCCGCCACCACAAACTAAGTCTTGCTGTTACGCACAAACAAGAGAGGAGGATTCCTGCAATTCTGCCTTGCCTTTGAACATATTTCTTGACATTGGATGTATTTTTCATCAGGTTACAGGATTTTGTTCTGACAGAATTTGACTCTAATTTGGAGGTCACTTAAAGGAGGGGAACTGTGTAGGTTTTTAATGTTTTTCACCTCTTTTATGTGGAGGCCAGAACAATCTGAAAACATATCGATGTGTGCTGAGAGAACTCAAAAAAAAAAAAAAAAAAAAAAGGTAATTGCATCAGCTGGTTGAAAAGGACTTCCATTGGAAAAATGGCCTTGATTTAAAATCTGTACAATTACTTCTTGGTTTCTTTTGTTTTTTGTTTTTTCCCCCCTCTCTGTCTCTCTCTTCCAAGGCCTTAATTTTTTTTTTTTTTTTTTTTCTCCATCTCATCTCAAACAGTACACTGTGATAATTCATTCTACTTTGTGGTAGGGTTGTCAAAAGTAGTGTTCAAAAAGTGTTCAAAACAGTCTTGATAAGATATTACAAAAAAATGTAATATCTTTATATAATATTTAAAGATAGAACGACAGACAGAATGACAGATAGAACAACAGATAGAATGGTAGATAGAACGACAGATAGATAGACAGAACGACAGATAGATAGAATGACAGATAGAACAACAGATAGATAGATAGATAGATAGATAGATAGATAGACAGACAGATAGATAGAATGAACTATATACACTAATTATATATTTCCTATAACACAAGCAGGAGTGTGATATATATAATCAGGAAACTATTCTAGAAAACAGTTCCTGCAGAAAAATAAAATGAATCATTTATAATATTACAGAGAAACAACACACAATTGCTGCTAAATTGCAAGATGGTGGAAGTGCAGAATACTGCTGCATTTCAGTAAAACACGGTGATTCAGCGGCCCGTGACCGTCAGCTCATTCTACAGTAAGGATGGGTTGTCATTTATTGGGCAATTTAAAAGTGCTGCCTTTGTAATGTAAAAACTGCTATTTCAGACATATCGAAATGCAGTGGAAAATCAGTACATAGGAATCTACTTGGTTTTATGTCAGCCCATCATAACCAACGCATAATGGCGTGCCTATACTGTAGGCCTGTTTTCGAGTCACGGTCAAACCCTACATTCAGTCTACCAAGAGCTCCATGAGCTATTACAGTTATAACCTTGAACAAAGCACGATATCTATTCATGTGAATATCCTCTGTCTGCTTGCAGGTACGTACGTGATGAAGGTGACGGCAACAGATGCAGACGACCCTACATACGGCAACAGTGCCAGGGTGGTGTACAGCATACTGCATGGCCAGCCGTACTTCTCCGTCGACCCCAAAACAGGTAAAGCACTCATAGTAAACGTACAGAAAAATGTCTGCTACATTAAAAATGAAATTATTATTATAACAAACAAGTTCCTCTGCTTTGTTTGAGTAATAACAACAGGCTAGGCTCATTAATTTCACAGTTCACAGGTTTCAACATAATTACATTCATTGACCCTATTAGACAAATAAGCTCGGCAGTTTGATTTGATAATGTAGCCAGCCAAGAAAATGGATTTGTTACTCAAAATGAACTGCAATTCATTTTGAATAGCGGAACAGAAACGGACATTCTGTCAGCTAAACAGGCCTGAAAAGATCTATATTTATACAATCAGGTGCTATACATTTCAGACCCCAATACCCTCCAAGTAGAAAATAAAGTCAGCTTGGTAAAAGCAAATGGATTATTCTGTTGTTTATATGGCTAGAAGAACTGTAGCATCATCAAATGATGCAGCAAATAAACTGCCTTTTATTTTCTGCCAGTGAATATTTTGTTATGCAATATTCAGGAGTGTTTACTGCAATGAATGTGAGTCTACAAATGCATTCAGTAGACTGTAATATCCAATATGTAAAAGCAAACCTGCGAGGTAAACTTGAGGCACAGAGCATGTGTGAGCATTTCCCACTTGTATTCGATATGTTTACGGCCCTGTTGTACAAGTATGAAGCATAGCAAACAGGAATACATGAATAAAAAAAAAAATATATAATATCTTGGGCTCAAAGAGTGACATTCTGCAGCCGAACAAATTAAATGACTAGTAAGGAAGAAAAATCTGTTTTTGTCCCAAGCAAAAAAATTGCCAACACAAACCGACAGTAAAAACAGTGAGACGAGGGCGGGAAAAAGAGGCAGGGGGTAAAATGCATAACGGAATCAACACTGAGAGTCGTGAGAGAAAACAGACTCAGGAAACACACACCTTAAAGGAACAGTTCACCCAAAATGAAAGTTTGCCACCATTTAATCACCCCCATGTAGTTCCAATCAAGTGTTATTTTCTTTCTTCCCTCTTTGAAATACAAAAGGAAGATCTCAGGCAGAGTTTCTGCTTTCAATGCAAGAAAAATGTATGATGATGCTGTAAATGATAACAAAATGTAATTTTTAGGTGAACTATTCCTTTAATTACTGACACAAACTTCAAAGAGAGATCTGTCCATGTGAAACTAAAGTCAAAAAACAGATCCTCCTTTAACAGGCCCAGAGAATTACATGTGACATCCCTTTTACATTTCATCTGAAACTGGCATTGTATGAAGGTCCGTGTCCTTCTTAACTGCTCGCCGCCATGTCTAATTCATCCTATGAAGTGCACTCTTGATCTGGGAAAGCTTCTTGTGGCATTGGGAAACGCATTAGTTGTGCTTTATGGAAGAAAAGCGAGGGAAGGTGTTGCTACATTGGCTTTGTCAGTTTGATAAGACTGTTAAGTATCAGAAGCTTTAGGACTGACCTCAATCTTTTAGCTAGAGAAAAACACTTGAAGGTAAAGGTGTATATCACTGGTTTCAGGAAAGGTTTTATGCCCAAGGAGAACATTTTTTATGCTCTGTGGTACTTTAGAAACCATCTATGTGCTGGAACTTTAAAGAACCCAGGAGAGCTTTTCCTTTGTTAACTGTTGATTCCTAGAGGCAATAAAGTGTTTGGAAGGGGGTATAATGAAATATGAAATATAAAGAATTTTTTTTAAATTCGAAGAACCCCATAGCCATATATTTTTCCAGCGTTTGATGTGCTGTGTAGACGTACTGTAATGCTTCCACTGAAAGCATTTATGGAAACTAAACTGCAGAAATGGTTAATTCAGAAATTGTCTTCATCGTGTTGTTACAACCATAAAGACATTAACATATAGACGCACACATTTACAATTCAATATTCAGCAACTTGCAGTTTGAATGATAATATGAACTAAGATATATGAACTGTCCATGCAAAGAAGCCAATCAAAATAAAAAGTCACACAGAAGTCTTAAAGGTACAGTAGGGAAAAAAAACAGTCCATTTAAATGAGAATTCCAGGTTCAATACAAGTTAAGATTAATCTTGTGGCACAAATGTAGATTGGCACAAAAATTAATGTAACGACATGTAACGCAACCAATCACAGTTCGTTTTGTTCCGTGTCATGTTTAGTGGGGGATGAAAATGTAAAGTCAATGTCACTACAATTACAGACCGGCATGCATCTAATAAAATATTCATTCAAGAACGTTGTGCAAGTTTACTGCAACAATGGAGCTGCAAACTTAACATACTTTTGAAAAACCAGCGTTTGATCCTGATAAGTGCTAATTGTCACAGCTGTAAACACAAAGGCTTTCTTCTTCTACGAGGGGGTTTGGCGTCACGGCATTTGTTTCCAGGTGGACCGTTAAAGAACGTGACACACACGCCGCCCGGACATCCCGTAGAATTCAACCAACCAGATGACGACTTCGAAAATTGCTTGGCACACCATGTTATACTGGTTAAAAAACTGTTGGTACATTTTACCACCACAACAAATGTGTTAAAACATAGGTAACATCTCATCAGTCAGGAAATACCTATAAAGATGTGTAGCAAACTTTGTGAAGCAGGACTAACCTATAACCCCCAAACACTAAGTTGAACCCTAAAACAACACAAATGTAATGTGGGTAGGTCATGCTGAGAGGTAAATCGATTTTCAGGACACCAATAATAGCATAGAAATGACACACTGCACCTTTAAGTTCAATTTGCTTTGGTTTCCTTTTCCACAATGGTACAGACTTCCATCCATTTGCTTTTTTTGCCGCTCTCAATTTTCTTATCTCAATTGTGTCTGTTATTTTAGATTACCATTCACATCCCTTTCTCAGCAGGCCTCATTCTCAGGTCTAAACCCTATTCTTCTCCTCACCTTACCCTCTTTTCTGTAATCCGATTCTCTCCACACACTGATACCTGCCTGTATTCACAGCCTCTTCATCTATACTTTCTGTCTACCTCACAATCCCTTTATAGTCCTTTTCTCTGGTCTCTTCTTTCCATTAACACAGTCTCGCTCTCTTTCGATCTGTGCGCAGGGGTGATCAGGACAGCTCTACCCAACATGGACCGGGAGGTGAAGGAGCTGTATCAGGTTCTCATCCAGGCCAAAGACATGGGTGGGCAGTTAGGGGGTCTGGCAGGGACCACCACCATCAACATCACCCTGAGTGACGTCAACGACAACCCACCTAGGTTCTCCAAAAGTAAGACAATGTATAACTGATAAACTACCAACTCATGTAAACTCAAATCAGTCAAAAGTTTGGACACACCTGCTCATTCTTTTATTTTCAACATTTTAGATTAATAATAAAGCCATCAAAACTATGAAATAGCACAAATGGAAGTATGGGAACTATACTGTGATAAAGAATTTTGGTAACACTTTATTTTGATGGTTCCCCAACTAGGTGTGTGAAAAGTACAGAGTTCGGTACCAAGTTGGTACTGAAATTTAAAAAAAATGTGACGATACCAGCATTTCCCCCTAACATTTTGAGCACTATTGAGTGGATTCTTATGCACCTCTGATTGGCCATTGTGTTCACGTGCTCAACAGATATGTCTGTGATTGGCTACAACGATCAACGCTTCAAAAACATGTTGTAAATAGACATCAATGACGGTCTTCACCAAGCGCTTACACAGATACATACGGGAGCGTAAGCAGGCGTCTATCGGGAACCTTCTATCAGCGAATATATTAGGGACTGCTTTCAAACGCTCCTGTGTGTATCTGTGTAAAATTTCAGTACCGACTTAGTACTGAAGTCGGTACTTTTGACAACCCTATCCCCAACAGACATTCTACAGACTACTTTGCAAGTACACCCCTAGGCCAAGCCAAAAAGGGCAAAATATTTAGTGACCATTTTAATCACAAATCACTGGCCAGCAAATTAACAAGAATTGCACAAATACTGTAGATAAAGTAACTTGGCATGGAATAGCCTTCCCCAACTTGCATATAGCTTTTTACAGGAAGAAGAGTCAGTGTTGTTTCACTCAATGTTAATGGATTCCAACAGTTCATGGGTAGTTGAAAAAATGTCTCCCAGTTCATTTAAGTTTAATGTGAGACCAAATATTTACTATAGTGTTCAAAACTGGACTCTGACCAGGCCAAACCATGAGTCTGATGGACTTGTTTTCAAGCCACTTCTTGGTCGTCTTTGCAGTTTGGGCAGGAGCATTGTTTTGTTGAAAAACAACATCTGATCATTCCTCTTCAGACAACTTTTTAAGTGTGGGAAGCAAACCATGCTGCAATATTCTCCTGTACTCCAAAGCATTAAATGACTTTTCACAGTGAAGTAGCTCATCAATACCAGCACAATGACACCTCTTCCTCCATGCTTCACTGTGGAAGTGATGCATTTATTATTAGATTTCTCACCAGATTTTCAAAGACATCGCTCTGGAGCATCACCATGCATCTCATCACTCCACACACAACTTATCATATTCTGCCAGAAACTTCATAATGTCTTTGATGTTTTTCTGAGACCGCAATATTTAAGTAGTGCATTTGCTTAAATTTAGCTAATTTCCAGTCCAATAATTTGTGGTTAAGACAATTACGAAAAACAAACAAAAAAAAAAAAAAAAACAAGAAAAATTAAGGCAATTAAAAGCTTAATATTTAGCCAATTTGGGCTTGACTTTTTTTTTTTTTTTTGCCCAGGAGTGTAAAAGAGTTCAGAAGTATGCCATCTGCTCTTTTTAAAATATAAAATTTTAGTAGGCACAATTTATTCAGTCCACAAAACAAATTTAAAGCATTTAAGCGTAAACCTTTAGATCATAAGGTCTTTAAGATAATGAGAAACATAAATTCAGGCAAGTGTATCTAAACCTTTGCCTGGTATTGTAAATTTGCAGCATTTTCTTTTTAAATACACACAGGAAAGATTAAAAACTGAATTCATTCATAGAGAAAATGTATGCCAGCATTTGTTGAAAAATAAACAGATAAACTTGAATCTATAAATCTTGTTTGCATAAACCAGTAAATGCATATTTAACAGCATCCCCAGAGAAGTAGTAGAAAGACAAAAAAAACTGCACGCAAATATCACTGGTTCTTGAGTGTATCAACATGCTAGATTTGAATATGTATGAATTAATGAGATTTCAGAGAAACCAGTTTCCTAAGTGCAAGCAATCATAAAAATGAGCATGCAATCTTCATAGCTTCTACTTAACAGCCTCATATTTTATGCATTTATATACTTGTAGAACTTCCTTTGTTTATTTTTCTACTGAAATAAGGCCAAGCCTTTAAACAGGTGTACGTGAACAGGCTCCATTTGCGCTCAGAAATCGTGAAATAGAAATCATGTTGAGATTCAGTGATGAGCACTGGTTTTCTAGCTGTGTAAATATTGGTAATACCCTGGGAGAGAAGTAGATTTCCATCTGCATGTCTCAGAGGATCGCACTATGATGACTGCTGCATTCTGGGCCGTGTCTCTGCCTCTCTCTCTCTTGTTGTTTGTTTTTTGGTGCATTGCACTAATGCATCTAATGACTTCTTAATTAGCTGAGGTGTTTTTTTGCGGGCATGGCCGCTCAACACATTCGTTTTCACTAATCAGCATGATCTGTTTGTGTCTACTGTGCATGTGGCTTCACCAGCATTGGGGTAACTAACTAAAAGTAGTTGTTTTACCAACTTAACTACAGTTTTAGTAGTGTGACATTAGCTCAGCTGTTTTCACAGTATAGCTTAGCTAAAAAAAAAGCATTTTTTTCAACAAAAAGCAGTGTAGTGTGAAACCAACACTACACCCTGCTTTTTATATCACATTTACAGCCAAGTGCATTGAGGCAGTTATCAAACGCTATTTCCAACAATAATGTTCTCTCTAGGGTTTCCAACTTCCGAAATTTGGCACAGGAGGAGGAATACTGTAGCAGTATGGATCTGTTGTTATGTAAATATAAATATGTGCATTTAGAAATCAGAAATCAGAAAATTCAAGACTAAGAAAAACGCGACATGAAATACAATCCATGTACTTTCTTCTCTGAGGTAAAAATATCCATTGTGTTCATTGCAACAAGAAGTTATCGCATTCACATCTGTCAACTGTCATTCTGACTGACAACCGGAGTTCCGGTCTGGAGATATTCAAGAGATGGAGATATTCAACTCAGTACTCAGAAAGTATACGGATACTTTTTTGGGATTTCTAGGTGTTTATTTCATGTCACATTTTTATTCATTGGTACATGTTATTCCAAACATGACTTCTACTGAATCATTTACTCAAAACAACTAGTTTTTTTTTTTTTTAAGTAGCTTCCCCAAGACATGCTTAAAAAAAACCTGCTTTTGATTCTACAGGCATCTTCCATCTGCGTGTACCGGAGTCATCAGCAGTCGGGTCAGCGGTTGGCCGAATCAAAGCTCATGATCTGGACATAGGAAAAAATGCGGAGGTGGAATACAACATCGTCCCTGGAGATGGAGGAGCCATGTTTGACATCACCACCAACGAGCACAATCAGGAGGGAATCATCATGCTCAAAAAGGTAAAGCCTTATTTACAGTACAATCAATTCTAACAACAAAATACAGGTTAAAGACTCTGCGGGTGATTTGTATTATTATATGGACTGGAGGTCACATTAAAATATTTTTTCATCCTTTACTCTTGTCACTGACACAATCTTAAAGGCCCACTGAAGAGCCTTGGAACGCGCAGCATTATTCAGTGTGTTGATGTAATTTCCACTGAAACAGGAAGACAGGGCGGGACATATCGAACAGCTCCTCCCCTTTTTTGAAATGGCCAATAGCGTTCCGTTTATATCACAGCTCGGCCAGAGCCATTGAGCTCGGTAAAGCTTTAGTTTCCTTCTAATCTCCTCCATAACGCTATAAAATATAGCATTCTGTGCAGAATTCAAATGGGTCCGATACGTTTTGTGGTCTGTGTCGTTTGGCACATATAATCCGCTCTGTGCTATCGTGTCTCTGGACCGGAGCAGACTGTGTGCGTGCTGTGGTGGTTCGCATGACGCTAATGTGAAACCAGACTTCATTCGCCTCAATGGAAAGCATATTTACATTGTCTTAATCGTTCCCTAGCTTGAGCGTCTATTTATAATGTATGGCGCGGGACGCTTTAGATTCTAGAGAGCATTTGATTGGTCAGAAAATCTGATGAGATGATCCATCTTGGCGGAAGTGAGAGACTAAGTTTTGATTGCTTATATCTTCTAAATGCACATTTTTTTTTGGAGCACACTACCTTATAGATAATCTTAAGGCTAACATATCCATACTAAAAGCTAAAAAACTTCAATTTTGCTTTCATGGTGACTTTAAAATATGTAAATCCATCATAAAACTACTGAGTAACAATTTACAATAAGGTTTCAATTGTTAACGTTAGTTAACTACATTAGTTAACAATAACTAACAATGAAAAATACTTCTAAAGTATTTCTTAATCTTAGTTCATTTTAACATTTACTTATACATTATTAAAATTAAAACAAAAATCAAATCTGTTAATATTATTTAATGGACCAGAGCTATCATGAAATACCAGATTTAATGATAAAAAAAAAGTTGTATTTTTATTTTATTAAATAATATTAATAATGATTTATGAATTTTGTAGCAAACGTACTGCTCATTGTTAGTTTATTTTAGTTCATGCATTACCTTATTGTAAAGCATTACTAACTATGGATTGTTACATTTCAAAAACATTGCTGGTAACACTTTACAATAAATTGCCATTAGTTAATGTTTGTAAATGCATTAACTAAAATGAACTAACAATAAGAAGTACATTTGTTACAGTATTTATTAATCTTTGTTAATTTTGGTTAATAAAAATACAACAGTTCATTGTTAGTTCATGCCAGCTCAGGTCCATTAACTAATGTTAGCAGATAAAACTTTTGATTTTAATAATGTATTAGTACATGTTGAAATTACTATTAACCAAGACTATTAAATGCTTCAGAATTATTTTTCATTGTTAGTTGATGTTAATAATGTTAACAAATGGAAGCTTATTGTAACTTCTTACCACTTATAACCAAAACAGAGTGAAATAATAATAAACTATTTTAGTATTTATTGTGTGAAAATGATTTATATCAATTATTACACTAATTATGATTGTCCTTCAGTTAATGAAGTTGTATCAAAAGTTAGTGGACTTGGTTACCAAGACGACAAAACTGCCAGTCTAAGAGTGCTTGAGATAAAATATGAGATGTATTTTGTGTGAAGAAAACAGAAAAAAATCAAAGTAATAATTATATCTTGTGAAATTACCAATCACGCTGTAATTTTGTCAAATTGTGTAAAAAATATGTTAACCTATTAATTAAGCCAGTTATCAATTTTCAAGGTTCTATATGCTGCCATAAACTCAAACTACATAACAGAAACACACACAAGCTTGACTTTTAAATACAGAAACCTGAGATATGTCATTGTGTGTAAGTTAATATACATGTAAAATGACCTCCCTCTAGGTCCGAGTCTATCCGAGTTGCCGTAGTCCTTCAAATGTTGTGTCATGACTCAACCATACACTGAGAATGACCCATCAGCCCATCATTCATACAACCGCAACCGCATTATCAAAACATCACTCAAACATCAGTGTTAAGAGCACTTTGGGGTAATTGTGTCTGACATTAAGAACTCCCCCAAAGGTAAACTAGAACATTCAGCTCTGCTGGAGAGTACGCAAGGTGACTTTCTTTGATTTGAATTGAGCTCAGTACTTAAATACTGGCAGCGTGACAGGACTTATTAATGCGGCACACATCTCTTTATATTATCTCTATTGTCTCCGCCTAGTGGAATGAGGACAGCCTTGTCAATAAAAACAGCTGCAGTTTATACGGGACAGTGTGTGCTGGTATAATATTACTGAAACCGCACTGCGCTGATCTCTGTAAGTCTTAGTGGAGATATATGAGGGTGGGGAGCACTAACTGTGTCCATATGCTTCTCTCTAAATGCACACAGCATGCATGACAATAACACAGCCAGGAATCCCCACATCTTTTTCACAATACATTCTGGATATCATCTATCACGTACACACTGCTTTGGGAGTGACAGCAGTGTTTATGTGCAGGACTGAATCACAGTGGTTGACTAAGTGCAATGTTTTACCTGGTTTTGAAGCTGTGAACAAGAACCATTAGTCTATATATAGGGACATTTTAAAATAACTGTTTTCTATTTTTAATATGTTTCAAAATGCAATTCATTCCTGTGATGGAAAATCGTATCATTACTCCAGTCTTTAGTGCTCCTTCAGAAATCATTCTAATATGCCGATTTGCTGCTCAAGAAACATTTATTATTAATATCAATGCTGAAAATGGTTGTGCTGCTTAAAGGGTTAGTTCACCCCAAAATGAAAATTATCCCATAATTTACTCGCCCTCAAGCCATCCTAGGTGTATATGACTTTCTTCTTTCAGCCAAATACAATCGGAGCTATATTAAATATTCTGGCTCTTCCAAGCTTTATAATGGGAGTGGATGGTTCCTGAGATTTCAAACGAATAGGGCTGGGCAACAAACTCAAGCTCCTCTTCTCTTATATGGAAATCCTCTGACATTTCTCTTTAAAAATTCTTGTTTTAGACTTTTAATTCTTGACCGTCATGTGTCGGGTCTGGGGTCACTCTTCCGCCACAACTAGACTCGCGTACGACCATTGCTGGAAGCCAGCGATTATAGTTTATAAAGTTTTAAATATAGATATTTTTCTTACAAAAACGCATCACTTCACTTCAGAAGGCCTTTATTAACCCCCTGGAGCTGTATGAATTACTTTTATGATGGATAAATGCACTTTTTTGGGCTTCAAAATCTCAGGAACCATTTACTCCCATTATAAAGCTTGGAAGACCCAGGATATTTTTTAATATAACTCAGATTGTGTTTGGCTGAAAGAAGAAAGTCATATACACCTAGGATGGCTTGAGGGTGAGTAAATTATGGGATAATTTTCATTTTTGGGTGAACAAACTTTTTAATATTATTCTTGTGGAAACCATGATACTTTTTTTCAGGATTCAAAAGAACAGCATTTATTTGAAATACTTATCTTTTGTAACATTATAAATGTTTTTACTGTAATTTTAAATCAAATTAATGGGTCCTTGTTGAATAAAAGTATTAATATTTAAAAAAAAAAAAAAAAAAATTCACTGACCCCAATCTTTTGAATAGTATTCATTATAAGTGTAAAAAACGGAACAATAAAATATTAACAATAATAAATTATTCTCTGGAAGACTGTAATACCCTTTGGCTCTCAATCTCAATCTGCTACCTGTCAATATATATATAAATATATTTTGCTCTCATGCAATAGAGGTAGGGGAAAGAGTACATTTTGACTTATTTCATATTAACCTACTGTCAGGCTCTGTCAAAATCTTTCATTGACCCATCAGTTTTGGTGCAATATTGCATCAAGGAATCTAATAATTGTATGTAAACAACAAAACACCACAGCAATATAAAACAGCATCATGATTTCATTTTAGCTGTCTGCCATCTTTTCCAGGAAACAGAGATGACTAGGTTACCTCCAGGAATAGAGCATTGCACCATTTCCAAGGGTACTCATAAAATCTGACACATACACACTCAGTTGCAAACACTTCTCTTATTAAATCGCTGAAGCTATAAATGCTTTTGTTGTGATTTGAAATTCTCTTTGTTAACACATCACATAAAGAATCACACGGGATATGGAGGCAGAGCTAAGAAAGTATGTCATAAAACAATAGGCAAGCATCAAGTAATGCCATTAAAACAGCTGGAACATTAGTGTCAGGTCTATATTGATCCATCGCCTGTTTTTGCCTGTAAACATCTCTCTAAGTTGCACACAAGATACGTCATAGTCACTGATTCAAAGACAAATGGAACTTTGCACACTTGATGAATCAAGATGAAGACTTGAATAAAATGTCATTACATTACGGGTAATATGACTGTTTACACTGTGCAATGGTAAAATTGTCAAGTGAAAGAGATTTAGCTATACAGTCCTTTTCATCATAATGCTCAACAGCAGCTGTAGAGATGAAGGTCCTGCCTTACAATTTAAAAAGCCCATCACCTGTTTGCTTACTCTAAAATGTGCACATGCCAATTAGCTGGACCAGACTGAAATAGTTTCTAAGCGATACATATTGGAAGATGCTTATTTTATTTGCAATGATTAATCTTATCTTTTGGTTTGCAAGTTACAAGTAAAAAAAAAAAGAAGTAAAAGTGTGTGTGTAATATATATATATATGTATATGTGTATGTATATACAGTTGTGCTCAAAATTATTCATACCTTTGGTAAATATGACCAAAGAAGGCTATGAAAATAAATCTGCATCGTTAATCCTTTTGATCTTTTATTTAAAAAATCTACAAAAATCCAACCTTTCATTGGAGAATAAGAATTTTAAATGGGGGGAAAATCTCATTATGAAAGAAATGTTTTTCTCTAATACACATTGCTCACAATTAATCATACCCTTTTATTCAATACTTTTTGCAACCTCCTTTTGCCAAGATAACAGCTCTGAGTCTTCTTCTATAATGCCTGATGAGTTTGGAGAACACCTGACAAGAGATCAGAGACCATTCCTTCATACAGAATCTCTACAGATCCTTCAGATTCCCAGCTCCACATTGGTGCTTCTTCTCTTCAGTTCACTCCACTCATTTTCTTTAGGGTTCAGGTCAGGGAACTGGGACGGCCATGGCAGAAGCTTCATTTTGTGCTCAGGGACACATTTTTGTGTTGGTTTTGATGTTTGTTTTGGATCATTGTCCTGTTGGAAGATCCAACCACGGCCCATTATATGACTTCTAGCAGGGACAGTCAGGTTTTGATTTTTTTATCTGTTGGTATTTGATAGAATCCATGATGCCATGTATCTGAACAAGATGTCCAGGATCTCCGGTGGAAAAATAGGCCCACAACTTTAAAGATACAGCAGTATATTTAATTGTACACATGGGGTACTTTTTACCCCTGTGTGCACCAAACCCATCTTGAGTGTTTGCTGCTAAAAAGCTCATTTTTTTAGTTTCATCTGACCATCTGATACATGGCGTCATGGATTCTATCAAATACCAACAGATAAAAAATCAAAACCTGACTGTCTCTGCTAGAAGTCACATAATGGGCCGTGGTTGGATCTTCCAACAGGACAATGATCCAAAACAAACATCAAAACCAACACAAAAATGTGTCCCTGAGCACAAAATGAAGCTTCTGCCATGGCCATCCCAGTCCCCTGACCTGAACCCTAAAGAAAATGAGTGGAGTGAACTGAAGAGAAGAAGCACCAACATGCAGCTGGGAATCTGAAGGATCTGTAGAGATTCTGTATGAAGGAATGATCTCTGATCTCTTGTCAGGTGTTCTCCAAACTCATCAGGCATTATAGAAGAAGACTCAGAGCTGTTATCTTGGCAAAAGGAGGTTGCAAAAAGTATTGAATAAAAGGGTATGATTAGTTGTGAGCAATGTGTATTAGAGAAAAACATTTCTTTCATAATGAGATTTTTCCCCCCCATATTAAAAATTCTATTTCTCCAATGAAAGGTTGGATTTTTGTAGATTTTTAAAATAAAAGATCAAAAGGATTAACGATGCAGATTTATTTTCATAGCCTTCTTTGGTCATATTTACCAAGGGTATGAATAATTTTGAGCACAACTGTATGTGTGTGTGTGTGTGTGTGTATATGTATGTATGTATGTATGTATAATTATATAATATATAATTACATTAATAACGTTTATGTTAGATGCGCTTAATCGATTTGACAGCACTAAATAATATAATACAATTATAATATAATATAATATAATATAATATAATATTGGACATTCAATGCTGTAAATATACTTTGAGAAACACAAATGAAATGGTAAATTACTTTTGGTCTTGTTTGTGCACTTTCCACAGCAACCGTTTCCACATCAAAACATCTGCATCTCTGTTACCATAGAAATATAGATTATTGAGCAGCAGTCTCACAGCACTAAAGGCTAAATCTATAAAATATCAGCATGCATTTTGTTCTTCTCCTTTTCTTTTCCAGTGCACAACCTTTTTTCCCCCCGCTGAGGCTTAAAGAGATGGCATTATGATTTTCTTCCCTCCACTTGTCTGTCAGTCCACTAACAGGTTTCAGTGCTTTGTCTGTATTCTTGTGGGTTCAAGACACCAATTACAGGTGTGGACAATGTCAGAGAAATTAGTGCAGTTATTTTCTCTCTGTCTTTCAGTCTGTGCGTGTCTGTACAGCTGAGAGAGAGCGAGAGATTTATTGTGGGCATGTATTGTCTCTGTTTACCCCTCAGTTTGACTGTGTGTCGTGCCAACACTGAGACAGAATGATGCATTCTCCTCAATAGGAGGTCCAGGCAGCAATCCTGCCAGTGTGGAGATGCTGTCTCTTTCTCCACAGTGAAAGAATTGAAGCATGTGCCCTACAAGCCACAGCTTACATGAGGTGAAGAGGTTTATGTTTTTTTGCCTGAGAAGTGTTTTTGTGCACATGTGTGCTGTTTATGCGCTTGATAGCAATGAGGCATGGTGACCCCTCGGCGATTTGGAACAGTGGGCAGAACAGGATTGAGCGTTTACTGCAATTTAACAACAGTACAGGAACAAACTAGCATTTCAAACACACTCACACACACAGTGGGAATGTTCAAGATGCTATAATTCTACTTACTGTTTTGAAAGAAAACTAAGCGATACGTGCAAATTTATTTTCAAATAACCAAATTTCATCCTACATTTGCTAAAATGTTCAGTAGACTACTAGAGTTCGGCACTGTGTCCCACCATTTAAAACTAATGCAATGCTTGTCAAGGTGAATACTGTAACATGCTACTGTTTGAAATGTTTTCCATTGCAAATTGTGTATAGTTTAAGATGCTATTTTAATAGGCAGTATGCAGTAGGTCTTGCCACTGTCGCTAAAATAATTCTGTTCAGGCTTACCACGGTATACGGTGATGCCGATTATACTTTGTACAATAGATACCTGTGATACTGGTGTGAAAATTTATATTGGTTAAAAGGTGGAAAGTATAGAAGCCCATTTCCATCACATAAGAAAAAGCAATAATGCTTTGGTAAATCATAATGATGACATAAAAAGTCAAAATTATGAAATAATTTTTGGCATGAAAAAAAAAAAACTAAATTATGAGATAAAAAGTAATAATTATGACAAATATTTTATTAAAAGTCAAATTTCTTAATTAAAAAGTATTTACATAATAATTATGACAAAAACATTGAACTTTATGTCATAATGATGTTTTTTTTTTTTTTTCTCATGTGGCCGAAGTAGGCTTCCAGCTGTTTTAGGATTGGAAACCGTTCCTATGTCAATATTATAAGAAAAATTATTGCATATCACGGACACGGTAACACTTTAGTATGGGGAATAATTCTCTCTTTTAACTAGTTTTTTTTATTAGCTTGCATATTGGCTGTTTATTAGTACTTATAAAGCACATATTAATGCCTTAAAGGGATAGTTCACCCAAAAATGAAAATTCTGTCATCATTTACTCACCCTCAGGTTGTTCCAAACTTGTATAAATATTTTTGTTCTGTTGAACACAAAGGAAGATGTTTTAAAGAATGTGGGAAACTGAACAGTTCTAGGGCACCACTGACTTCCATAGTATTTTTTTTTCCTACTATGGAAGTCAATGGTGCCCCAAAGCGGCCTGGTTACAAACTTTCTTCAAAATATCTTCCTTTCAACAGAACAAAGAAATTTTTACAGGTTTGGAACAACTTGAGGGTGAGTAAATCATGACAGAATTTTCATTTTTGGGTGAACTATCCCTTTAAGCCCGGGATACACTGCACGATTTTAGCAATCCTATAAGATCATTACTTTATCACACTGTACGACATGGATCTATTAAACTTGGGTACGACCTGCATTTAGACTGAACGATGATGACACTTGTTGACTCGTAGGCTACGATGCAAGTTTCTATACAAGAATAAAATGTCATCAGCAAGCGCTAGTGGTAAACAAAAACACCATGTTGAATCACACTTTGGCAGTTGTAGTTTTTATGTGTGCTGAAAAAAAAAGGAAGCGGCGAAAGAAGAAGGGAAAAGAGCTTGAGGTAAGCAAATTTAAGTTTTAGCGCCATGTCACATTGATTTCATGTCGCATTTTTATTGGCTGGTCAGTAGACGTAGATCGTAGCAGTAAACACACTGTGCGTTGATCATGCTAAATTTCTGACACTGTCAAAAAATGATCGTAGGCTATCTTTGGTCGCAAGACCGGGAAAACGGCCGTCTTTGAACCTTGCACTGTACGACATAAGACCACCGATTAAAAGCCACGATAACAGAAATCGCCACGATTGTTTCACGTTGGCAATCTTTCATCTGGGACAGCCAAAAATCGTGCAGTGTATCCCGGGCTTTATTCTGCATGACCATATTCTACATCCCTAAATCCTGCCCCATACCTAAACTTAAATGCTACAACAACTACCTTACTAACTATTAATAAGCAGTAAATTAAAAGTTGAGGCAAAAGTCATAGTGAATAGTGAATATGTGTTCCCCATACCAAAGTGTTACCCATATTACTATATAGTGTCCAACCAGTGGTATTGCCGGTATAGCCAGTTTGAACTCAAATAATGCACCAACATGAAAATTATAGTCTAATTATACATGAACACACCATTATATTTGCACTAAAATTGTATTTATATTATTACTCAATATCGCACAATATATAAAATTTGCTTCGAAAAAGTTGTTCCGCTCCATATTTTTAACCAAACTGTCACTGTTACCAAGTAGATTAAAAATATGTTTAAAACATTCAAGAAATAAAAATGGCCAAGGCATGTTTTCCCAATAATTTCGAGATGCTGCTCCCTGCAGAGCCAATGGGTGGAGCTTGACATCCAGCTCCCCTTCTCTGGACATAATGGGTGGAGCCTGAAGGTCCAGCCACACCCAAACCCTACCCATAACCCTATCCCTAAACCTAATTAGGTCAGGCTCCCCCATTAGGTCCACAGAGGTGGAGCTGGACTAGGTCAGACTCCACCCATGACATCCAAAGAGGGGGAGCTGGATACTTAGATACTTTGGAGCTTACCACTTGATAATGGCAGCAATAGTTGAAATTGACGTGACGTGTGGCCAAATATGGTGTCCCATATTTAGAATTTGTGCTCTGCACTTCACACACACACAGCAGTGAGTACTGAACACACTCACACACCTTGAACACACACCTGGAGCAGTGGGCAGCCATTTTTGCTGCGGCGCCCGGGGAGCGATTGGGGGTTAGGTGCCTTGCTCAAGGGCACCTCAGTTGTGGGTAATGAGAGTGGAAGAGAGCGCTGTTCATCACTCTCCCCACCTACATTTCCTGCAGGTACTGAGACTCGAACCCGCGACACAAGTCAGACTCTCTAACCCAGGGGTGTCCAAAGTCAGTCCTGTAGGGCCACTATCCTGTAGAGTTTAGCTCCAACTTGCCTCAACACACCTGCCTAGAAGTTTCTAGTATGTCTAGTAAGAGCTTGATTAGATGGTTCAGGTGTGTTTAATTGGGGTTGGAGCAAAACTCTGCAGGACAGTGGCACTCCAGGAGCAGGATTGGACACCCCTGCTCAAACCATTAGGCCACAACTGCCTCATTTAAGCATTTTACTATATGAAAAATACAACAGAGACTTTCATGATCAGTTTTGATGATGCTAATGAGTCACTGAATCAGTATTGAATTGACTCACTGAAACAGACAGGCTGAATCCGGAACCGTACTACTCTTATTTTTCTGTAGCAGAAATAGTAGTAAGCTTGTATGTGGTTCCAAATTCAACAACTACTTCTGTTCAGATAAAGGCACTATTTTGCTTGTAAAACGCAAAAGTAAGCTGAAGACTATAGCGGGGCTTTGGCTGAATGGTGCTCTATGCTGGCCGACTGAATGAGATGTATGTGTGTGTCTGTGTGTTGAGAGGATCATCAAGGCTTAAGGATTCTGAGTGATTACCTGCTCTACTGTCAGCTTGAACATGGGCGGCACAGGAGATCATGAAAATGTTTAGACAACCTCTCGGCTAAAGTAGCGATTAAAGCAAACAATAGGCCCTGCCGATCCCCGCTACAATCGTGCGTAACATCCCTATTTACAATTCCTCAAATAAACACTCAGCAACACAATAATGAGCATACACATACTTATACGTGTAAACAGACACACACACACACACACACACACACGCAGCGAGTCACATATTTCCTTATCTTCGGTTCTACTCAAAGGATGCTCTTGTCAGATTAAAATGCTTTGTGAATTGTAATGCATTTGTGTGTCTGTTAGCGAGTATGCATGAAATGAGTGTTTTGTGAAAGTGGTAATTGAAATGCTAAATGTGGGGAACTGGCTTTGATGCTACAGACCACACACATTTTACATTTAGGGGAGACTGGTGCTCGTCACAGTTTTTAGTGAAAAATTCTCAGCAAAGGTTTCTTTTTGCAAAGTTGTCACAATGAGAATCTGCTATTAAATAACATATATTGTGGTTTAATATTACAAACTAAATTTAATCAACAACAACAACAACAAAAAAACAATTATGAAGTGTAAGACGTTTTTTTACATATAAACATTTTTTACATGTGTATATATAAAATCAAATTTGATCAAATCAAATTCGGTTCAGTTCTGTTCTTTTGAACTTTCTATTCAGATTTTTTTTAATGTCTCACAGTTTAACAAAAATATTAAGCAGCACATTAGAATTATTTTAGAAGGATCGTGTGACAATGAAGACTGGAAATGATGCTGAAAACTGAGCTTTTGACATCACAGAAAAAAAAAAAAGTTATTTAAAATTGTAATTATATTTCACAATAATACTGTTTTTATTGTAATTTTGATCAAAATGGTGAGCAAGAGTGTTCTTTTCAAAAGTCTTACTGACCCCAGTCTTTTGAACTTTTATGTACACACAAAAAGATACATACATAACCAAACAAAGTCATTTTGGGAACCTTACATTTCACACCAGTCAGCATTCTGTGCGACGGTGTGAAGCAACAACAGCCCCGAATTCCCAGTAAGTGGGTCAGCTCGTGATTAGTCATCAAAAACAAATGCTCGTTTCTCCCATTAGTAAACAAAAGCAATTATTCTTTTAAGTTGTGAGAGAAGTCTGATCCCACAGGATCTCACCGTCTCCCACTCCCTCAGAGTTGGCAACACAACACAGAATACAGGCCTACTAATTATCACATAGTTCACTTAAACAAAGAAACAATGACAAAATATTGAAGATTATCTGAGCTGCAAAGAGGCTAACAAAACATGACAAGAAAAGGTGTGAGGCAGATGGACATCCCATAGCAGAATTTCAACACAACAATCAATGTTGCTCTTCATTTGCCACATGGAAATGAGACTTCTGAAAGTCTGAAATGCCTTCAGTCTAATGACTCATTCCTGCAGTGTCCTACTCTGTCAGAGTTTCTCATCCCCCATTAAGTATGTCATTAATGTGCTGTTTGATCTATAAATCAGCTGAGAGTGTTCAAACTGCCACAGTCACTGGGATTTTAATGACTCACCACTTCCATGATAAAAAAGTAATGACATATTCACCTGATTTAAGATCATTTGGGAAGGAGGAAAGTCTTGAATGTGAAAATCACATTGGATGGCCTTGTTTATTCCACATTTTCTCCATGTGTTTTGTTTGGGAACAGAACTGTAGGATTCTAACAGGAGTAAGCAGTGCCACCTATGGGTGACTCCTGGTTAATATACTGGTAAAATAAATAAAAAGGGCAATGTTCAGAAGGGAATAGCTTACTTCTTGTGGAATACTACAAATCTACATATACTGGTTATTAATTATTAAATAGTATGTGAAACAGAATGCATTATGCAACAATAAAGATTTCAAAAATTAGTATGCAATGTTGTCACTTGACCTCAATATGTTTGTCACATGACCTTGTCACATTCTGGCTAACTATGGTAAATATCTTGTTTCTCTGTTAGGAAATTGTACAGTATGTGAGTAGAAATTTTGAGGGCACTTAAAAGTGTGAAATGGATGTTTTTCAATGGATGTTTTTAACATAGTGTGATTAGTCACATGATATTCATGGCTAACATGAAAAAATATTTCTGGAGCTGTGTACCCCATGAAGCAAATATGGCAACATTCAAGATGCATAGTCCTGGGAATACAAGCGCTAGCAAGCAACTGTCATTGAGATGAATGGGAATCCTGATGGATAACTTTCACCAGGTATTATACACTTTAGCAAGTGACATTCAGTTGTTATCTTAGTTATTTTACATGTTTATTACAATATTTTAGTTAAATGTCTTATCATTTGGCAGTCTTAGGTTAAAAATCATGGCTGATATCACTTCCTGTTCATTTTTCACACTGGAAATGGAGACTGCGTTCGAAATCACATACTCTAAGTAGGTACTTATCTTGAATAAGTACTTTGCGACTGCTAAAAAAGTGTGCTCTATATATGAATGTATGTGGTATAAATGTAATACGGACGTACTACATTCGCCATGTTGTCATTATCATGTGACCTAGCGTAATTTATCACTTCAATGCCATTCGTAAAACAAATCCTCTCCCGTGAGCTCATAGGATAGTAAATTGTCCATTGTATGCACACTTCAGAATCTTGCCGGAAGCAGTAGGACCCCGGGGTACTTTTTGCCTTCTCTTTTATGAGTACTGTGAATTCAGACATACTTCTTTTGTCACATTCTTTTTTTCCGCCTACTATATAGTAGGAAAGTATGCGATTTCAGACGCAGACGGAATTGTATTGTGGAATACAGCATTCCATGCATATGGAAAGTAGGTCACTTATGTGTAATATTAGCATACAGTGCACAGTATACGTCGTATATTCTGCAGAAATAGTATGCTATTTCAAACAGCCAAGAGGAACAAAATTGTATTTGGAAACAGAAATGGCTTGTTTACCTTCCTGCAAACCTGTGAATGCGAAATGTTATGACATGACAGACAAGTGCAGTGACAAAGATCTGATGATGTATACTTGATAATATCCGATAATACATATCAAGGACTCCACAGATGTGTGTGTGTGTGTGTGTGTGTGTACGTACAAGTAGGAATGTCAGCATGCACGCCATGTGGTAAGGAAAAGGGATATAAAAAACTTTAGCTGAGAGCAGCAGTCTGAGGGTGACGAGATGTTAGCGTTGTATTTGTGTCAGTGCTATGAACTGAGGTTATTAGAGGGGATATTTTATACCACCAAATGTCAAGAATCTAGAAACCAAAGGTGTGTTATGACACTAGTTGTGTGCCTGCGGATATATGCATCAAACCAAGTGTGCAATATACATTTGTTGTAGTGTTGTCAAAAGTACCGACTTCGGTACCAAGTACACACGGGACCGTTTGAAAGCAGGCCTCTATCAACGGATCCGTCTATCAGCAGATATATTAGGGATCTGCTGATAGATGCCTGCTTTCAAACGCTCCCATGTGTATCTGTGCAAGCGCTCTGTGAAGAGCGTCAAAGATGTCTATTTACATGTTTTTGAAGTGTTGATCATTGTAGCCAATCACACATATATCTGTTGAGCTCATGAACACAATGGCCAATCAGAGGTGTTTAAAGGATTAGTTCACAGCCTCAAGCCATCCTAGGTGTATATGACATTCTTCTTTCAGACGAATACAATCAGAGTTATATTAATAATCACCCTTATGCTCCTAAGCTTTACAATAGCAGTGCACAGAATCCACCTGTTTGAAACTCAAAAAAGTGCATCCATCCATCATAAACGTACTTTACCTTACTATGGTGAGATAACCCCATGTAAACGAAGAGATCAAACATCCCAGTTACAACATGAATTATCGACACAGAAAACTCATTTTAGCAGTAGAGGGCTCTGCATGCTTTGCTGGTTCCAAATAGAGGGCTGTATGCACCTCCAAACCCTGCTGTGGTTGGAATAGGCCTTACCGTCTATTTCCAGCCAGTTCTGCTCAATGCAGAGCACACACTGCCGTGTTTACCTCCAGTGATCGTTCAGTATCAAAACAATGTCAAGTTTGATGTATTGGCCAATACTTGTGGAACATTGTTGTGAGATACAGTTTATGAGTTTGGTTGTGTGGTTGCATGCTAGTTTGAGATTCTGCTACTGATTCGGTAAAATGCATTATGGCAGCGTAAGGTTCTCAATTAGTGGGTTATGAACCAAAAATGGGACACAGGTCCATTTGATTGAATTACGGACCACAGGGAGAAAACATAAGGGAAAAAAAATCATGCTTTGGTAAATCCATAATTATGACGTAATTTGTGAGGAAAAAAGTAATGAGAATTATGAGAGAGAAAGTCAAAACCCTGGGATACTGAGTCATAATCATAAGATAAAAAGACAAAACTATGAGATACTAATTCATAATTATGAGATAAAAAGTCAAAAGTATGGCAAATTTTGTCATTATTATGTCTTTTCCTCATAATTTCAACTTTTTATCTCATAATTATGACTTGGTATGTGATAATTTCAACTCTTTATCTCATATTTTTAATTCAGTTTAATATAAAGCACTTTTTTCCCAAAAATGGGCTTCCATACTGGTCATACTATGCTTAATGTTTGTGAATAATATAATGCAACCATATAATCATAAGTAGTTGGGCTAAAAATTGTTTCAATGTTGTGCCAGTGTTTTTGACATTCTCAATCAAATTCAATAGTGTTAGGGTAAACATTCGTATGTAACTTAGTAGACACTTAAATTATTAATTTAACAGGTAATATTAATGTATTTACTTTAGTATGATAAACAATTTTGGTGCTGTGTTGGGTCGCCACTTCATGTCCAATGTAAAATCTGGGTCCTGATGCAAAACCACTTAAGAACCACTGGGACTCATGGCTAAACATCTACTCAAGGGAACCATGCTGATACTCACCAAATACTTTTATCTTCCAACCTGCAATCTTTGTACTTCCAGCTAAGAGGCTTACCAGAATATTAAGGTTATTTTCAATGTAATGTCTAGGCTTTGGATTTGTGGCATAATGCTGATTTCCAGACAATAACTTTGACTTGTCCCTCAGTTTTTAATAATGCACGAGAAACTCTGTTTTACAGCAATTCACTTATAATGGAAGCCACTGTTTAAGTGTTGTGTTTATAGTTTTAAAATGGTGTGCAAATGTTGAAAAACTATAGGCTTCCATTCTGGGTGTGTTGTTGTAAATATGTAGGCATTATGTTCTTCTACTCAAACTACTATAGTTAAAGACTATGGTTAGTGCCAAGAGTAGCAATTACACTGTTGTCGCATCAAAAAGTGCATTCTGGATGAGAAGCATCAGTATATGGACACTGGCTTGAAAATATCCCAAAATATTCCTTTAATTTAATTAATATCCAAAGTAATTTACTATATTTGTCTTAGTTTTCAAATCATTTCCATCTGTTTCTTTCAGAAGGATGCTGCCTTTCCCTATTGTACCTCGCTGACACACATTTTTTTGCTGCTTGCCAGAGTAATTCATAATATAAAGCAAATTAAGTCAGCAAAAGATTCATAACAGTATAATTTTAGAACTGCACAACTGCAGTTTCCGGTACTCTCTAAAGTTGTTCACTAGCCAAGTGAATGTTTTTGGGAGCTGTGACTTTGTGTCAATACAAATTATCCACTGTGCAGTTTCGCTAATAAAATACAATAAGCTAACTTGCAAGATGATCCTGTAATGCACTCATTAATGCTGATTAAATTAGCTCTTATCCACCCAGATCAGCAGGAGATGCAGACAGGTCCTTTACCTCGGAAAGACATCCTGGCCATGGCTTGCATTGCCAGTAATTAAGCACATTCTGACAAATTAGAATATATAATCGGGTCCTTTTTAATTAGTATTAATTAGTATGCACAAGGTGCAAATATAAGTAGGCCAGAATTTTAAAATAGAAAGCAGTTTTTCTGTTTTGTATATTTGATCAAATAAATGCCGCCTTGGTAAACATAAGAGACTTCTTTCATAAATAAAAATCTTACCGAGCCCAAACTGTGTGTATATACACGGTAGTATATGGAAAATAGTTTGTAATAATACTCTAAAAATGAAATTACTTCCTAGATAATAATGTTATTAGAACCTATATTTTGTTTGCTAAAGGATATAAATTGATTACTTATTAAAACATTACTCACAAGAAACATTACAAACATTTTGATTAGAAAAAACAAAATGAAGAAACACCTGCAATATTTATTTTAATAAATTTGTCAATGTTATATAAGTTAGTGCAGCACCAGGGACATGGTAAAAATTGTAATATCCTCTTGAGCCAAAAAATGTAAATTATTTAAAATTTGCATTTAAAGTATGTTCACTTAAATGTGATATTGTGATCATATTTTTTTCTAGTATATTTAGACATAGTAGGAATGACAGGTGGCAGGCATAGCTGCAATAAGTCTGTACTGCCACTTGTGGGACATCCACAAGAAGTGAATCTATGCATCCATTTTAATTCCTGTCTTGAAAAGAGGATAAGAAAAGTTGTGTTAGTGTAATGCTGTTCCCAACACAAACAAATCCAGCTCTTATTAAAAATGCATTATCCTGCTTCCACGTCCTAAAGAGGAAAGTGTACGAGCGAGCGAGCGTCTGATGGGCTCGTGCTGAAAAAAAACCAGCCTTTTCATGAAAACTTGGAGCTATTTCACAGGCCAAGGCTAACAGGCGCACTGTAACAACAACAACAAGAGCACTTTTTCCGGGTGCTTCACATTGTAATCTTTTTTAGATGAAGGCAAACTGCATTACACTACGAAAAGCTGTGAGCGAGTTCTGCATACTAATAAGAGGGTGTATTGATATCGTGCAGAGACGCCCTGAGGATTAAAGGGCTGACTTTAATAATAGCTATTGATTTCACAAAGATCTTCTTAAGTAAGAATAGAATAATGCAGTATTTGGCTGTGTGGGCAAAATGTCTGCTATGCTCCTATTGGTTACCAAGAATAAGCTCAGATCCTGAACGCTAATGGAAATAAAAACGAACTTTACATCAAAGTGCTCTCACATCTACACCGTGAGTTGCAGCAGAAATTCTCCAGAGGACGGTGACGCTGCGTTCTAAAAGCCCCGTAGTGTTTTAGAAATAATCATGAAGAGAATGCTAATGCCGGACATATTTACATTGCATCGAACGGCTCAGAGCATCTGCACCTACACAATGGATGTTGCTTGTTTCAGGATCAGGTGTGCAATTATTCAATTCCCACGACTGGCATTGACGGCTTGGGCCGCGATCATCTGGATTTCTCAGCTGGCACTCACACCAGTGCAAGGAGGGAGCACATTACCATATCAAAGAGTTCAGTGGCATGAAGTGCTGAATTTAAAGTGTCTTTTGTTCTGGTAACGTTCAAGTGTCAGTACACGCAGATACGGAAATGAGTATTTCCTTCACGTACACATATACACGTACTGCCTGAACTACTAACACCTTTCCTGAAGCCTTTGATCTACGTAGTGTTGATTAACATTCTCCAAAGCTTTCAGGTTCGCAGACCAAATGTATTTGTTACAAATGCATAAAGCTGCATATACAATACACTCAGTTTAGTCTCTTGTGGGAAAATGGGAAACCAAATGTAACACCAATATACACACATATATATATATAGCAATGAAGCGACTGTCATGGCGGCCGAGCGAATCCACCATATTGTTTACAAATACTACACTTGTTGTACCACAAACTGTAGTTTTAAGAGTTTTTTAGGCGAGAATGTTGTTGTTTATCCCAGAAATATGTGACTCATATTTAATCATAGTGCCTATTTTACAATTTGTTTAGACGTTTTCGGAGATGCGAGCTCCAGGCCGCCAGCGGCCGTTCTGTGCTCGTGTACCCGCCGAGAACAGCTTCATCTCGGCCAGTGCTTCAGGGATTTGCCGCTGGCACTTATAGTGCTTAAATATGAGATATAATTCATTTTGGGTACATAAAACGAGCAATCGTTGGTCTTATTAATCTATTATTTGTTCCTGAGCAAATCGAATTTGGCGATGTTAAATTTAATAATTTAATATTAAGGCTATATTTAACTTACATCCTGTAGAGCACTGCTTTTGTACGTTTGAATTGTACTATTGTGTTTATTTCCTATTGTCATTTATAATGGCTATTGTTGTTAATTTAAATATTGCTGTTCTGTATATGTATAATTACAATTTAAAATAATGTTTTCTATTTTAATATATTTTAAAATGTAATTTATTCCTGTGATGGTAAAGCTGGATTTTCAACATCATTACTCCAGTCTTCAGTGTCACATGATCTTTCAGAAATCATTCAAATATGCTGATTTGCAGCTCAAGAAACATTTCTTCTTATTATTAGTATTATTATCAATTGTCATGGTGCAGGTGAAGGAAGATGAGCAGAGGATCTAAATAGCAGCAGTTTTAGTTTATTTACAAAAACTAAGACAAAGAAGGCTATCCAGAATGCAAAAATTAGACTAACAGCTTCACACATGTAAAGACAATACAGAACAAAGAGAAGAATCAAACTGAGGGCTTAAATTCATGGTTAAATGAGGAACCAAACAAGACTCAGGTGAACATAATCAATTAACCAATGAGTAACCATAGAAACCAACTAGCAACAGGAACAAGAACTAATGCTGCGTTCACGGCATGTCGTAATTACCATCATTTCAAGATGACTAGACATGACAAAGCTGTTCACATCCTCCAACAGAGAACTATGCTTTTCTATGGCAACACTATCAACGGCTAAATGAATCTGCAGTGGTCAGGTGGTACAACGGTCACGTGGTACAAGTAGGAGCTTTCAGAAAATTCACAGTTTACAAGCTGTAATTACTGTTCTGTGAGGACGTGAACACTTTTTTCAAGTTTTAATCTCGTAATACAGTAATTACAACATGGCCTTAAAGGGATAGTTCACCCGAAAATGAAAAGTCCAATTATAAATCATTTTACATTATTGTGCTAGTGTCATTTCCGCATGTTTCTTGAGCAACATGTTTAACATCTGTCTTTCCATACAATCAAATGTTTTTTCTCTCAGTAGCATGTTTTCTTTTGTGTAAAGTTTCATTTGAACACCTGAGATTTTCTGCGTGTCCCTTGAGTTATTGTCCTCCCCGTCGTGTCCTGATACTGTGATCTTTAATTGAAGATCAATGTTTTATAATGACAAAACTCACTAGAGGTGACATCAGCCATTAAGGTAAATAATGTTTGAGTGTGTAACTCTTCTGTTTTATGTTGATAAATAATAGTTAATGGATCTGTGATGTGCAAAATGCGGTTATTTTGTCAAGACCATAAGATTTGTCTGATTGTAATGGCAAATCAGTATATGGAGTTGGAAATTATTTTGAAACCGTCTTGTAGTCCCAAATCATTAATTCACTGTCAGATATTTCAGTGTTTATAAAGGATATTTGACACGTTATTTTTCTTTTTGACTCATATTGAGTGATAGGCAAGGAAAAACAGACATTTTCTACAATTTTTTTCCAATTCAAGAGGTTACATCCTAACACAGGTGAATGTCTCTAAACATTTTCTTGATAAATTATTTATTTATTTATTATTATTTTTTCCATTCAGCTGCTGGTTTTGTTCCAGTCTTCATATATAATCATTGACTGGCTATACAAATACAAGTCTGTGCTGTTAATTCCACAGCTATACTTCTCATGGTCAAGGGTTTAGTGTTGACGGTACAATATAGGACCTTTCCAAGAAAAAAGATGTTGTAAAGTATAGTCTTCGTATTGTGATTCAGTTTCATCAACAACTAGTGACACACTTGAAGAGCCTTTCATTAGTTTTGAGTCACTGTCATTACCCTTCTGGTGCCTTTTCTGTCTTTCTCTCTCTTTTCCCCCTCTGTCTCTTCCCTTGTCTTGGCGTAAAGTCATTAACTAGGGCCGGCGGGGTGATGTGGCCACTCACACACACTAAAAGGGCAATGATGCTCTTGACATTCTTCTAGGCTAAACCTCCTCACCTCCCATAATCCTGCAGCTTCCTCTGACATTTAATCACCATTCACGTCCATCCACCATCAATACCGGACACGGGCGGCCGGAGAGATGCCACGTCTGGTTCACCCTTTTCACCTCACCTGTCGTGAAAACTCAAATGGGAATCTGATGCACATGGTAATAAGAGCAGGTGTTGGCTTGGAAATGTGCATATGGCATAATGGAGTGCTTCTTTCCCATTATGCTTAAAGAACATACACTATCGGTCAAAAGATTGGAATAAATAAGGCTTTTTAATGCTTTTTAAGTCTCTTTTGCTCACAAAGGCTGATTTTATTTGAAATACAGTAAAAATATTGTGAATACTGTTTTCGATTTTAATATATTTTAAAATGTAATTTATAAAGCTGAATTTTCAGCTCTTTGATGAATAGAAAATTTAAAAGAACAGCGTTAATTTAAAGCAGAAATCTATTTTCTGCCACTTTTGATCAATTTAATGCATCTGTGCTAAATAAAAGTATTATTTTTTTTTTTTCTTACCCCAAATTTTGAATGCTGTCACAGTTTCCACAAAAACATTAAGCATGTATAAAAAAAAATAAAATAAAAAAAATCAACATTGATAATAATAAGAACTAATGAAAATTTAGCTTTGCCAACACAGGAATAAATTACAAATATATATATATATATATATATATTTTTTTTTTTTAATTAATATATTTTGAAATATAATAAATAGAAAACAATTACGTTACATTGCAGTAATATTACACAATATTAATATTTTCTGCATTTATGATCAAAGAAAGGCAGTCCTATAGTGAGCCTAAGAGACTTCTGTCAAAAACAAAAAAAATATATATTTTATTTCAAACTTTTGACCGGTAATGTTATGATCACTCCAGTACATTCGGTCCACACGAAAGAGGAAAAGGCTTCGTCTTCCTTCTCATTATTTGTCATTTTGATGCACTGCTGGCCTGTGCTCTTGAAGTTCAAGGATGTGCACAGTTCATATGTTGCTGTTTTTTTTTTGTTGTTTTTTTTTCAATCTGTCAGATATTGTATTCATATATAATATGAGAATTCATCATCTTCAGAGTAAAGAAGATGGTTTGAAATTTGTCTGACTGCAACAAATATCCCATTTCCATGAAGTCACCCTTGGTGCAGAAGTGAGGCGGATGCTGTTTCATGTCTCTATACCTCTGTTTTTGCATGTAACAGTTTATACCGAAGCAAAGCTGTTATGTGGCCAAATAGTTTAAATGACCTTTAATACTCACTCTGGGGGAGTATAAATGAAAATATTGTGTCATGGAGGGAAAGTATATCATAAGGCGGCGCAGAGCTTTCTCGGCCGATGCGACTGTGAAGATCCAGTCATAATTCAAAAGGAGCATCACTAAAGATCCCTTTGAGGGGACCTAAATGGAAAATAACCACATGAAATGGCAGTCAGAGAGCAATTTATAGCTTTTGTTTCAAATTAGAGTTACAAAGGCTGTGTGTTCTGATTGAAACGAGGGACGTGGCATAATGTCGCCCGGATGGAAATACAGTTTTAGTAGTGTTATGCATATTAAAGAAGATAGAAGTCCTCCATGTGTCCTTTTTTCTGAAAACCAAGCAATTTTGCTAGCAAACTGCCTTTCTGTCATTTTTCCATAGCTTGCGACCTTAATATCAATGCATCTCTTGGCCTTTAAAGACCAAACAGTGTCGTCTCTGTGGGACACAGAAGGCCATAGGCTAGTTTAAATAATGAGATGAATATCTTTTGTATACAATAACTTGGGTCCTAATTACTTGTGGGCAACTGTGAGCTTATTTTCCCTGTATTTAAGTAGTTTAGACTTCAGTAATACCAATGCTTCTGTTTTTATGTCAACAAGAACTTTAGGTAATTAGTGACTGCAGTTTTTGGAGGTTCACTTTCACCTAATTGGGATTCTAATTAGCACCATTTGATTTAGTTGATGTGGAAACTTCAGCAAGGGCATCTGACACAGACAAATCCCAAACGATTTGGAGTTGCCACTCACCTAGCTGATGTTTTTTCCTCTCTCAGCTTAAAATCTGTTTGCTTTGTAAGTTTCAGGTGCAAAATGCATGTCACTGCCATATAGAGTGCATATGCTGTGTATTTACGGATCTGCAGGTGCCAGTCATTTATACCTGTGGTGTTTGTTTTCATCTGAAGATGATACAGAACTAAATTGCTCATGATGGAAACCATATACAGGTCAGATATATGATCTTTGTCTCCTTCGCCCTTTCGCTGTCTCCCAGAGAGACAGATTGACAGAGACAGAAAGCTGTGATTGTACAATAGCATTGTATGATTTTCATCTCTAGATGGGCTACTTTGATTTAGTGGTGCAAGACCACAATCATCCACACTAGCACATTTTACGGCTGTCATACTGATGATGACAGACAATCTTTGATTTAGAAGAACTGAAGTGAGAATTTAAAGATAGATTTCAGCAGAAAATAGGGCCCTGAATCAAGGGGGAGGGGAGCAAAATCAGGAGAAAATGCGCAAAGGAGCATAAGAGAACAGTTTTTGGTGTGTGTGTTGTTTGTTTGACATGCATGAAAGCAATTGTGACAAACTTCCTCAGACATCGACACACTCGAGATCTGAGAAAGGGCCTGCATTCAAAATGATCAAAGTAAGTAATTCCAGCAAAAAAAAAAAAAAGAAAAAGGGGAAAAAAAAAAAGATAAAACACAAATAAATAATAAATTAAGCATTAATGTAAGACCTCAGTGAGTAGCCAACATGGAGGAGTTCGATAATACTTGGAGAACACTATTCATTAGCATCTTTTAGAACCTGATGCCATATGTTACAACATCTACCAACAGGGGCTAACTGGGAAAAAAAAAAAAAAAAATGTAATACTTTATTATTCAGCAAACATGCATTAAATTGATCAAAAATGACACTAACAACGCTTATAATATTACAAAATAAATGCTGTTCTTTTGAGCTATATATTCATCAAAAATCCTTGAAAAATATGTATCATGGCTTCCATTAAAAAAATGCAGCACAACTGTTTTCAACAATGATAATAATAAATGATTCTTTTAAGCACCAAATCAGAATATTAGAATGATTTCTGAAGGATCATGTGACACTGAAGACTGGAGTAATGATGATGAAAATTCATCACAGGAATAAATTACATTTTTTAAATATATTAATATAAAAACAGTTGATTCAAATTGAAATAATATTTTGCAATATTACTGTTTTTACTGTATTTTTGGATCAAATAAATGAAGCCTTGGAGAGCATAATAGAACAAATCTTACCAACCCAAAACTTTTGAAAAATGGTGTTTGTCAAAAATATATAAAATTAACAGAACATATATATATATATATATATATATATATATATATATACTCTCAGAAAATGTATAAATAAAGATACTTTTAGATGTTTAATTGCTATTTGGAGCATTGGGATCGCTAGATGAGGACTTAATAAACTCATTTTGTGAAAACCTCGGTTGAGATTTATACATCATCTGAAAGCTGAATAAATAAGCTTTCCATTGATGTATGGTTTGTTAAAATAGGACAATATTTGGCCGAGATACAACTGTTTGGAAATCTGGAACCTGAATTTTGAAAAATCAAAATTTTGAGAAAATCGCCTTTAAAGTTGTCCAAATGAAGTCCTTAGCAATGCATATCCACTCACAAAAAAATAAATTTTTGATATATTTACGGTAGGAAATTTACAAAATATCTCCATGGATCATGATCTTTACTTAATATCCTAATGATTTTTGGCATAAAAGAAAAATCGATAATTTTGACCCATACAATGTATTGTTGGCTATTGCTACAAATATACCCATGCGACTTGTGACTGGTTTTGTGGTCCAGGGTCATATTTTTCACTTGTTTTACCTATAGCTCGAAATTAGCCCGTGCGCATTCCGACTTGTTTTGCCAGCATGGGCCACGTATATATATATGTATATATACTGTATATAACCAGCCAAATGTTGACCCCTTTTGTTTTGCCTAATTCAACAGGCATTGTCACACTTTACCTAAAGAAATCTGATGCATTCAACAACTACTTCTTTTCTGTTTCTCGTTCCTCAGCCACTGGACTATGAGACCAAAAAAGCATACACATTTAAAGTGGAGGCCTCGAATGCACACCTGGATCCACGGTTCCACAGTTTCGGCCCATTTAAAGACACCGCAACAGTAAAGATAAACGTTCTGGATGTGGATGAGCCTCCCGTTTTCAGCAAACCCACCTACACGATGGATGTTTATGAGGACACGCCGCAAGGCACCATTATAGGAGCCGTGACTGCACAGGATCTCGACGCAGGAAACAGTCCAGTCAGGTATGCAAACACAGCATATACAGAAGGATAAGACTCAGGGCTGGTATCTGGAAGGTTGTTAGTTCAGTCCTTGCCATCACCATTGTGCCTTAGAGCATCATACTTAAAGGATTATTTAATTAAACTCATGTTGTTTCAGACTTATTTTTCCCATGGAACACTTGGTTGTGTGCTGATAAATTAGTAATGATAAATTAATAGTTTTTATTTAAAATAAAATACAGTATAGCCTATATTTATTTTATTTTATTTTATTTTATTTTGAAAGATTGTAATTAGACACACATGCATGCTTTCAGTCCATCTTACACATCTCTATAGCTTTGTGCACACTGAGGTCAAAACAGCAGCATGCTGAAAGATTTACCTCATTTTATAATCCATTATGTTTTAGAGTTACACTTCTTAAGATTGCTTTTTTAAAGTTTTACAAGAAGACAAACAACTGATGCACCACTGAGGGGTCCCAACACTACCTAACACATCGTAAGTCAGTTTGTTTCTCTATGAATATTTAATTCAATATAACAAAGCAAAATGGACAAAGAAAGCATTTGTATTTGTGAAAGGGCTTTGTTTTACTTTTGTTTTGGCCTTTCTTGGTTAATTATTTAGAAACGTAACATTGCCCAATGGAGATGTGCACTTTCTCATCAGAAAACAGTAATCCCCAATGAGCTTCTGTGCGAAAAAAACAAAGCTTTTAAAATACTTCTATACATGGTGCGTGTCCAGCGCGTGCGGCCCACAGAGTGAATGCGGGAACAAAATAGCTAAAGTGCTTCTTGGTATTGAAAGTTTCTGTGACTTCTTCCAAAGCTTTTTAAGTTTTTTTCAAGCTACAGGGGTCAAGAAAATAGCTTCAGAGAGATCAGAAATGGATGGACTTGTGAAAGAAGTAAATTCATCGGAAGCTGTGTTGTTCATGTGAACTTCAGTTTATTAACCGAAACATTTCTTGACGTAAACCACCCAAAGGTCACAGGCCCACAGTGAGCAAAATATAGGAGGAATAAAGTTCTGTACAGAATATCACATTTACATTTCTTCATTTAGAAGATGCTTTTAACCAAAGTGACTGACAAATGAGGAAATACAACATAAGAAATTCCTCCTAAGGAGGTAATAACATGGGAAATGCTGCAGTTGATTGGAAAGAGAGGTACAGACTAGAACCAAGATGAGGGTGAGAAATACTGAACGAACAGTTAAAGAGAAATAAATGTGCATGTACTTATAGTAAAATGGGTTTTGAACAGCATTTCATGTTGATTTTAGATCAGTTTGTCCTCAGATGTTTCTGTATTTATGAATGTTTGTTTTTAACATACTCATATTTCCCCTGGGATATTTATCTCATTACACATTTGGATCCCGGGCGCAGCAAAGCTTCAATTTCAGCTGAATCGACCCACAACTCTTGCTTTCTTTTTCCAAATACTTATGAATGTTTCAGCTTTGAGTCAACATTTGAATATGACTGCATGACCCCTGATCCTGTTCAATTCACAAATAACTATGCTTATTAATAAGAGATAAAATTCAGGAAATAGACATTTGTTTAACTGACTGACATCCCGCTACAAGAATAGAACAGAGTTATGTTAGTTGTTAAAATAGGACAAATTTGATGTTCTGCTTCATCTCTCCGCACAGCCAAGGGTCTGTTGAGCCAGTCTCTAACTACTTTCTACAATGAATAATTTGTTCATCAGTCTGTTTGTTTTGTAATCTTGTAGTCTTGTAAAGATTAATGAAGCAGCATATTGAAATTCTGTTTGAAGCTTTTTTTCTTTTTTGTGGCAGCAGCATTTGCTGTTTAAAAAATTCAATTAAAAAAGGCTTTGCTCAAGATACATTAGGTTAATGATCAGCTAATTAGAAATGAACCAAAACGTATGTACCACTCAGGAACACAAATGTACACAATATTGAAACTAGGGGCGTCGTGATATACTGGTATTGACGATATCTGTGATATTTAAAAAAGGAAATATTGTTGTTTTGTTAAAGGTGCAATATGTAAATTTTAGCGATATCTAGCGGTGAGGTTGCAAACTGCAACTAACGGTGCACACCCCTCGCACCCCTCCCTTTCGGAGATGCTACGGTGGCCGTCTGGCCGACACAACAAAGATGTCGTCATCTGAGACTGCAGAGAGTACATCAGCCAGTGAAGCAATGAGGTTTCTTCTTACTTCTAACAAAGAACGGTCTCTGCTTCTAATAAACCAGACGACGACTACTACTACTACTACTACTACTACTACTACTTTGTGCGTATTCAACGTAGTGACAATGCAAGCTGCCTCTAAAAACACCAACAAACATAGTGACGAAACACGATCTCTAGAGCAGTTTGTCCGTTTAGGGTTACTGTAGAAACATGTCGGCGCATAATGACAACTTGACATGGAGGGGGGACCCGCGGTGTATGAGATAGAAATGGCTCATTCTAAGGTAATAAAAACATAACGGTTCATTATGTAAGGTCTTTATGCACCACTGAAAACATAGTTATGTATATTATATTGCATTTCTGTCAATAGATCCTCCCAAATTTTACACACTGCACCTTTAATTAGGGGTGTTGCATTATACCGGTATTGACGATAACTGTAATATTTAAAATGAATAGTACGCGTATGATAATATCACACGTAAATTATCCAGCACCAGAATCTGGTTGACATCCCAACATACAGTAGGTGGCGGTATTGCACCTTAACAATGGTTGTCATCTGTCATAAAACACAAGCAGTCACAGCGCACAGCCGCCAGGTAAAAGCATGTCGTCGGATATGACAGACAAGACACTCTACCCAGCCCCACTTCCTTGGGGATATAAACTGAAACGGATATAAACTTATGGATTATCGTATGTTTACTTCAAATATCTCTAGAGAGCAGCATTTTTTCTATTTTTACCCAAAATAGGGCAATGTGAGCATTATGGAGCGCTAAACTCTCACAACGCTTAATTCATACTCGACACCGGAGGGCGCCCTCGCGCAGAAAGTCCACAAGTGACACTCATGTGTAATAAGCTCCAGGAAATACCTTATATGGACAAAGACATCAGCGATCGCTGTAGCTGAATAAAATGCAGATACATTTTGACTGATTAAACATGAAGAGAATTAACACACCACTGCAACAGTATTAAGGTTTATCTGTGTTCTTCAAGCCATCTCTGGTATTTTCATAAGGATAAGGTATATTTATATATATTTATGAATGATAGAACATTAAATAGAAATATTCTATAATGAACTTTTTTTAAAATATTAAAAAGGTTGCATGCACTACCTCCTAATCTTGTTTGATCTACGTATTAAATGTTTGGCTTTCAAACACAGCTTGTGATGACCAATGCCAGAACAGTCTTTCACTCACACATGATGCCACACGATTCTTGAGGGTTTTCTTTTCTTTTCCCAAAATTTTTCTGTTTTGAAATGCGCTATATTAACACAAATTCCGGGTGAGTCATTTATATGCATTACATTCCCACAGCTGCAGTCTCTGTATGGTATGTATGATGATTATTATGGAGAATCAGGCCTCCTAACGGTTGTGAATCAGAACATCAAAGGCTTTTGTTGAGAATCCAATGCAAATGCACAAAACCCTCAGATGTTTTTCTTTTTTGTTGACCACCTTTTGAGTAAATTTAACAAGGCAGCAGCTGAAATGTGGAAAATATAAACACCGTAGCTTCCCACCTCACCCAGCGCTCCCACTTCATTTCCCTTTGCTCAATTCTAGGTCAAGCCACAAATAAATAAATAAGCAGTGTTGAAAATATCAGCCTGCATTAATGCGTCCAGGAGTTCAGAACAGATTTGGAAAAGCGTTTGTGAGAGAATGAGTCCAAAACATCAAGTAGAATGTGAACAAGGTCATTGATAACCGAACTTTCTCATATTCATGCGTACTGAGGTGCAAAGTCTCACCGAGACATGTAAAATACCCCCTGAGAACGGTTAAGGGGTGCGTTAACAAGGTTGCTGGCCATTACACCGACATCACAGCTGCTCAAAACTGGACCCACACATAGCAGTTCACTAGAGTGCACAATATTTTCATGCCAGCTTGCCGCATGACTAAATCAAACATAATGAGCGCTGTGCAAAACTGTGAGGACGAGAAAAGGACAAAAATGGTAATATATACTCTTGAACATCGCCTACAGTACACTCTAAAAAATGCTGGGTTGTTTCAACCCAAATTTGGGTAAAATATGGACAAACCCAACTATTATGTTAAAAATGTAATTAAAAAAATAACCTAACAGCTAGGTTTGTCCATACTGACCCAAATTTGTTTTGTTTTTTTAGAATGTACCAATCTAGTAGTAGCATTACAAATAACTTGAGTTACGTAATCAGATTACTTTTTCAAGTAACTAGGAAAGTAATGCATTACTTTTTTCAATTTACAACAAAATATCTAAGTTACTTTTTCAAATAAGTAACACAAGTTACTTTTTCACATTTATTGACTGACAGCTCTCCTGTCCCCATGTTGAGAAAAATAAAGTGCAGAGCTGTTGTGTGCGCTGTGTGTGAACATGATGGGTATTGTAGTTCTAGACTAAATATGAACATGCATTTACTCATATCACTTGCAAGAAAACATTCAGTATTCCTCAAAATTAATAAAAACACTGGAATGCAATCTCAGAATTTTATGCAAACCTGTAATAATAAACTATATTAAATTACACAAATATAATTTATGTATTTAATCTCACTTTATTAAACAATGTCTTTGTTGCTGACCTTCAATGATCTAATTCAACCATACTAATAAGCAAAAATTACTTTAGAGTAGATTTAGAAATAAGAGTGGTGAACTTCCTTCTCCTGTATCCTATTCTTCTTTAATCCAGAATGGCAGCACAACTGAAAGGTTTGTTTGAGCTGCGCCCTCTACTGTACAGGCGTAAATATGCTTTTCCTTCAGCCTGAGGCTTATTCATTTCACTCTTGGTGTGAAAGGGCCTTAACATTTGCCAAAAATAGAACTTTTTTTGTTTATAATTAAAAAAACAAACAAAAAACAAGCAAGCCCAGCCCACGTGAGAAATGGTAATGCAAAAGTAATGTAACGCATTACTTTTCATAAAAAGTAACTAAGTAACGCAATTAGTTACCTTTTTAGTGAGCAATGCAATATTGTAATGCATTACTTTAAAAAAGTAACTTTCCCCAACACTGGTAGTACCTAGCCTACACTCTAAAAAATGCTGGGTTGTTTCAACCCGTGTTTGGATCAAATATGGACAATCCCAACAAATTAAATTTTAAACCCAATGGTTGGGTTTGTCCGTATTTGACCCAAACATGGGTTGAAACAACCCTACATTTTTAGAATGTTGTAAAGGTGAAAATGCCCCTAATATGTACTGTATGTACCAAATCTGTTCTTTGTTCTTCAGGTATTCCATTGACTGGAAGAGTGACCTGGATAGCTTCTTCGACATCGATCCCGTTAGAGGAACCATTTCCACCAATGAGCTTCTGGACAGGGAGAGTATAGCGCAGCACAACATTTCAGTTGTGGCCACTAAAGTTAGTAAGTATGGCTGTGAACCTCAGAAGTGTTTCATAAAAGTCCAGTTGTATTAAATGCAGGGATTTTTTCTAACTGATTTACAGTGGCCCATCACAGCGCAGTCAGCAGCAAATTCCATTAAGTCTGCTTTTTACGAGCATTCATAAAATATAAGACGACTCTCCTGGAATATGTATCATTACTACAGTGTCTTTCTTTTCTCCTTGACCTCCTGAATTTAACAATTGATGTGTTCCAACGTTCTTAAACTGCTGGTGAATTAATTGTTCTTTGCCATCATTGTGGTCATTTATAGAAGACATGGTCTCATATTATGTCTTCATGATCCACAATAGCTATGTTTCCATCCACCTATTTTTATGCGCATTTTGGGATATCGCATAAAATAAAAAAAATGCTGGATGGAAACACCAAAATGTGCATAAATTTGCATGAATAAAAAAACTTATGTGCTCAGTTGAGTTGGATAAACTTTGTTCTATAAATTCCTTGATGCGCATCAAAAAAGACATGTGACTTTGCGTTGGGACGGCATAACTGGACCAACCAGCGGACCGGTCTCGTTGCACAGCATCTGAAATGCTATTTTGGTTGTTCTGAAACGCCTGAGCAAAGTCTGTCGTCAATGTGGTTCACTATAATTACATCCGAGAACTGTCTTACAATTCGTAACATTGGACGGAAAGAATAGCTTATGATAAAACATTAATGATAAAACCAAAAAAGTGTTTTAAAGTCAATTTGAAATCAAAACTGACAGTTTGTTTTCATATTACTGGTCTTACTGTGCACAGTTCATTGGTGCATGTTATATGTGTAGCATCTGCAAGATTTTTTAAATGTTTTTGAAAGAAGCATTTTATGCTCACCAAGGGTGAATTTATTTGATTGAAAACAGTTAAAACATCAATATTGTGAAATATTTTTACAATTTAAAATAACAGTTATCTAATTTCTTAACTTACCAACCCCGAACTTTAACAGTAGTGTATTTTTATTTTATTTTATTTTATTTTATTTTAACATTCTCCACTCCTTAAATAACTTTCCTTTTTGGATGACATCACAAATTCCTTTTACAATGTCAGTCCTCCCCTCCAGCCACCTCAACTGCGCTGTATAACACCCACTTTTCATAAGCCGACCAATTCCCAAAGTCCCGGCTACAATTTTTATCTCTCCGGTTGAATATGCTATATTTCATTTGGAAAGGCCGTCAGATTATGGAAGTAAAAGGGGTTGCAAACTACATTTTGCATTGACTATTTTAGGAAGCCATTTGAAAGGAGATCATGCACCAACGTCAAACTTGTCATTGCTGTAATTGTGTTTGTGTCGGAAAAGATCTGTGGATTGAATCACCACGTAAATAAGCAAATCCATCGTCATCAAGTCGTCAAATCCGCTGAGAAGTCACCAAAGCCATTATCTTGGAGGCTATGTGGTGCTCAATCAAAATTACAAACGTGGCGACTCACATTCATTAAGACGGAATGGGGATGAGAGGTCATTAAAAGTTGAGCCTTTATCGCCATGGTAACGGTTATTACTCACTGTCTCTCAAGGTTGCACTGGTGATATGCTAATTGTGATTTCTAAAGCTAATTTGGGAGAGACTTAGCACAAGTCAGAGCTGTTAAACTTCACTCCTCTACTGCAGTGGGAATTGTTCACCCTGTGTTAGAAACTCCATTTTTATTCATATTGTATGCACTATCAGTGTCTTTTAGACAATTTTACATTCTGTTCCGTAGGCCCTGATGGAATCATTCAGATTCAGAGAAATCACAGAGCACATAGTCTTTCATTTGTAAGTCATAGTATTCTGAATATAAGAAAAAAAGAAGAAAAAAAATATAGTCAGTGCTATTCAAAAATATATATTAATTCTTGATAAACTAAGCCATCTCTACTGTTTATCAAGAATTAATATATATTTTTGAATAGCACACTATATTTTTTTCTTTTTTCTCACTATATATATATATACAGTGCTCAGCGTAAATGAGTACACCCCCTTTGAAAAGTAACATTTTAAACAATATCTCAATGAACACAAACAATTTCCAAAATGTTGACAAGACTAAGTTTTATATAACATCTGTGTAACTTATAACATGAAAGTAAGGTTAATAATATAACTTGGAGAACAAAATTGTCAGTTTTACTCGAATTAGGGTGATGCATTTAATGAGTACACCCCACTGAAAGTCTCTGGAGCAAAGCTAAATTTTAGACAACAAATGTCTAATTTAACAAGAATTCAACCACAGGTGAGTCTAATTATTCATTACACAGGTGTCCAGCAGACAGTTGACTATAAAAGGGTGTTAAAACCCCTTCCCATTTCATGCTGTCAGCAATGGTACCACATGGAAAAGAAATGTCACAAGACCTGAGAAAGAAAATAATTTATTTACACCAGAAAGGTGAAGGCTACAAGAAGATCAGCAAAGCTTTACTTATCAGTCAAAATACTGTAGCAAAAGTGGTACAAAAATGTAAAAAAAAAAGATGGAACTGCAACCATATTACAGAGACGTCAAGGTCATCCACGGAAGTTAACACCTCGACAGGAGCGTCTTCTGATGAGAAGGGTTGAAGAAAAACGGCATGTAAGTTCACTGCAGTTATCTAAAGAAGTAGAAAGCCAAACTGGAGTGACTATTTCCCGTGACACAATATGGCGTACACTTCAGAGGAATGGCATGAATGGGTGCCGTCCACAAAAGAAGCCTTTCCTAAAGCCCAGGCACAAAAAAGCCCACCTAGAGTTTGCCAGGGCCCATGCTGACAAAGATGAAGACTACTGGGACTCTATACTCTGGAGTGATGAGACCAAGATAAATGTTTTTGGAACTGATGGCTTCAGAACTGTATGGCGTCACAAAGGTGAGGAATACAAAGAAAAATGCATGGTGCCTACAGTGAAACATGGTGGTGGCAGTGTCCTTATGTGGGGCTGCATGAGTGCTGCTGGTGTCGGGGAGCTGCATTTCACTGATGGCATCATGAATTCACAGATGTACTGCTCTATACTGAAAGAGAAGATGCTACCATCACTCCGTGCCCTTGGTCGTTGTGCACTTTTCCAACATGACAATGATCCTAAACACACATCCAAGGCCACTGTTGGATTTCTGAAGAAGAACAGGGTGAAAGTGATTCAGTGGCTCCTGATCTGAACCCAATCGAACACCTATGGGGAATTCTGAAGAGACAAGTTGAGCATCACTCTCCATCCAGCATCCACTCTCTAAAAGAGGTCATTCTTGAAGAATGGAAAAAGATAGATGTTGCAAAACTTGTTCATTCCATGCCTAGAAGACTTGGTGTTGTCATTAAAAATCATGGAGGCCATACAAAGTACTAGATGGAGTAGTTTTTCTTGTGGGGTGTACTCATTTTTGCATCACCCTAATTTGAGTAAAACTGAAAAATCTGTAATCTAAGTTATATTATTAACCTTACTTTCATGTTATAAGTTAAACAGATGTTATATTAAACTTAGTCTTGTCAACATTTTGGAAATTGTTTTTGTGTTCATTGAGATATTGTTTAAAATGTTACTTAAAAGGGGGTGTACTCATTTACGCTGAGCACTGTATATGTGTGTGTGCGTATATATATATATATATATATATATATATTATATATATATATGTGGGCCATTCTACAGTATTGCTGTCCCAGAACCAAAAAACACATTTATAAAAAAAAAAAAAAATTGTCCCACATTTTCATGTCACTACCGAAACACTGTATGTTTTAGTCCATTGGCTGAGACTGATTTTAACCACACCCCTACATTTTTGATCAGGAAATATTCCTGTGTCCCCCTCTCTCATAGCCTCTCTTTCATAGTAGATAGGTACCATCATTTTGAGTTAAATGTGTTCAAAAGTCTGAAAATCTGTGTGTAACTTTAAGGATCGTCACTACCAAACACCTTTTTTTTCTGAAATAAAGCAAATAATTTGGGCGTTATTCGATTAAAATTTAGTTGTTTTTTTTGTTTTGTTTTTTCTGTGTAACACTGTTCAGAACTGTGCTAGCTAACCATGTGCTGATTAGCATCTTTGAGCTAGGCTCAAAAGTATCTAAAATTGTCACCACCGAAACAGTCATGACCGAAACATGTCATCATTGTTTTGGTAGTGACAAAAGGGAACACATAATCATTTATTTGGGGGAAATAAACAAAATTTTTGTAGTTATGCAAATTATTAGTATTTTAATATGTTATAGTAGTGTTTTAGTATGAGTTAAAATTCTGTTATGTGATGTGGTCACTACCAACACATTACGGTCACTACCAAAAAATGTGCAGTCACGGCCGAAACATGGGATGTTTTATCAAAAATAAAGTATGAATTATCAACTAAGATGTTATATAGTGTTTGGTTCAATGTATATTCAAACTAATGAATCCTTAACTTTGAAATCAGTATGATAAACTTTATACCTTTTACAAAGCGAGATTGGATTCAAAATACAACAAATCTCATAAATTACACTTGAAATATTGTTAAAATTATAATTGTTATTGATTTACCTATGTTTTTTTTTTTTTAACATATTAACAAAAAATATATTTACAAGGTAGATGTAAACAAAATCTTAATAGGTCAATATAAGCCGCCTTATTAAATTATTTATTATTGTGTTTTGGTAGTGACAAATTTGTGGAGTAAAATTTTCATATACATATATTACATAAAATATTATTTATATAAAAGTGATAGTAGTTCTTGTTCAGGCATCCCACTGAATATTCCATTTTACTATGGAGTTTTGCATGTTCCTAAAGTTTAGTTAGTTAAAACTTTTTTGCCCACTTTGTCCATTTGGAGCTATAAACTATACAAAAAGTATTTAACAAGCCACTTTTGAGCACTTATAAATGCTCATATCACCAGCGTGTGATGTGTAATACCCTTACTAGCATTATACAGAGTCTTGTAAAACATGCTTGACGGCTTTTATATCTCTCAGAATCAGTTATTACAAGGTGCGGAGAACACCTGTTTAACACCATCACAAGCTAGTCCAGCAAATTTTGCAGATTCTTGTTTTATCTTCCTCTCTCCTGAGCTTTTTGGGAGTGTTAATGTCACACCAGGTGGAATTCCAGATGTTCTGGAGTCTCTGAATCATTTTGTACTAAATATGAAAATGCTGAGGGAAGCATGAGTCAGCACACAGTTTCCAAACATGCCATTCCAAACACATGATACCTCTGATTTACATAATCTCTTCTGTGATTAGTCAGCTAGCTGAAGAAAAAAAACTTTTTACACTACAGTTAGAACAAATATGTTTTACAAAATGTGTTTCAGCAGACAGAATTGTTTGCCCTGTTTACACCTGGTACAATACCAGTTGTAAACGAGACCACAATCAAAATTTAATGAAAAGGAAAGTGGTGTTCTCATAAGCTAATGTACACAAACTGTCAGTCAAAGCTGCAAAGCAAAATTGTTTTGATCTAAATTAGAGGCACCTTTTAAATATGTGATCAGAGCAGTTTCATTTGTTTGAAGCCAGGCAAACAATAACTATTGATGCATTTCACTGTGCCTCCCACAGCAGACGAACGACAAAAACATCACAAAGACTCTCACAAAGGCACATTTACTGTTATTCTGTCTGAAGTGCCGCGAAATGGGCAATTTCGCTCTTATACAACAGCGCCATCTAGTGGTAAAAGCCGTCATTGAAGGTGAAGCCATAGTTTACTAGACTTAGATCTGTGTTGTAATTAAAAAGCTCACTAGGCTTTAAGGATATTTCATATCAAAATTTGTTGCAAAATGTTAGAAAATTAATTATATTAGCATTACGCAACAGTTTATAAAATCTCTCATTATTAACATTAACAACATCATTAATGTATTTTGTTTTAAATGTTCATATTAACCTCCTTATGCATTACTTATTCAATCCTCAAATATAATTAAAATCATTCATAGTAGTCTTATTTATGTATTTTAAAGGCGTTTTTCAATTACATTTGTCTGCTTCAATACAGGATATGCGCAACAAACATCCATATTCTGTAAAACAGTTTGCGTCGCTTCCGATTCAGATTTTTGTGTATGTGTTTCATTAAATATAGAGCTGTTTTTTTTAAGATGCCTAAAAGATGAGCATAACCGATGTCCATCACATATGCAGATTGATATCTAAACATTTTTTGTCAGTTCATACTGCTGTTAACACTTTTTTCCGACAAGCGGATGCGATGAGACCTGTTTGTTCATGTGACGTTCAGCATTAAGCCTATATTGTACATTTTCCAGAGGAACTTCAACATTTTCATCAGCTTGTTGAACTTTTTAATTTAAACATACACACACAAACATTTAAAAAACATTTAAAAGAGGAAAGTCATATAGAATTATGGGTCAAAGGTCATAACCACCATCATTGTAGTTTGGGTAAAACCCTGAACTGTTTTTAAGATATCTGAATGTACATGGATTATACTCATCTGTTAAGCTTCATAGCTTGAAATTTCTAAAAGTTAACAAGTTGGAAAATTATAATGTGTTGCCATATATAAACATATTAAATAGGCTTATGTGGGTTCAAATGTTGCATTTAACATTTAGTTTGCCAAAACTTTTTTTTTTTTTTTTTTTTTATCTCTTTCAAAACTTCAGCATTGGCTACACAAAAAGCAATTTGCTGCAGGACATTTGGGGCAGAAGCACAGGGCCTGGAGAATGATGATGTGTCAGATCTCAGATAAATTGTAGCAACAGTAATTTTTTTTCTTTACTGGACATCAGACGCCCTGGAGTCCCTGAAGCTAAAGTAACAAACAGCTGCACACACACGCACACTCTCTCACTTTCTCTCCAGGAAGATTGCTCATCTTCATCAAGGTCGCCCACAGGTCTTGGCTTTATACGGGACCCCTGGGAGGGATGAGTTCAGATCCCTCGTTCTAAGCCTTCTCACCTTCTCCTCAGACATGCTGAGCCCATCTCACGGATCTGATCTATAAAAGTTTATTCCGCACTGATGTTCACCTCCACACTGCACGCTCAAGCAGAATTCAAACAATATCAGCAAGACGTGTTAGAAAATCAACAGCTGTGCCAGAGAGGACAACAATGACCTTGTGTGTCAGCTGGAAAGTTCTTGGGATTGCCTTCTGTTATTTTCTTAACCATGCTATTCAATTAAAAATGATGAAAGCTATTTTTGTGTAGTTTTATGAATAGAATAGAATAGAATAGAAAAGAATATATAATTATAGACAGCTTATGAATAATATTTAAAGCCCCTTTAAAGTTTTCATTGTAAAACCACATGGTGGCAGTATAGTGGTATGGTTTAGAACATAACGTTCAAATCATTAGTACAGTGTACCATTCTTTTTTCTGACTGTAAATTATATTTTCAGACCTGCATTAACATCTTATGGTTCCTCGATAGAAAGCTCATGTGATATGCTGGCTACGTATGATTTTAGAAAAGGAAGTGTGGAGTTATTAATGTGACCGTTGATCCAATCCCAAATACAAAGCTGTTCTGAATCCATCATACCTATTAAACAGTTTTAAAATGTAAATGGGTGATTTTATTCTAATCACTCTATTTGGGTACTTGACTACTTGAAATCTTTAAAAAAGTAACTTCTTCAAACTGCACTACCATTCAAAAGTTTGGGTTTGGTTAGATTTTTTTTTTGTTGTTGTTTTTCAAAGAAGTCTTTTTTTTTTTTTTTTTTTGCTCACTAAGGCTGCATTAATTTGATCAAAAATACAGTAAAAACAGTAATGTTGTGAAATGTTATTACAATTTAAAATGACTCTTGAATATGTTTTAAATTGTAATTTATTCCTGTGATGCAATGCTGAATTTTCATCATCATTACTCCAGTCTTCAGTGTCACATGATCCTTCAGAAATCATTCTAATATGCTGATTTGCTGCTCAAGAAACATTTCTGATTATCAATGTTAAAAAAAAAAAAAAAAGTTGTGCTGTGTTTTGTGTGGATTTTTTTAGGATTATTGAATGAATAGAATGTGTACAAGAACAGCATTTATTTTAAAAAGGAACATTTGAAACATTTATTTGATATTGTAAAATAAAAATGTCTTTACTGTCACTTTTGATCAATTCAATGCATTCTTGCTTTTAAAAAAAAAAAAAAAAAAAAAAATCTTACTGAAAAATCTTACTGAAAAATCTTACCAATTATTTTATTTCATTTTATTTTATTTTATTTTATTTTATTTTTACACATTCCTGCCTCACAAATTGTCATTATTCAAAACTTATTTTTTCAGTTAAAACTTATGTCATTTTGTTTCATCCTAAAGACCAGAAAAGAAATCATCCTAAGAAAAAAGAAAAAAAAAAAAAAAAATCATCCTAAGGACCAGAAAAGTTCCCATAACTGAAGAATGACTGTAAACTTGTGCATTGTAATGTATGTAATCAAAAAAGCAAAGTACACAGGGAGCTGTTTGTCATAATATCGTATGTTTGTGTTGTTTGTGTAGATAACCCAGTGCTGACCAGTAGAGTGGCCGTCACAGTTCACGTGCTGGACATTAATGAGTTTCCACCAGAGCTGGCCATGCCTCACGAGACCTTCGTGTGTGAGAGCGCCAAAGTCGGGCAGGTGAGTGCATTTAAATGGTTGTGTGTGCATGTGTATATGTTTGCATGTCGAAAACCAATTCTGGTCTAATGAGCCATTTAAGATGATGTATGACAGACTCCAGACTCTGACACTCTCATTAAATCCAGAAAGTGCAGTATATTCCCTGTTTTAGCCAGGTACAGTGTGTGTGTGTGTGTGGGTGCGTGGGTGTGTGTGATTCAGGTATTCCCTACATTATGGGGACAAAATGTCCCCACAATGATGCTGATACCAGAAATCTTCTGGATCCTTGTGGGAGACATTTTTTGGTCCCCATGAGGAAAACAGCTTATAAATCATATTATTTATTTATTTATTTATTCTTTTTTTGTTTGTTTTTTTCCAAAAATGTAAATATGCAGAAAGTTTTCTTTGATGGGTAGGTTTAGGGTTAGGGAATAGAATATACAGTTTGTACAGTATAAAATCATAATTTTTCCCATAAAAACATGGACATTTACTTTATTTTATTATTTAATTTTATTTAATTTTATTTCCACATTCCTACCTCACTTGGTGCCAGGAGAGGTAAAAAAAAAATAATAATATTAAATATTAAAAATCCCCTTTTTCTTAGTTTGAATAAGTATGATACTTCTGGCCAGAACTGTGTGGTTTGATTTATACATTGGATAGGAAGAGCCTGTTGGGTAAGTGATGCATTAGTGCAGTGCTAATTTTCCTACCCAGCATGCACCTGCGGTGCCTGTGACAGCCCTACAACAGGTGATGCCAGCGGGAGGGCGGTACGGATGTCTGTTAGCCATGGAAGATTGATCTGCTTGCAATGTTAGTGCACAGTGTATCATGATCACTGGATGTGAAAGCAGACTAATTGGTTTTAGGTGCAGAATCGAGAAGAAAAATAACAGGAGCAGTTGTTAAAACACTTTTTTTTTTTTTTTTTTTAAATTATGCTTCATTTAATGTTGAGTTTAATTGATTCATATGCATAAAGCACTGT